>CM021109.1:255688163-256233265 GCA_007115665.2 Sequoiadendron giganteum | reverse complement strand
ACCCTTAAGCCCTAATCCCTCAATCCCTATACCCTCTTAATACCTCAACCCTTAAACCCTAATCCCTCAACCCCTATACCCTCTTAATCGCTCAACCCTTAAACCCTAATCCCTCAACCCCTATACCCTCTTAATCCCTCAACCCTTAAACCCTAATCCCTCAACCCCTATACCCTCTTAATCCCTCAACCCTTAAGCCTTAATCCCTCAACCCCTATACCCTAAATAATCCCTCAACCCTCAAACCCTAATCCCTCAACCCTCAACCCTTAAACCCTAATCCCTCAATCCCTATACCCTCTTAATCCCTCAACCCCTCCACTGCCCTCTTAATCCCTCGGCCTCAAACCCTAATCCTCAACCCTCAGCCCTTAAGCCTAATCCCTCAATCCCTATACCCTCTTAATCCTTGAACGCTCAACCCTCAACCCTTAAACCCTAATCCCTCAACCACTATACTCTCTTAATCCCTCAACCCTCAATCCCTCAACCATCAACCCTTAAACCCTAATCCCTAAACCCCTATACCCTCTTAATCCTTGAACCCTCAACCCTCAACCATTAAAGCCTAATCCCTCAACCCTCAACCCTCAACCCTTAAAATTTAATCCCTCAACCCCTATACCCTCTGAATCCATCGACCCTCAACCCTTAAACCCTAATCCCTCAGCTCCTATAACCTCTACCGTATAACCTATTAATCCCTCCTCCCTGAACCCATATACCCTCTACCCTCTACCGCCAATCCTCTACCCTCTACCCTCAACCCTAATCCCCCAACCCTTAAAACCACTTAGTAAACTCTCTACCCTAATCCCTCAACCCTCTTGATCCTTAAACCCTCAACCCTTAAACCCTTAAACACTCAACCCTAAATCCTTGACCCTCAACCCTAACCCCTTAAACCCTAAACTTTTAAACCCTTTACCCTCTACCCTCTACCCTCTACCCTCTACCCTCTACCCTCTACCCTCTAACCTCTACCCTCAACCCAATACTCTCTACCCTAAACCCTAATCCCTCAACCCTTAATCTCTCAACCCCTATAACCTCTACCCTATATATTGGGCCCTCAACCCTAATCCCTCGACCCTATACCTTAAACCCTCAATCTTCAGCCCTCAACCCTTAAACCCTCTACCCTTTACCCTATACATTAAACACTCAACCCTCAATTCTCAACCCTCAACCCTTAATCCCTCAACCCTCAATCCTTAAACCCTAAACCCTCTACCCCTTACATTGGACCCTGAACCTAATCCTTCAACTATATACCCTCAAAACTATACCCTAAACCCTCTACCCTCAACCAAGTAAACCCTTAACCCTAAACCCTTAACCCCAAACCCTTCAATCCTAAACGCTTAAACCTTAAACCTTCTACCCTATACCCTCAACCAAATACCCTCTACCATCAAACCTATTCCCTCACCCCTCAAAACTCAAACCCTAATACCCTAGAAACCATCAACCCTATAGGTCCTCCACCCTAATCCCTCCACCCTATACCCTCAACCCCTATCACTTTCTCTCTATCTATACATCTCACCTCTCCCTCCTTCGCTCCCTCCCACCCTCTCTAATTTTTTGTATCTACCATCTCCCTCTTTCTATGTACCTCTCATTCAATAAATCCCTACCACCCTCTCTCACTCCCTCTATCCATCTCTCTTCATGTCTCTCCCACTCCCTCCCACTCTCTCCCACTACCTCTCTCTCCCTCTCTCTCATGTCTCTTCCTTCCACCCCCTCTCTCTAAGGTCTCTCCCTCTGGAAACCTACCTAGGTAACTCTCTCTTTGTCTCTCTCCCCTCTCTCTATCTATCCCTCCAACCCTACCTAGATAAGTCCCTCTCACTCCACCCCCCTCTTTCTCTACCTCTATAAGCTCACTCCCTCTCACATCCTCTCCCTCTCTCAAGTATCTCACTCACACTCCCTCTCTCTCCCACTCCCTCTCTCTCATACTCCATCTCTCTCACACTCCCTCTCAATACCTATCTCTCAAGTCTCTCCCTCTCACCCCCCTCACACTCTCAAGTCTCTCCCTTTCGCACCCTACCTACATAACTCTCTCTTTCTCTTTGTCTCTCTCTCTCTCCCTCCCTCTATCCCTCCCACCCTACCTAGCTAAGTACCCCTCAATCCAACCCCTTCTCTCCCACTCCCTCTCTCTTAAACTCTCACTTCAACTCCCTCTCCATCTCTTTAGACTCTCTCTAAATTCTCCCTTCGTCTAAAGACATACATAAATGCATACATACAAGCATAATACATATGTACATATAATCTTACATCCATACAAGCATACATACATACATGTACATAAAAAAATATCAGCATCTATTAATATATTAGCATTTAACATAAAGTAAGACATAACGCGAGCGAATTATACCATGCTCGCATTATGTGGTAGTAGACATGTTCCCCACATAAGCAAAAACCATGTCAAAAGTGAGATATAACGCGAGCGCGTTATATCTTACTTTGGGAATTATCAAACTTTAAGCTTAGTATTTTCCTTGGAATACCAACCCAAAGGCTTGGAGGGCATTCTCAATGACCAAAGATGCGTTTTTAAAAAATCCACCATATTTCTCATAATTGAGTTCGTGCTCACCGTCAGGATTGCACGTGGTTCAATATCAAAAAAATCGAGCACATGGGTAATGTTGGGTTATCTCTTAGCTATCCAACGATGTAATTTTTTCACTTTCTCAAAATGTTAAGTCTTTCATCCATAATTTATTTTATCTATATGTCTTTTTTTTGCCAAAAAGAAGTGTTTGGTATTTTTTTTGTTATAAATTAACCATTCATCAAATTTTCAAATAAATTACATTTTTAGAAACTAGACTCCATTCTACAATTTAAAAAAAAAAAACAAATCAATTAGTTTCCAAAATTTGTAGGGGTAGCACGGCCAAAATTCTATTTTCAGGATATGTCCACTTCGCAAATTAGTAAAAAATCAAATATTCATTAAAAAATTATCAAAAAAATTGTGCATCAACTACATACTGTTAGCTAACTTCTGACTATTGCAATTTTAAAAATACTAGAAAAAGTTCACCGTACAAGGGTCGTACAAGAGTTGCTATGTTATGTTTTTTTGACAAAAACAACACCATTTTGTGTATGTCCCTCGTTTGAACCCCTTAATCTCAACCATTTTCAAAATAAATTAGTAGTTTAGAAAGTAGACTCAAAGCACTTGAATCCTTCTTTTTGTTCCATCTCAAAATTTTGAGTCTAAGTATCCTCAATTTCACATCCAAGGTCAGTATTTCTTGATTTCAAAAAAAAGTTGTCCACTTAAGTCAAAGGACAATATGAGAACAATATAGTCAAAGTTAGAGTTCAGATTTTTAATGTAAAACAATGCATTTACACATTACTAAATTTAGGACGTTAATTAAGATAGTATAAAATGTAAGAGGAAACGTAACATACGTACATTTAAAGATATCAATCAAACTAAATTTTTAAAGGATGTATTGCTAGTGGTTAATAATTGAGTAAAAATATTCATTCTCACAAAGGTATGCAAAATTCAATAAGATGAATGATAGAATGAGGTGATGAATAAAAAATAAATTATTGAAAATTGACTACTTAATCAAGTGGACCAAATTTTATTGAGTCAAATAATGAACTCACAACCAATGAATTAATAGCAAAGTTTCCTATCTATAAGTCGGGTTAGAAGGAATATTGTTTGAAATATTGAATACAAGGTAGTGAGTTGTTTGAAAAAAATGCCTCAAAGAAATGGGGTCTCTTGGTGATGCACATCACCATGAGACCCTATTTCTTTGAGGCATTCTTTCTTACAATGCTCACTACCTTGTCATTGCTACCGCATTGACAAGCTAGTGAGCTTGTCAAATTGTCAATGTGGTAGCATAGACAAGTTGGTGAGTTGTTTGAAAAAAGGCCTCAAAGAAATGGGGTATTTTTGTGATGTACATCATTAGGAGACCCCATTTATTTGAGGCATTTACATGACCATTGTGATATACATCACTAGGAGACCCCATTTATTTGAGGCATTTACATGACCAGTAAACCCCATTTCTTTGAGGCATTATTTCAAACAACTCACTACCCTGTCTATGCTACTGCATTGACAAGATAGTGAGCTTGTCAATGCTCACTACCTTGTCTATGCTACCGTATTGACAAGATAGTGAGCTTGCCAATGCTCACTACCTTGTCCATGCTACGTATTAAACCAAAACATATAATCTGCCCAATATTCATATGTAAAATTTGAACCAAAACATATAATCTACTCAATATTCATATGTAAACTTCAAACCAAACATATGTAAACTTGAAATATAGAAAAAAAACGTCTAACTATCAACTAAACTTGATGTGCATACTCTAAATTTTAATACAAATTAATGTGCATACTTACAAATTAATAAGAACCGATGTGCATACTTACAAATTGTAAGAGAGGGGGACCACCCACTGTAAGGCCCCAGGTCATGAAAGGCCAAGAGTGAAATGGCTGCCCTAACTTACCTCAGTTCAAAGGAAGGTTAGGATAGAGAGGATGAGAATGATGAAGACTATGTTTCCTTCGATCACTCTGCAATCTTGAGAATTGAAGAGAGACTAAATAAGTTTCTTTCCAGAGTCAACTCTATGCCTCAGGTAGCTCTCTATCCAAGGATAGAAGTGCGGCTTTGGGACAACAATGCGGCATGCTAGCATCTCAGAGGTGCGCTAGCGTCTATATAGTCAGAAAACCAAAGAAACAAGGTTGGAATCCCGAGAAAGGACTAACAGTCTAGTCTAGTAGTTTCAGGAAGTAAAGAACAAGACTAAGAAAAGAGAAAGGTAAATACAAACATGATAAAAGAAGTATATTACCGTGAGGGTGATGAAGATGATTTCGTAGAACAATCCTCTCTCCAGATTGTTTCAAGATCTCTCCACCTACAAACAAAAAAGAGGGAAAGTGTTGAGGCTATTTAGGGGCCTGCCTCAGTTAGACCCCCATCTTGGTGTTTCCACCTCTACAGAAAACTAAGTTTGCAATGATAGAAATAATAATAAAGGAAGGAAATACAAGCTATGTATGAAAGAAACACTACAAAATAGAATTTTCTTACTCAATCGAATACGATAGAGGAGATGAGAGGAGATTACCACCTTCGTCCAAATCACTCAAGGCTTGTGGAGGAGTGAATGAGAGGAACTCAAGCCTCTTCTATCGTGGTGTATGTCCTGCGCTCGCACTATTAGAGTGATGGAGTGGTAGATTACTGCAATGGAGTGAAGAATGTTACTACAAAGCTTGAATGGATGTTTGAAAGAGTGGAGAAAATGTGAAATGATGAAATCAAGATATCGCAAAACTCTTTGAATGGATGGAATGGTCAAGAATATGAAGGAGAAGATGAAAAACGGCCACATTTAGGTTGGCCAACCGAAGAGGGAAGTTACTCTTCGACTTCCAATAAAAAATGTAACGCCTCTACAGACTCCAGCCATAGGAATCTACCAGGGACATAAGCATGCCACACAGAAATCTACATGCGCACGGGCATCCTTGATAGAAATGCCCCCACCGAAACACAATTAAGGTGCCAAGTGGAATGCAAGTAATGGGCTTAAGTGGAATTAAACCTCCACTTTTGGTTTTCTAAACTGTAAAGGGGTGAAAGGGGAATTTGTGTTAGGGGTGAAAATTCGCGCTCATACATTTTTCTGCCACTTTAGCAAGCATGATTACTTATGAGTGCTTTGGAAAAGTAGAGTAGTAGGAAAGTAATAGAGTAAGAGATGTATACTTGAACTGACGAGGAAGCAGAGCACGGTCTGTAAAATTTGAAAGTGCAAGAAAGTACTTCATAGTTTTACGGAACCACAAAGATGAAGTACGAAAGTGCCTTATAGCCTCAAGGTCCTACAAGGGAGGCATCCTTCAAGAAATATCACATGAAGGAAACCAAGAAAAGAAACTTACAACCCCACATACCTGTAAGGAAATTATCCCCTGAGAACTCTCACATGAGGGAGACCGAGTAAAACGCCTTACAAACTCGTGGACCTATAAGGAAGGTATCCCCCTAGAACACTCACATGAGGGAGACCGATTAAAGGAGGCTTCGCATAGTCAAATATGGTGACATGTTTACCTGCAAATAAAATACATCAGGAAGCGTTCATGCATGCTAGTGAACGAGCAATCACACAGACCATTGCTAAGTTGTAAGAATTTCAAAGGAGTCCCTCGGGAACCCTTCAAAAGGAAGGAGGTCCACTGAAGGGAAAAAATATTTGAAAAGTGAAGTCTAGTTGGGATACCCCCAAGCTAGACATAAAGATGTGAAGACGGTCTAGTCGGGCTACTCTTGGACTAGACATGAAGAAACCAAACTGGCCTAGTCGAGCTGCCCCTGAGCTAGATGCCATAGAACTAGTTGAAATATTTCAAAGGGATACCTCAGGAAACCAGCGTGAAAGTGAGGGGTCCACTCAAGGGGCACACCGTTCAAAAGTTACCATCTTCCTTCTCGAATTGACTCATCACCAAGGAGTCCTTTTGAAAGATGTTCACTTCATCAAGGAATTCGAAAGGAAGGAGATGTGCTCATGCGAGGGGAAGACTAAGACCATTCTCACTTCAGAGGAGGATACCCAAATCCTTTCTTTATGAGCCCATGATGAAGGAAACATGTTCCATTAGGGTTTCAAGTTGAGAATGCAATTCTAGTAAACAACTATGTGAAGGATCTTCGAGAAAAGATTCGTTTGGCAAGAAATGCATTTAAAAAAAATCATGAAATGTAGAAGCAATGTTGTCGCACATGAAAGGGAAAGCTCAAGAAAAGAAGAGAGAAAGATAAAGATAAAGTAAAAGAAAGTAGATCACACACAAAGGGCACAGGGGGATCTTGTTTCAGTGGGTTAGATATGCCTTTATTTATATATGGTAACCATGGAAAGAGGCAAAAGATCATCAATCCCCAACTAGATCAGGAAGAATGCATGAAAGACAAAGTAAAATAAAAAATTGGGTCAACATGGAAGGAGGCCTAAATGCTCCCGATGCTTTGCATCATCCGTAATTTACCGAAATTCAATTACAAACATTTAAGAATGGAGGTACATATAGAGGAAGGTTTACAACAAAAAGACCACACATGTATCCAAGCACCAACAGGGGTGACAAGGGTCATCCAGACACATGTAACATGATTATGAGGGAATGCATCAAAACACACACACATCTAATCTAAATATCAAGAGGAGGGTCTCCTCCTAACACTAGTCAACTGAGAGGTCGTCAGCTTCCCACTCTAGATCATTGAAAGGGGAAGGATGATGAGCCTGCAATGGTGTAATGTTAAGGGGAGGAGCTTTCGATCCTCCTGCAACAAGGGCCAAGGTAGAGGGACCTGTGAGGGATCCATCACTCAAATCTTGTGGGTCTAAGGTCAAAAACCCCACAAAGATTGCTAACAAGGTCAGAACTTCATCCATCAAGTTAAACATGCATTTAATGGGAGTGTCATGCTTCACTTTGGTGGACAAAGGAGTTTGCACCCGAGGTTCATCATTGGGCTGACCAAGAGACTTGAGAGCAATGAAAAAATTAGGGGAGGCTAGGACTGGTTTTGTCACTAGGATAGAACAAGTCAAGTTGGGGCCACCTTTCAGAGAAGTTGGGCTCTTCTTACGTCCTCCATTGTTGGAGGGGCCATGCTCTACCTTCTTCTTCATCAGAGGAGGTGAACTCCCCATAGATGAAACAAGGAGGGTCGAGGGAGAAGAGGAAAGAACTATAGTGGACACAAATTAAGTGTTCACCATGTCCATGAGCTTTGGGAAAGGAGAAATATCTGGGATGGAAGTCAACAAGGGAGGCTATGCCGAAGGAGCAATGAACACTTGCACCCTTCCAAGCACATGTGTGCTCACAACAGGAACCAGAAGAGATTTAAGGATGAAAGGAGGAAAAGATGAGGATGCAGCAAGAGGCACCACCTTATCCTCCTCCTCCTTCTATAAGGAGGCTTGCTAATCTAGGAGAGCCTTTCATTGGCCCATACACTCATGCACAAGGCAGTTTCTATGACTCTTCGAACCAGAAGGCAAAACTTGCGAAGGGATGAACGAATTTTGCTCAGCCATGGGAGTGTCCTCCATGGCTGTTTCCAATGGAAGGGAAGAATCCTGAATGGGAGAAGGATGGACAGGTTCAAAAATGGTGGGAGGAGTTGAATCTACCACTTTAGGAGTGGAACCTTTCCCATTCGGGGGGACATGAAGAGGTCGAGGGGAAAACTCTCTTCGCAAAACTTTCTTTCTATCATACAGATAGTACCAAGGTCCTGGGGACCCATTAGGGAGATCCAATATCCTAATCTTGGGATTTCACCAAGCAAGAATTATTAGACTAAAGAGGTAGAACCCAATATTTTTCATCCAATAGTCTTCCCAAGAGAGGGGAGTGGATGAGCCAACTTGAGAGGAAGCGAGCTTTTTCTTTCCTTTTCGGGAAGAGGATGTAGCTTGTTGCTCTTCTACAGGGAGGGTGAAATTTGGCTACCCTTTGCCCCCAGTTTCGTAACTCAAATAGTTATTGTAAAGTAGGTTCATTCTCTGTGGGAGCGAACCGACTGGAGTGGGCCAAAAGTGATCAAACGAGTATCCTCCATGAGATACCATAGGCTGATATTTAGTGTCATACACTATGTGCACGACACCTTCCTGGGAAAACTTAAGGCACCTATGAATCACAGAGGCAATCCCATTTATGGAAGCTAGCCAAGGTATACCTAGCTTCACTCTGAATAGGTCTGACTCAGGGATGACATCAAAGACTGTATCTACACTCCTAGGTCCAACTAGGATGGACAACACTATCGATCCATAGGGTTTAAGAGAAATTCCATCATGTGTACAGATGATGGATTTTATTTTGTCGTAATCATCCCTTTGTAGGGAGTTCAAGAGTAATTTCTCCTTTGATATGACATTCACTCTACTCATGGGGTCAAGCAAGACCCCTATCACTATATTTCCATTGAGGCGAGTGGGAATGTAGAACAAAGAAGGTTTACCATTTGCTGGCATGTCTTGCGAAGTAAATGTTATATCCAATGAACTGGTCGCAAGGAGGGGAGAGGGAGTAATAGTAACCATGTTAACATACGCCTCAGGGTGAGAGGTAGAATCAACAGGATCGATAATCATATTGCAAGAATGTGACAGAAACAAGTCAGTGTATATCTACAATTCACTGTTAGCTTTCACCACTGATTTTTTCATGTTATGCTTACCTCCATCAAGATGGATACTACCATCCTCAATGCGATCCTATATCTCATGACGTAGGTGCATACATCATTCAATATCATGTACATTAAATCAATGGTATTGACAATAAGTATTCTCTTCATACCAGCTAGGGTATGGTTCTCCAACTGGTTTAGGAGGTGGCAGGGTAAGGATCTTATCCTTCACCAACTTTTGCAAGATAGAAGAATAAGATTCTGATAGCTTTGTAAACTTTCGATCGCGTCTGAGGCCATTGTTATCCACAACAGGTACTACATTCACAACAATTTTACCTCTTCTCAAGATCGATACAATAGATTTCCTTCAGAATGAGAGTGCGAGGGAGGACCCCCAAATTGAACTACCATTTGATGGTACTCTCGTAAAGCCACACACAAGTGTGCAAAAGAAGGATACTTTATGAGAGAAAAATTCTCTTGCCAAGGCCTTTGTAAGTTCCCTATGAAGACCTTCTGTACATCATAATCTGGTAACAGATACGAGATATATGAGAAGAATGCCAATATTGGCTTGGAACTATCGCAGGAACTGATTCACAAGCTGATCAAACATGAAGATGGAATTATCAGGCAAAGAACAATACCAGTCCAGTGTTGTATCTTTAAGGGATCGAGGAAATAGTTTGGCCATCAAGGAATCATGATGGAAAAAATTTGTGCATAAGGTGTTAAAGGAAGACGCATGTGTCTCTGGGTCCCCTTTACCATCATATTTCTTGAATTCGGGAATCTCCATCCCTTTTGGGAAAGAAGTGTTTAGGATTGCAATCGACAATGGGTTGTGTCAGCAGAAAGGTTGGAAGATAGGTTGGGCTAAGGCCTGGGAAAGGTTCACCAACTGATTCTACATCTTCCCCATATTTTGAAGAAGGGTATTCAGAATAGGGTCATTAGAAGACATAGGGCTACTGGAACCACTGTCAGAGCCACCACTGTGACTACCGCTAGAGCTTCCACCAATATCGCCACCATCAATATGAACTCCACTGGTGCCACCACCGATGCTGCTTCCACCAGTGTGACTTCCATCAGAGCCACTGCCAGAGCCAAAGCCAATATCGTGACTTACGATGACACTCCCTCCACCAATGCCACCCCCACTTCTGAATTTTCCTCTGCGAAAGCCTCTGCCCATCATTTCACCAAATCCTCCACCACAAGAGGTGATAAAAGGGGTGAAGTGAAAACCCAAAGGGTTCCTCCTTACTTTGACAGTCTCTAAACTTTCAAAAGTAGCAGGTATATTGACCGATGGGACTGTGTTAGCCATATACACAGATATAGGAGGCATCAACATCTCCAACTGCCTCTTACATTCATCGAAGAGGCCTCCTCATATCATGTAGCCAAGGGTTGAGGGGGCACATGCTTCGAACATACTAGTGAGAGTAGCTAAGATTTCTACACCTATCTGGTCTTTTTCCACCATTTATCTTATTTCACTGATCACCTTAGCAGCCCTAGCCAACTTCGGGTTGCCTTCCAAGTTATTTTCCAATGAACCTAACCCTTTATTGAGGCTAACAACGTACTTGAAAGGGATACAAATGACCTCATGCTCATATACGGATGAAGAGGTCGACGATGTAGGAGGAGTACGATTGCGATCAGTCTTGTCAAGAAATCTAGATTCGCATCATGATACATGCTCCTATGCGGACATACCAACCACAGAACCAAAGAAAAGGCCGGTAGTGAAGCTAGAGGAGACTTTCATCTTGTCCATCGGAAGGTGTCACAAAATTATTCTAACAATATGCCCAGAGGTCGTAGACTAGGTCATGAAGCTCATAAAATTTCACAACAAACCTGGGTACCATGACCAAGAGGTATGTGAGAAAAAGTTTGGGATGCCGACAAATGGATAGACATTGGTTCACATCAGGTTCACCAAAAATGTAAGAGAGGGGGACCACCCACTGCAAGGCCCCAGGTCATGAAAGCCCAAGAGCGGAAAGGCTGCCCTAACTTACCTTAGTTCAAAGGAAGGTTAGGATAAAGAGGATGAGAATGATGAAGACTATGTGTCCTTCGATCACTCTGCAATCTTGGGAATTGAAGGGAGACTAACCAAGTCACTTTCTAGAGTCAATTTTGCGTCTCAGGTAGCTTTATGTCTGAGGACAAAAGCATGGTTCTGGGACAACAACATGGCATGCTGGCATCTCATAGGTGTGCTGGTGTTTGTATGACCAAAAATCTAGAGAAACAAGGTTGGAATCTTGATAAAAGATTGACAGTCTAGTCTAGTAGTTTTGAGAAGTAAAGAACAAGACAAAGAAAAGAGAAAGGTAAATACAAACATGATAAAAGAATTATATTACCGTGAGGGTGATGAAGATGATTTCATAGAACAATCCTCTCGCCAAATTTTTTTGAGATCTCTCCACCTACACACAATAAAGAGGGAAATTGTTGGGCTTGTTTAGGGGCCTGCCTCAGTCAGACCCCTGTCTTAGTGTTTCCACCTCCACGGACAACCAAGTTTGCAATGATAGAAATAACGATAAAGGAAGGAAATACAAGCTACATATGCAAGAAACACTACAAAATAGTATGTGCTTACTCAACTGAATATGATAGAGGAGATGAGAGGGGAGGTGAGAGGAGATTACCACCTCCGTCAAAAGTGCTCAAGGCTTGTGGAGGAGTGAATGAGAGGAACTCAAGCCTTTGTTGTTGTGGTGTATGTCCCGTGCTTGCACTATCAGAGTGATGGAGTTGTAGATTGCTGCAATTGAGTGAAGAATGCTACTACAAAGCTTGAATGGATGTTTGAAGGAGTGGAGAAAATGTGAAGTGATGAACTCAAGATCTCACAAAACTCTCTTAATGGATGGAATGGTCAAGAATATGAAGCAGAAGATGAAAAAAGGCCATATTCGGTTTGGTCAACTGAAGAGGGACATTATTCTTCAAATTCCAATAAAAAATGTAACGCCTTTGTAGACTCCAGCCATAGGAATCTACCAGGGACGTAAGCGTGCCATGCAGATGTTTGTGTGCCGCATGGGCATCCCTGACAAAAATGCCCCCACCAACACACAAATAGGGCGCTAATTGGAATGCAAGCAGCGGGCTTAAGTGGAATTAAACCTCCACTTTCGATTTTCTAAAGTGTAAAGGGATGAAAGGGAAATTTGTGTTAGGGGTGAAAATTCACACTCATACACAAATTAATCGAACAAACCATCCAGGTCTGCTCTACTCTTTATTGTGTCAAGTATTGCCTCATGGTCAAACTCACACACCTTCCACAAGATCTTGTTCAAAGGTTTACCCCCATATTTGATCAAATGAATATTGGATTCCATGACAAAGCTCAAGTAATAAAGAATCTTCCAATGCGTTTCAAAGTCTTGAAACAACCAAACATTAACACTCTTATGTGGGTACCTTCTAAGCCATGTTCTAGTAACAACTGTTGAGCCTCTAGGGTATTCGATGTTTTCTCCATCTATAACTGTCAACACAATGAAACAAGTAATAATCCACTCCCTCTTCATTTTCTTCATCTTCAATAATTTCATAAACATGCCCTACATTGATATATGTAGCAAATTAGATGAAATTAGTCAACATTACAAATACACCACAAAGGAAGATAACAATAGGAATTTAAAAAATTATGCAAGTAGATATATTACCTGGTTGAACTAGATCTGATATGTGGTCGAAGTCAACTAATGATTCCATTTGTGTCAATTCCAATGCCACCAAAGGCCGATACATGTGAAGTGGGCTAAGATAACTTAACCACCATTCGTTAACCCACTCCTTTGACTCACACTCATTCCAGGCTTGAATTGTACATGAAGAACAAAATCATGTCATCTTCCGTGTATGGATACTCCATGAACCTATTGTATACACTTAAAAATGTCTTAGATGATATTACACACTTAAATCTGATATACTAACATGATTTCATCCTAAAACCCATCTTCTTTTCACTTGATTGGTTAAATTAACCTAGTTAATTAATCAAGTGCCTCATGTTCACCTATTAATCTAATTGATCTAATTAGGTTAATTCACCCCCTCTTGCACAAAAATTTCAGCCCATTAAATCAAGTAAATCAAATTATTTAATTTAATCCCTAAGTCCTCTTATTTAATTAAATAACCCTATGCTATTTAATTAAATATCATATTGAATCTCCCTTTTCATTAAATAAATTATTTCAAAAGGAATATCATATTATTCGTCCTCTTGCACATTTAAATTTAGTTTTAATGAACTAAATTGCTAATTATCCTCACCTTCCCACTTGCAAGGGAATATTCTCTCTTTTGCACATTCCTCCAAAAGAGATTATTCCTATGGAATATCCCCTTTTATGCATTCATTCCTCCAAAATATCTCTTAACCTCTTCCTAATTCTTAGGAAGTGTGTTTGTTGAAAGCTAATTTGGACCATTGATTAAATTAGTTGATCCTTGTCAACTTTCAACTCTGGCCATGGATTGGAATCCTCAATCCATGTTTCACCCTCCTTTCATTATTGACCATTGATTTATCTTTTCAATCTGAGCCCTTGATCTCTCATTTTCTTTTCGATAAATAAATCACTATTTGGAGACAAATGGATCCATATTTTGATAGAAAAGTCACATTGTTGAAACTCACACACATTTGCATACTCCAATTTCTATCACTATCTTTGAGGGCAATTGGATTTTATCACATCCATTTGAGAGAATTTGCTTCAACATCATCCAAGCTTATTTCAACAAAATGGGGTTAGGAAAGGGCTGAATTCCACATCTGATGCAGCACCAATCCCCCAATGGGATGAGGTTTGCTGAGTTTAATTAGGATTCTTTGAGCTTTGAGCTTTATTTCAATTTTTAATGGCTTCCTAGTTTAACTTTGTAAGAATTTCATTGGGAATGTAGCTGGATTTATCTAATTAAATTATTTTAAATTGCTTATTACAATCATGTTTAGCTTAGTTAATATTTACATCCACACCTGCATTTGAGATAAGGAATGAGTGTAGCTCACTTGATCTTTTCAGTGTACAAAAATCCTCATATGGTGCAATGCTAGTATCATCTACGAATTGAAAAAAAAACTATGAACTAAAGAATTACCTTAATTATCTAGACCCATCGAAGCATTACACCACTTGACGATTGATTTTGTATCTATCAACTATGCATTTATAATTTAACTCTTCTCATGCCAATGCTCTTTTGATACGTTCTCCTACACCATCATGCTCTCGTTCTCCATGATCGGTCTCAAAAAAGTTCCACATATGTTGAACACCTATAATAAAATACATCCTTCTCAACCAATAGAACATCCATGAGTTCTTGAACTATGATGCACAGTTATCCAACCATATTATATGTTGATTGTTTGCTATGCCCCTCCTAACCAAATTGCTTAGAAAAACTAAAAGAAACATTGCACAAACTTTCTAGAATGTGTTCAATCATCACTAATTTAAAAGTGATACTCCTTCAATACCTTCCTATTATCCTTTGTACTATTATATACATGAATGAATTATATGTGCACAAATATACAAACCTATGGAGTTGTAATATTATGATTGCACCTCACACTGTGGTTTTAGAGTGTAGTTCTATGCAAATTCGACCATTGAAACAATGCTACCAATTGGAAAGGTGTCCTTACATAACTTGAGTTGCAAGTCCAACCATCTATCTCTATGGTTATGCCTTGCATAATCATACACTATACTATCATGAAATGTAGACATAAACTGATACATTGGAATCTTTTGAAAAACCAAATCACGCCTTTTTTCTTGATTACCATCTTTTTTATTGTATGCCATTGTTTTATACTTGTCGAAATCTACTAGTTCCTTTCCAACCACATGTGTTATTTCTATATGTTCACATATTAGCATACGTTACAAGCCACCACAATGCTGGCATGTGTCATCCAAGCATAGTTTCTTGTAGAATATTTGACCTTCCTCTCTTTCACATTATTTTTTTGATAAGAAGTCTCTTGAAGATGTTGGTGGGACATGTATGCCACAATCCTACAAAACATTGTTAGTATGCAAATCTAAACATATAGAATGATAAACATCAAAACGGTTAGAAAATTCAATATGTAATCTACAACAAAAATTAGTGTGTGTGTGATTTATATTGACATAAAAAGGTCTAATCATTTCAAAATATATTTGATTTTTTTAATTTGAGGATAATCCTATAGGAATTTATGAAAAAACTATGTTTGAGTCGTATCCAAAAAATTATTTGGATGTGGCTCACAGTTTTGACTATCGATTTTCCTTCTTACCACATCCCTTTAATTCAGAGACACCCTTGTGTTATTCTTCCAATTTAGTCTTCAATTAGTGATCTCAATGCTTTAACCACTGGTTTATCTTTCCATGGTAATCTCCCTGAGAATGCTCAAAATTTAGTGGAATCGATGTCCTCAAATCTTTGGCGTGGCTCTTGATAATTTTTTTCTATTAGTTCTCGATAGTTGACTTGTCTTTCTAATGAGACAAGATTTCCTCATTTTATTACTTACTATTATCAATGTAATGACACGTCGTGTGACATTACTATCTTTTTAGTGTGAGGTCATACCCACACTCTCATATGCATCCATTAGATTCTTCACAATTTTTTTTTCACTTGAAGCATCTGATGTTCTCAACCCAAGAGTCTTCATGATGGACCTATACATTACACTTCACATCATTTCAACAAATAGTTGAAATCTTGTGGTCTCATTTAAAATTTCAAAGAAATATCTCCAAATCTTATGAGCATATCTTCTACAAGTGCGTTATGGAATCTTACCTTCCATTGGCTGCAAAATATTCTCATCAATATTAATCAAAAACTTTGGATTTATATGCAAAATTCTAGGTGTTCTCAAAGGTGAATTCATCTCAACATTAGGAATTTCATCAATATTTAAATGAGATGGGCTAGATGGCATACCTTGAGGTTGAGATGAGAATGATGGTGTACCTCCTTCCTAAAATGTGAGTGATGATGTACTCTCAACTTGATATGTGGTAGATGGTGTCCCTCCATATTCACTTGCGGTAGAGGGTGTGTCTCCAACTATGGTATTCAAATCTCTCTTAGCACTAAGGTTTTGCATTCATTCCCTTTGTGCCACCAATTCCATTTCTCTTCTTGATGGTTGAGGTTCCTCTTCAATTGGCATGTCTTCATCAATCATTTCCAATTTATTCTTCTCATGATGTTCCCTCATCCATGTTGCTTTCTTTGCATTCTTAGCTTCTATCTCTTCCTGTATTGGTTTAATCCTTGATCATTTCCTTGGAATGATGGATAATTTTATCTGTAGCATGATAAAGAGACAAATATTAGTTCCTAAAAAATGAATCTATACAAATAAATGAAATATATGTCATTCAACGATTGATAAAAAATACTTACAATCATCTTGTAGAAGAGTATTTATAACATAGACAAAGCTCACATGAATTTTTTGATGGAATTCCTTAAAGAAATGTGGTCTCATGGAATGTCGTGATTGTAAGATAGGTACAAAATAGAAGCATGGAAAAGGCATGTGAATTTTTTGACACAATGTTTTGGTAGACATGTATACAAAATGTGGTAGCATAGACAAGATAGTGAGCTCACTAGTTTGTCAATGTGGTAGCACTGAAAAGGTAATGGGTTATTTGAAAAAATGCCTCATAGAAATGGGGTCTCATAGTAATGTACTTGTCAAAGCTCACATGATTTTTTTGATGGAATTTCTTAAAGAAATGTGGTCTCATGGAATGCCATGATTGCAAGATAGTGAAAAAATGGAAGCATGGACAAGGCATGTGAGTTTTTTGACAAAATGTTTTCGTAGAAATGTATACAAAATGTGGTAGCATAGACAAGCTAGTGATCCCACTAGCTTGTCAATGTGGTAGAACTGACAAGGTAGTGGGATGTTTGAAAAAATGCCTCATAGAAATGAGGTCTCACGGTGATGTATATCACTGTGAGACCCCATTTCTATGAGGCATTTTTTCAAACAAACCACTGCCTTTTCAATTCTAGCACATTGATAAGCTATATCACTTTGAGACACCATTTCTATGAGGCATTTTTTCAAACAACCCGCTACCTTGTCAATTCTACTGCATTGACAAGCTAGTGAGCTCACTAGCTTGTCAAAGGTCACATGAATTTTTGGATGGAATGCCTTAAAGAAATGTGATCTCATTGAATTCCATGATTGCAAGATAGACACAAAATGGAAGCATGGACAAGGCATGTGAATTGTTTGAAATTTTTTTTTGGTAGACATGTATGCAAAATGTGGTACCATAGACAAGCTAGTGAGCTCACTAGCTTGTCAATGTGATAGCAGTGACAAGGTAGTCGGTTGTTTAAAAAAATACCTTATAGAAATGGGGTCTCACGGTGATAGTATGTATCCATCACCGTGAGACCCCATTTCTATGAGGCATTTTTTCAAAAAATCGACTACCTTGTCAATTCTACTACATTAATAAGCTAGTAAGCTCACTAGATTGTCAAAGGTCCCATGAATTTTTGGATGGAATGCCTTAAAGAAATTTGGGCTTGCGGGATGCCATGATTGCAAGATAGACACAAAATAGAAGCATGGACAAGGCATGTGGATTATTTGACAAATTTTTTTGGTAGACATGTATGCAAAATGTGGTACCGTAGACAAGCTAGTGAGCTCACTAGCTTGTCAATGTGATAGAATTGACAAGGTAATGGGCTGTTTGAAAAAATGCCTCATAGAAATGGGGTTATATCACCATGACACCCCATTTCTATGAGGAATTTTTTCAAACAACCCACTACCTTGTCAATTCTATTGCATTGCCAAGCTACTGATGTCATAACCCAATTTTATTGCATTTTTAATTATACTATGGTAAATTGAGTTATTGAGAAAATTCAATATGTTGAATGGAAATTTTGACATTTTTAAAAATATTGAAAGAAGTTGATCGTCATTGACTATGTGATCTTTTTGAATTATCTTATATACTATCATGTTCTTGTCCTTCAACCTGTCACCTTGCAACTGCACACACTTGCACTTGCGTGGGCTGTTTGAAAAAATGCCTCA
Source organism: Sequoiadendron giganteum (assembly GCA_007115665.2). Taxonomy (NCBI): domain Eukaryota; kingdom Viridiplantae; phylum Streptophyta; class Pinopsida; order Cupressales; family Cupressaceae; genus Sequoiadendron; species Sequoiadendron giganteum. The sequence goes on along the minus strand of CM021109.1, from coordinate 256,214,845 downwards.
TAGAAATGGGGTTATATCACCGTGAGACCCCATTTCTATGAGGAATTTTTTCAAACAGCTCACTACCTTGTCAATTCTACTACATTGCCAAGCTAGTGATGTCATAACCCAATTTTATTGCATTTTTAATTATACTACGGTAAATTGAATTATTGAGAAAATTCAATATGTTGAATGGGAATTTTGATATTTTTAAAAATATTGAAAGAAGTTGACTGTCATTGACTATGTGATCTTTTTGAATTATCTTATATACTATCATGAATTGAATGTTACTAATGAATTTTGCAAGTGCAAGTGTGTGCAGTTGCAAGGTGACAGGTTGAAGGACAAGAACATGATTGAAGTAGGATCATTTTTCTGGAACGAACGGTAAGCCTGATTGAATCTGGGTGCACACACCACAAAATGACATGATAAATACATTTAAATCCATATAGGAAACTATATTAAGCTGACTAGAATGATACGGTGATTGAAAAAAGATAGACTTCTAAAATGAAAATACATACATGAGTTCTTATTTAATTGTCTATCTTGATCTTGTGTGTGTTCAAATTTGAAAGAAAATGAAAGTGTGGCTTAACATATAAATGAATGTGTGTAACTTGGAAAAGCTATTTCATTTAAATATTGATGCTCGAAATACAATTAAAGTTCATGCTTATTTAAATGTTGAATATGAACATGAAAACATCTGCAAACAAATACTATATATATCGAAGAACAAACATATGTATGTGTATAAATATCAATATATGTATATATATATATATATATATATATATGGTAGGTAAAAGCACAAAGTTGTGTCACACTTTCAACCAACTTATCAACACAACTGAATTTAAGTATTTCTAACTAAAAATCATTTTTTGTCAAATATATGATCTAGTAAGACTCATTCTAGCTAATTTAGATACTTCCACAACTTTTTCAACTAAAATTGTTGGTTAAAAATATATGGAGCACCTCTTTGAGTTCAATTTACAAAAAAATAAAATTATTTGAAAAACTTGAAGTTTCAATAACTCCTACTAATGTAAATAACATTTAAAAAAATATATAAAATACCCTTTTGTAGATCCATAAGTGTAGCTTTCACAAATATATTTATTTTAATATTTTAATTATTATTTATATTTTATTTTTTATTTTTACTAAAAGTAGGTTATCAACAAAAAATATTAGGTTCATTAGCATGCCAAGGAAAAATACTAAAACTTATTATTATTATTTTTTAAAATATGATGCACTAGATAAAAGAATCTATTTCAAGATGGTATAATTTTTTTTCCATTTTAGATTAATATTTAATATGAAAGTTGACGTCCCATAGAAACAACTATTTTTTGATTCACACAAATTTTAATATTTATTTAAAAATATATATTTATCAAAATTGGAAAAATATATATCCATGCATTAAAGTTTCAAGCTATAAATACACAAAAAATTTGAAAGAAAAAAAAAATTACTATAAAAAGTTTGACGTCTCATGCAACTTCATTTTTTAGCATTTTATCAACAACTAAATTATAGTGTTAATTTATTAAAAACTAGTTTAAAATCATTTTTAATTTATTTTTTAAAAATACAAACACAAAATATACTAAAAAATACATATTTTACTAGTTTACATCATTTCACAATTCAAAACATATATGCCATTTTTTAGTGATTCAAGTTTGAAAGTTGGATCAGTGTTGGCCATTTCCTTTATAAAGTGTGACATATTTATATTTCTTATCAATTGAATTTGAAGCTGATATTATCATAATCAAATTGAAAGAATTTAAATAAAAATCATGGGAAAGATCTCATGTGATAGTGGGCTGCCATTGAAATTAAGGAAAAAATTCAAATTGTAAGAATGGGGCAGCTAAACATTAATACCCATTATCATTTGAAATGACCCCATAGTGGAGGCACATGAAAATCAAGAAAAGTTTCTATTCTTGAAATATTATCATTGAATCCAACAGGGGAAGAACAGGGAGTTCGTCAAGCACTGTGGGGAAAAAGCCGAAGGGAAAAATCCTTGTAATTCAGAGGTATTTGATGTTTTTGCATTGAAATGTTTACATTCTTTTATAGTTTCATCTATTCTCAAATGCATAATCTGAATATTTTGTTGTTGATTTCTATAGAATCGAGTGAAAATATGTTATCAGTTTACCTTTTTCAAATTATTTGATCGAATTTCATAAATGTTACTGTTGAGAGCTTGGCCATGTTGGCCTATCTTTGCCCAGTTTCGCTTTATGCATGTTTCAGCCAAGGCTTGAAAGCTAATCATAATTTACTTTGTAAGTTTGTAATGTCACCATTTTTCCCCTTGTGCATTGATTGCATGTGTTTCTATTCATCTCATTGCATGGCTATTGGGTGAACCGATAAGCTTGTGATAGAAAAGTAATGATTTCTAGATCGTCATCACCCTTTTTGGGGTAGGCCATGAGCCTTCACAAAGATTTTATGTTGTGATTTTTTTTTTTTAATGATAACGGTTTGATGGTCACCCTATGGAGAGAGAACCATCACCCTTTCAACCATGGGTTGATGGGTATCATGGCTATATTGTGATACCTCATCACTGTGAGTGATGATGGGCTTATGTCGCATAATATTGTAAATGGTTTCTTTTTTATTCTTGTAGTTGTGTTATCTTTACTGCGTCATAGTGATAATAATGTATCATGTCACCTAGTCCATAGAGGACGATGGAAAAATGTTAAATTTGTTCCAACAATAAGTGTGCATGTATAGTAATGAAACTATCATTGTCCATGAAAAACATACCCAGGTTGTGAATCAGCGTATATGGTTTTGGCCTCGGCTACCATGTTACAAAGCAACAGTCAAATGAGTGTTAATCGTTCATCAAACGAAAAAGGTATAATATGTTAAATAGTGAATCAGGTTTCTTCAAACTTGAGCCTGGTGGAGATTGATCCCATGATTTTTGATCATATTATTATTGTTGGTAAATGGTTAGCATGTTGTTCGAATTCTTTTATAAAATAATTCATATAACATTATTATTTATTTTTTATTATTTATAATTTGGTTATGATTATGATTAGGATCAAATTAGGGTTAGGGTTCAATAAGAATTCTAAGATAAAGCTTGAAGTTAGGGTTTGGGTGATTGAGGCTAGATTAGGGTGACAATTAGGGTTAGGATTAATGATTAATTAGGATTAAGGTTGAATTAGGGATAGGGTTAGGGTTAGGGATCAATTAGGATTAAGCTTCAATTAGGATTAAATTAGAGATCAATTAGGATCGAGGTTAGGCTAGAGTTAGGTTAGCATTAGCATAGTGCTTAATTAGGGTTAGGGTTATGGTAGGGTTCAATTATAGTTAGGGTTATAGGATAAAGCTTGGGGTAAATGTTAGGGTTAGGATTAGGGTTGGAATTAGGGTTATGACCAAACTAGAGTTAGAGTTAGGCAAAATTATGGTTTTGGTTAGGGTTAATGTTAGGTTAGAATAAGGGTTCACCTAGGGTTAGGTTTTAATTATGGTTAGGGTTAGGTTCCAGTTAGTAATATAGTTGTAATTAATCTTGATATTAGAATCACAGTTAGTATTAGAGTTAGAATTATTGTTAGAGTTAGAATTAGAGTTTAAGTTATAATTCAATTATAGTTAGGGTTAGGTTTAAGTTAGGATTATAATTTAATTAGGGTTAGGATTCAATTAGGATTAGGGTTCAATTAGGGTTAGTATTAGGATTCAATTATAATTATGATGATTAATTAGTGTTAGGGTTGGGATTTAATTAGGGCTAAGATTCAATTAAGGCTGGTTAAGGCTCAATTGATGTTCAATTAGGGTAAGGGTTGTAAGATAAAGTTTGGGGTTAGGCTTAGGGTTGGGGTTAGAATTCAATTAGGATTAGAGTTAGGGTTACAATTATGGTAATGGTTAAGATTCAATTAGGAATTAATCAGGGCTATGGTTATGCTTTATATTAAATTAGGTTTAGGGTTCAACTAAGGTCAGAATTATATTCAATTACAATTAGGGTTAAATTAATGTAAGGTTTAGGGTTCATTTAGGATTAATTTTAGGGTTTAATTAGGGTTATATTTAGGAATAAGGTTAGGGTTCAATTAGGGTTGAAATTAAATGGGTTAGGATTAGGGATCTAGTTCAATTAATATTGTATTTCAAGAAGATTAGGGTTATGGTTAGGGTTATGATTCTAAGATAGATCCTAAGGTTTGGGTTTGCATTCAATTAAGGTTATGTATCTATTAGGGTTAGGGTTAGGATTTTTGAGATAAGATTAGGGTTAGGGCTAGAGTAAGGGTCAAGGTTAGGGTTGGGAATTAATTAGTGTTATGGCTAGGGTCTAATTTGGGTTAATATTCAATTAGAGTTAGGGTTAGGGTTCAATTGATGCTTAATTAGGGTAAGGGTTCTAGGATAAAGTTTGGAGTTAGGGTTAGGGTTGGGGTTAGAATTCAACTAGGATTAGGGTTAGGATTATAATTAATCTAAGAGTTAACATTCAATTAGGACTTAATTAGGGTTATGGTTAGGGTTCATATTTAATTAGGGTCAAGGTTCAACTAAGGTTAGCATTGGGATTCAACTATAGTTACCTAGGGCTAAAGTTAGTTTAGGGTCAGGGTTTAATTAGGGTTAAGGTTGGGGTTTAATTAGGGTTACAGTTAGAATTAATGTCAGGGTTAGTGTTTAGGTTCAATTAGGGTTGAACTTCAATAGTTCAGGGTTATCGTTAGGGATATAGTTCAATTAGGATTGAATTTCAATAGGGGTAGGGTTAGGGTTAAGGTTCTAAGATAAATCATAGGCTACATGCCTTATAATAAAACTAATGCAAATTCTATACTTATCCATTCAATATAATGTCCTCATGTTTAGAAAATATATGGATTCAAACAAGTTGATATATATGGGTGTTTACTATACAAATTATGTAATAAGATAGATAAGCTAGTTAATTATATTTTAAAATATAACAAGTAAATGAATCTTTTTAAAAAGTGTGTAAATATTTTTGATAAATAATCCATTGAAATGAGATAAAATTTTAACCTTATTTTTTATTATTATGGTCTTTGTGTCAAAAAAAATACTTTCAAAAATTGCAAATAAAAAGTTTGTGCTCAGGATCCTTGAAAATCCCCCCTTATCACTTAAAAAGAATTAGCCAATGAAATTGAGAAAAAATAATTTAAATTAAAATATGTCTCAAAAAGAAAATAATGAATTCTCATTGTCTAAAATTAAAGCATTTAATCACTAGTTAAAAACTACCCCTGAACTATAATTTCATGATATGAACTAAAAATTAAAAAATAATATTTTATAATTAAAAAATTAAATAAATACCTACAAACATTTTCACTACTATTAAATTTTTATTTAAAAAATAAGGTTTCTCAATAAATATAAAAATAAAAATAAATTAAAAAAATAAAAAATTTAAGAAATAAAAATTAAAACTAAAAATAAACAATATAAAGAAGAACCACTAAAAAACCTAAAACTTAAAGAAAGAAAATCATAAAAATCAGAGGTAAAATAAGTCCATAAGTTAATAAACAAGGCCGAAATGCTGGGTTCTTTGAATTGTATTTATTAAGTAGTTGTGTTTAAGAAATAGGATACATAACTCTTCCTGTAATGTTAGAAATATAGATAGACTATGTTGTTGATGGAAATAAATAAATAATATTTTAGAGAATTCATAGAGAATATTCAATCAAATTTAATCAAGTTTTATCATATTATATATTTTTACAATGGAAGAGACTTAATAAATCAATTTTGATCTTTAATTAAGGAGTAGCTTTGTCATGTCCATAAATTTCACTAGAAAACACAACATTTAAAAAAAAAGGTGTTATGTTAAATAAGGTAAAAGTTCATTTTTTTTTAAAGTTACAATACAACTTTATACATTAACTCATTCTCCAAAGATCATGATGACATTATCCACTAACAATAATCCAATAATGATATTTAATTAAATACATTACATATGTTATTTTAAATATTAAAACGATAACTCAATAAGAGGCTCACTATATAGCCATCATAGCATAATTATTCTTAAATCTAGTTTTAACATTAATACAATTCTTTTAATTAACCAAGATATTAACAATAATATTTACTCATGAATTATAAGAAAAAAATTATTATTATTTCATCAATTAACAATAACTTACTAACCCCTGAATAATAATATTAAGAGTTACTCCAAATTAACCCCCTTTTTTAATTTTATTTTTATTTTTAATTTCAATTTACCTTATTAAAATTATTTTCATCTAAAAACAATAACATCAAATAAATAAATAACTCGTGAATAATGATATTAACATATACTCTCAAAATAACCTCTTATTTACTCTCTTATTACAATAGTAATTTTATTACTACTAAATCAACCACAATAACATTATTTAGGATTTCTTTTGATTTGTAAGCATTATATCACTTCAATTAAATACTAGTTCTTAGAAATATTATTTATAATAAATATTGTTCTCCAAAATAATATTATAATTAAGAATCATATTATGTTTATAACTATTTAATATTTGAACTATATAGTCTAAAAAAAATTACATATGTTTTTAAATTTAGTTTATTTACTAGACTACACAATCTTGAGCCTCACATTGATGTCTGCACAAGAAACACGTAATTTCTCCTTTATATATTTAATATGCAGCTGAGAATTCTTATTTTGAATTGTATAGAGGTGTAAGAAAGGTTCCTATAAGCAGGGTATTTTCTCCCAATGTTTTTCCCTTGGTTATCTTGCATAGTATGTTGTACAAATATAGATTGCCATTCTAATGACTGATTAAGATGTGGAATGCATAAGTTTTCTACTATTTATTTATTTCAAGTGAAAACTCAAATAATTATTTATCACTTTTGTACTTTGAAGCTAATAATAGCAATTTTAAAATCAAAGTGTAATCCATTACAAAGGAAAAGCTTAACTTAAGAGAGCAGTTGCATAAATAACTCTCAGCGCATATAAAATTGAATTAATACATGCAATCCAAAAATTCATATAAATATTAAGCACAAAAGTACCATTATTCATAGTGCAGAATTCCCATAAAGCCATTGATCTATATATCGAATGAAATCATCAAAAACTACATGTTTGAACTCTTTTTCTTTAAAAAAAAAAGCCACTAAACAACAACAAAGTTCTTTAAAAGGAATTCCAATAGAAAGTAGGTTATTAAATTTTCCCAAAAATTTAGGATTGTAAGTTCTCTAAACATGATAATACATCAAAGAGAAAGTCTTGCTCTCCTCCCTATCGTAATGGCATCATGGAGCCTCATGGGCTCTAGACATACCCCCGAGCAAGGAATTGTTTTAGCTCCAAGATGATCAATGGAGTCTTTTCAAAATTTTACAATGGATACAAATAACTTAGCACAAATTTTATACATTTAGGTTCTCTACTTTCAAATTTCAACCATGATACATATAATATGTCACTTTCTTCAACAAATAACAAAGGGAAAATGAAAATAGGAAGGACTTATCTCTTTTCTTTTAAATGAAGGGGTTGAACTCTTGTATCCATATTTCCTCCCCAAGCCAAGTTATCACTTTCTTTCCACCATCTCTACTCAAGTTCTCCAAGAGGAGAAGTGGGTTACACCCACTCATTCTTCTTCTTCAAAATATATAGAAGTTTCAACTTGCAACTCTTGGATGGTGATGTGTGGAGTGTCATTTCCTCCATAAATGAGGGCCTTTTATTATTGAAGAAGATACATGCACTTGGACAACCCCTTAATCTTTCCACCCCATCTTCTTCTCAAAATTCGTCACTCTTCATTATGAGGACTTTTCAGGGGTCAAATCATGTCCTTGGGGCACTATTGTATGCCTAATTGACCCCTATCACTATGGTATAGACCCTAGGGGGTTTATTTTTGTATCCCAACCAAAGAAATTGACCAACAACCCTCTTTAAATCCCTATTTAAGGATCCATCCGAATTTCAATTTTAGAAGGGGATTCCTAAACCCTAAGCCCACTTAAACCCACATGACTCATCATTAAGTGCCCTCACAAACTAATTGTAAGTTATCCTTTTAATATCAACCCTTACACAAAAATCTACCAACATGGTAACTTTGTTTCTTTCTAAGCCCCAAAAGGGGTCAAATTCATACACACACGATGTCTTTTGACTTGCTCCTCATTTTTTTTCCCCCTTCTCGTGCTGACATCCTTTGTTTCTTGCACATTACCAATGAAATACATCACATAAATTCTCTAGTTGAATAACCAATGAAACCATAAGCAACAATCATATATCACATAAATTCTCTAGTTGAATATCGTAAGATTTTACTGCATCTAATTTCAGTTTATATCACACACTTCATGAGTTCTTAACACCTTCATGGTAGAGACAATGAAATAAATGTCAAAATGAAATACAAGAATATTGTCACACAATTACATCATTTATTTCCCACAATACTACAAGCACCACCTATTTATGGAAAAATATAACAAATTAGGTTGGGTATTAATCACAAGCAAAGCGGTGTCTTACAAGCTTGTAATTTGGACACACCACCAAAGAAGATACTGTAAATTATCTTTGATATTTTCAAGAAATTATTCTAGATCAGAGCTATTTTTTGCATATTCATCAATTATTTGCATTTTTTTGCAGTCAAACCAATATATTTTTTCATACAAAAAGAAAACTTCTTGTTAGATATATTGCATATGTTGTGATTTATTGTGTATATAATTCATGATTTTTATAATGCTAACACAATTCATCATATAGTCAAAAATTAAAAAAGTAGAACTTGTACTTGCCTAAATCTAGTGCAATAGTTTATGCATGTAGTTTTGAAGTCATAGTTCTTAAAAATATTCAAAAACTTAAATTATAATTATGAAAAAACAATTAACAAAATAGAAAATGTCGTTAGGTTTAGGCTAAAAGTACACCATGGAAAGAAGTTATTATATAATTAAACAAAAAAAAAAAAATTTCAATAAATTTTGATTCACAAAATAAAGTTTGCAAGAGAAGAAAGTACATTCATTGCAATGCTTATTTTTTATTTGTTAATCTTTTGTGAGTAAACAATTTTTTTAAAACTACTTCTTAATATAAATAGCATAAGTGTACATCATGCCTAGCTTACCATAATAATAATCTAAAAATGAAAATATATAAATTCTTATGTTTATTTACTTATAATAATAATAATTTAACACTAAAAATTTGTGTTGAGATAATTATATTATTCTTCACTTAAGAAAAAAAATATGATAGCATATTTACTTATGTTTATGTTATCTCGTTATACTCAAAACATACATGCAATAATACTTTAATGCCACTAATCTAAACTTCGGTTATTCACACTTAATACACTCAAAGAAAAAAATAATCATAAAAATATAAATGATGAATTTTATAAAATTAAAATCAAAAGATATAAATATAAAATGTCTATTACTCTTTTTCAAATTAAAGGTAAAAAAAATGTAATCTAAAAAGTAGATTGAATAAATATTGTAGGAAAAATAAATTAATTTAGAAAAAATGTTTAAAAAGGATGTTTTTATTTTTATTTTTTAAATTCATTATCTATAATATTTAAAGTTGTAAAACAATTTTTTAATTTTAAAATATGGTTGTTCATTAAGAGACAAACATACATACACAAATGTGTATATAAAAATTGACAAAATAGTTTTGATTATTTATCATTATAAATTAGTCATTTGATTATTTTATGACTATAAATTCGTCATGTGTAAAATTGTGAAATAGTTGATCTATAATAATAAACAATAAATTATTGAGAATGAAATTTATTAAAAAATATAACAGTATATACAAATGGTATTTAATAAAGATTGAATAAATTATTTAACACAAATAACATATGAAATATATATTTATTAAGTGAAAAAATTATATGTTTAAGGAGAAAAAAAAGTGTTATGTTTGAATTATAAGTGACATGTTAAAAAAATTTGAATTGTAATTTAACAAAAAGATTATGCTCACTTCTCCAAAAGCGAAAAAAATGATTTTGAAATTTATAAAAGTTAAATATCCGCATTTTAAGAATTCAAATATCATGAATGAAAATTATCAATTTTGATTGGCTCAAATAAACAAAATATTAAACACTAGTTACAAATTTGACCTTTGCTATAGTTCCATGGCATGAACTAATAAAATGAATAATGTAAAATATTTTTAACGTAAAATAAAATGAAATAACTCCCATATCTTGAAAAAAAAAATAGCCAAAACAATATATTTAATGCAAAGAGATATTCTACAATAGAAAGAGGGGATCTAGTTTGAGTGATTTGGATTTGTTGATTTGATATTTTACTTGTTACTTATAGTTGAAAATTTGATAGGTACAAATTGTGTGAAGAAATAAGATTTAAATAATCATGTAATTAACCTACTTAAAAAAATACAAACACAATTTTCAACAATATATACACAATAAAATTTATATTTGCATGTATAATGTGTGATTTATATATTAAATATTTTTTTCTAATAAAAAAAAAAACTCTTCAATAATTAAAATAATTTAATTAAATAGACGTATTTAAAATATCAATATAAAACAAGCTAATTCTAAAATAAACCAAAATTACTTTTAAGTAAATAAATAAAATTAATTTCTAAACTAAATCTTAAATAATTTGAAGCAAAATAAACTCATTCTTAAATAGATAAAATGCAACCATTTTTGAATAATTATGACTAAAATCAAATAATTTTTATATTTAATAAAAAAAATCAATGCATACTAAAAAATCTAATATCTACTAAGTTGAAAAGTTTAGTTATGATCACTTTTAACTTTGATCTATGAAATGACTTTTAATAAATACATAAAATAACACACTAACAAATTTAATACCTATTAAACTTGTTAAATTGAAAATTTTAGTTGTGATCACGATATATAACAAGAGCTGTAGAGCAAAGTTCCTGCCAAAATGTTTTAGAATAGACATGTTTTAATTTGATGTGTGTGTGTTAAGTTTTAGTAACAATGTTGATAAAATAATAACTTTATAATCATCTTGAAATTTTGTCATTTTTTTGGTTTATTTTATTAACCCTGGTTCACTGTAGAAAAATATATTTGTTGCTTGTACTTAACTATAGTCTATGTGCGATTATTTATAGAAACATCAGTATAGGAAGGAAACTACTAAGTGGTATTACAATACAATTGGTATAAAAGTATGGACCAAAAAAAGCCTAAAAGGGATGTAAAATTTGTCAAGTATATAACACATTTCCAATAGAAATTGTTGACATTGTATTGCCTTTGCTAGATTGAAAGCTTAGCATTTAATTGAACATGTTGTTAATCTTCTAAGTGGTGCTGCAATTGGTGTCAGAATGTTCTTTTGGCATCCTAGGAGGTAGTACTAATTTTATATCCTAAGTCATTCATGGAATTGTACAAAACATCCTTCTCAACACCTTTAGGCATATCATGAAAAGTGTAAACTGCATGATAGATAAATAATAACAATAGTTTAATGAGATTCAGATAATGTATACCACCATTAGTTATGACCCAAATTCTTCAACTATCTGCATCATTAAGTATAATGAAATGAAGAATTGATACAATTTACCAAGCTTACATCGCTAACAACTAGCATGTGAGGTATCAACTTCTGCTAGAGGAACTTCACAAGGTTTTGAAAATGTCTGCAAAGATTTGCATCACAAGCAAGGACCAAACCTAGGAAAGGCAAGATAATAGTATGATTTCCTATTTTTAAACCATGTAAATAGTAAAAGGAGGTCACAATAAAGGACTATGCTCAAGAAAAAACACCATACTAGGCACTACCAAAGAAAAAGAAGGTCATAATTTTAAACTATGCTAAGATACAAACAACACTAAGATATTCATAATTTCAACTTCTCTTGCCAAAAACATCTATCCAAAAATGTCTTCCCAAACAAACTAATTCAACAAAATTGATCCATCCAACACTCAAGATGCAGAAGAAACCCTAAAGGAAATATGTTCACTTGAACACAATCCAATTTCAAAGCCCGCATCACATTGCATTCAAATTTCAAAATTTTACAATTCCACTATCACACCACACTCTAATTCCATGATCTCATCACTCAATGAATTTAGCAAGTTGTAGACTAAGAATTTTTGATCCAAACCTCCCCACAACCTTGGCAATCAAATATCAAGAATTTCCTTATGTTGTAGGTATAATTTTTCCAAACGAACAACAACAAAAAGCCCCAATATTTTTGGTGATGATGGAAAAGTAACTAGAAGAAAATGAACAAACCACTTAAAGAAGAACACGAAAGACAAAAAAAATATAGCACCGATTCCACAAAGAAACACAAATATAAGTAAAGAGTGGAGAAATTTGAGTTTAGAAGAAAGAGTCAGAGAAAAAGAAAATGGGAAAAGCATGAACACCAACTGTTCAAGCACAAACAAGTAACTTATTTCCAAAAAAAATATCAAACAAATAAAACAAATCTAAAGGTGTTTTTCACATTTCTATAAATTAAATGTAAATCAAAGTCCTCACAATAATAGAAAGAAAAGAAGGTACCTCCACAAAAATGTGAATCCTATCCCACGTAGGATTCCACAGACAATCGTATTCACATGCAAAAGGAAAACAACTACATAAAATTGGATGGTATGTTATTAGGGTAGGGCAGGGTGAGTGGGGTAAGGAGAGGGGAATGGAAAAAGAAATTGCATCATATTTAGTGTGATAATAGTAGAGAGGGATCCTTTATAGTCAATGTTGATCCCATTTGAGAACCCATAGAGCTCCAGATATCACTTTCAGAACCAACATTCTCCACTGGTGAAGTAAAATATATGCACAAGCCATTGAGAAGACATAAGAAATCTACAAAATGAAAGCATTTTGATATATAGTAATAAAAAGGTTAAACAAATGGCAAACAAGTTGCTTATTGCAATAGAAAATGAGAAAATTAAAAAACAGATGATGAGTTAGTAGTTGGAAATGAAAATAGAAAATTAGAAGCAAACAATTATAACCATCTAGAAGAAGTCATCTTGCATAACAAGTTAGAAGTTTTTGCAATATTCAAATATCATCTTATTATTATCTAAGAGGACTGAAAACATGGTATAGAGAGCAGTAAAGGATTCAACAGTTTTGTGAAGAAACCAAGAGAGATAAATGCACTTGGTCAACAATACAAGTCATGGGATAAAATTTGAAATCAACTTCAAAATCTTTAGCAGGCCTTACACATTAGCCCCTACCACACAACAAACTAAACCAACCACAAGACTAAGGAGAAAAAAACAAGGGATTGAAAGTAAAAATACAACAAGAAAGATCTGTTTTTGCTTAAAAAATATCAACCCTCATGAGTTCAAATTACTGAGAAATAAAATACACTAGAATTTCAATATGAAGTTGAAAGAAATAAATTAAAGGAAAACCAAAACAATATGAATGGATAGAAAAACAAACCATTTCTTATTGCCCGTGCATGAAGTAAAAGCTGTTGGTTTCTTTGCTTTCAATTCCAAACTATCCAATTTGAATTATAACTTCTAAATTGCAATAACATTCATAACTATACCCATTTTTCCAACCACGTTCAATCCAACAAGCAAGACTCTCCTTTGCATCCGCCACTATTACAGGGACTACTATAATGGAAGCGTGTTAATCACTCATATCGGGTGAAATTTTCCTACCAATTAGATTGAAGAGAAATAAATTTTCAAATATGTTTTTTAAATATAATTGGCATCTATACATTGATATAGATAAATATTTTTCAAATAGAAAAAATATTTCAGCTCTCATTGGTTAAAAAGAAAATTATTAATAACTAGTTAAGAGAAAACCCTTACCTATAGTTCTCACGAAGTAATAAAATAAATTACATAATATAATATTTAATTAAATTTTTAAATATATATATAAATAATAAATGTAATTTGTTTTATAGAATTATAATATTTATTAAATGTTTTGAAATAAAATATATTTTAATATTGAAATTTAAAATATGATAAAACTTATTATTTAAATAGTAAATGAAATTTTAAAATTTAATCTCTTTTTCTTAAATTAAATTAATAAATATTATAATTCGATAAAATAATTATTTAAATTGAAAATTTAGATATTTATTTTTAACGAGGTAAGCATTTATGTTCAAGAATTATTATTTTAAAATTTAATTGAGGTATGCAATTTTTTTTAACAATTATTATTTTAATTAGTATTTATTTTGAATTATTTTTTATAATCAATAATTATTATGGCTTAAAAGGAACTTTTGACATTCAATTTAATCTAAGAAAAATATATATAATAGATTTAATAGTTGGATTGTTGACATGTTCAAATAATTATGATTTTGAATTTTTAAGATTCAATTACTATTTGGTTAAAATAGTTAAATTAGATTAAATAAAAGTTTTGACATACAATTTCTACTTAGCTTAATAGTTAAATTAAATGAAGTTTTTATATAAAATAATTAACAATTTCTCATTTTAACTTTTTCATAATTTTTGCATTTCTGGATGTGCAAATATTAACTAAGAAGTGGTGAAAAAAAAGCCTTAAAAAAAGCCAAAAAAATCCCAAAATAAAAATATTATGTTCAATTCCCCCTTATCGCCTAAATGTTTTTAGCCAATGATATTGAAGAAAAATAATTTTGAAAATTAGAAAAGTTAAAAAACATGCATTTAACTTTAGTAAGAACTTCAAATATAATGTATAAAAGAAAATAATCATTATTGATTGGTTGAAGTTCAAAGAATTGATAACTAGTTACGATCTAGTGGTGCTTATAGTTCCATGATGGGAACTAACAAGGTTGGAAGAGAAAATCATTTCTTATTGTGAGTAGTTGACTACTTCAAATGCAAATTCCTATGTTTTGTCTTCCCTAAAAAAATCAAGGTTAGAACAATTTATGACAAGATTCTTTCAAACCACAATCTATGGATGGAAATGAAGCTACACAGGGAAACTATTTCAACTCAGATATGTCAGAGTTAGCAGGTGTGGTTTGCACCTCTTTCTCAGAATCACAACGTGTAATAGGAAAAACTGAAAAAAGATGATGTTTCAAAAAAATTAGGAGGATGGGTTTAATAATTCTTGAGAAAAGCTCTACAAGTTCAACTCCAAAAGTTGCACTTGATTGTAAAGAAAAACTTGAATCTTGCAATTCACAGGTCAACAACATTTTAGTTTTAGGCTTTGCTCTAAGGAGAGATAGATGAAAATATAATGGCCCACCTAGTTGTAGAAAAAAATGCAACATGGTCAAATTGGATAGATTGATTTGAAATAATAGGATAATCATGAAATCAAGTGAGTTGGGGCTACCCATGATTATTATAGATAAGCAGTGTAATACCCCTCCATTTTGTTCTTTTGATCGAACAATGTTCTACCTTTTTATGTTGTATTTTTTGTTAGTACCTTCACTTTGGTACTCGACTGCTATTTGATCACTATCCATATCGTGATGTGAATGTTATCTTTTGGATGTGATGGTATTTTATTATGATGTTATCATTATGACATATTTAGGAGTAGCATTATGGATGTTTGAATCAATGATGTTTTATGCTTTGATTATATTAGTATGTTAGTTTTGGCAATTAGTTACACTGTATTAGTGAAGGGGACCATATCGCATCACTCGCTTGTGAGCACCCTGCGATGCCATGATTTCCTCTTCACAGTGTGTTTTAATTACGACATATATATGCATGCGGATATACTCTTTGTTCGCAGGTTGACAAGTATAGGACATCGAATCCACTTGGTTTCACAGGTTTGAGCATGTCCATTGCCCAATGACAATTGATTGGGAGATAGTAGCTAGGTTTTCCGTGCCAATTTGTCACCCTAGTCATAGTGTGTCGTCGAGTTTTAGTCAGGTTAAGTTTCTTTAATGTTGTTCATTTGACCTTGATTTTAGTTAAAATTGCAAGTTAGAAAAAAGGTTAAAATACATGCTTTGGTAGTTTAATTGTCGATTAACTTCATCTGGTTTATGTTGAAATGTAATTTAATTTATTAATAAATAATTTAATCTTGGATTAGATTTAGTTTATTGATAATTAAATTAATTGTTTCCATTTTGGAGTTAATAGATTTTTGTGGGAAATTGAGAAAATTGAAAGGATGAAAATTAACAAAATAAAGAAAAATGAATTGAATTACTTTTTTAGAAAGTTTGAATTCAAAAATTGGAAAGAAGAAGATATTTGTTATTCTGTTTTCAGAAATTAATGAGGGTGGTTGCATGATATTTGTTTGAATTTTCATTATTATTAAAAAATGCTTCACAAGTTTTTTCTCTCAACAAGCATGAAATTTTGAAAGGAAAACAGGAAGAATTTTTGCATTTTGTGGGTTTTGGATTGAAGCTGTGAAAATTGGTGGAGCTGAAGTTGGAAACAAGGCAGAAAACTATGCACCATCCAGATCTCCTCACAAACTCAGAATACTCAGTTCATATCTTTAAATTTAGTTGTTTTTGAAATTTTGTTGTTGAAAATCATGTTGGAAAATTCAAAACCTGATCTATGTTGAAAACTTCATGTTAAAATTTGTAGCAAATTATAAACCTCTGTTTTATTTAAGTTCTCTCATAAAATTATTGATGTTCTTGGCTGGAAATTGCTATCTCAAATTTGTTTTCTCAATTTATTATACAAACTTTGTTTATAAATATATATACATATGTATATATATACATCTATATATATATATATGTATATATGTATATACATATATACATATGTATATATATACATATATATATAGATGTATATGTATATACATATATACATACATACATATATACATACATACATATATATATATATATATATATATATATATATATATATATATAATATACAGATATATTATGTATTTTTATTCTCGGAGGATTTGCTATTAATTTTTTTATTAAAACATTATAGACCCCTATCAAAATTTGCGGATTCCGCAAGGGTTAGATTAATTTTTTTTTTTAAATTTTTTTTTTTTTATGAGGAAGTGTGGAGGGGAGCCGTTGGGGGCTCACCCCCACCACGCCCCCATGGGAGGCAAGTGGGGGGAGCCGCGCCCATCGCGACCCCCTCACTGGTTGCGCATGGAGTTTGGGGAAAGGTTGTGTGAATACACAACCACCCCATGTAAATGGGGTCGGTTGTGTATTCACACAGTCGGCCCCCAGTGTGTTTGGTGTGTTCCCCCACCAAAACCGCACACGACCCCCAAAGCAATATGTGGCCCTTTGTCAATTTCAGATTTTTATTTTGGTAAAAAATATATATATATATATATATAATATGTGTATTTAATATTATAAATATTATATATATATATATAATATTTAGATATTAGTATATATTCATATATATTCAATATTTTATATTATATTTAAATAATATTAAAAAATTAATATATATGTAATATTTTATATTATATAACTAGATATATATATAGTTGGGAATTTTAATTTAATATATATATATATATATATATATATTGTTTAAAATGACATGATTTAGATGTATTTGAGAAATTTTAGATTAATGCATAATAGTCAAATCGAAGGATTTATTTTAAAATATTATATTTGGAAGGATAGATATTGAAGTCAAAAGTAATGAGTTTTAATAGCAAGGTTAATTGACTTTAAAATGATTTATTTTGCATAGGAGAAATAGTTATTTTAATATGACATGTTTTGAATCGAAGAAGTGGATGTTTATTTTAAATTTTTTATTACAAGCAATTAAGGATAAGATATTTGATTTAAATTTACTCTTATGTCTGAAAGAGACATTATTAAATTAGTTTTATTGTGGCAATAATCTATTGAATTTTATTAAAAGAATTGGATTTAGGAAATCTGAAGTAGGTTTAATTCTTGATTAATTGCTTGTTTAAATATGATTTCCTTTGTTATTGCCTTAGGGGAATTTGTTCAGTAGGGGTTAATGAGTCTTCCAGATGAGGTCTTTTAATTATGTGGGTTGTTGATTTGTTATGTCAACCTGTTGTGAATTCCCTTGGGTAGTGCATGAGGTTATGTCAATGTTATTACACAGTTTCCACGAATGGGGATATTTTGTACCTCCTTGGATTAGGAGTGGATTACGTGAGTTGTCTCCTTGTAAGGAGTGGCTTTGTTATTTTGTTACCTCCGATGTTAGGAGAGGGTTTTGACTTATGTCGCCTCCTGAGAAAGGAGTGGTCGTGATATCTTGTTAGTTTGTAGTTTGGTACCCTTGGAGATTAGATAGTATGTGTTTTGTCAAGTAGAAGAGTGGCTTCCATTAGGGGCCAAAGCTCGTAAGAGGTAAGATTGGGTAACCTTCGGAAGTAGTTTAATTAAGTGAAAACTAAAGCAATGTAATTAGAGGTTAGGTGGTACTTCACACTAATCAAGATAAGTTCTAGCCTCACTATATTCACAAGTGCTTGCTTAGACTTGGGGTGAGTGGGAAGGCCTAGAATGGAAAGGTTATCTATCTGGTCTTTATGACAAGTATTTGATCCTGCATTAGTAAGTATGAGGGACGGGGATCGGTTGAGGCCACTAGGATAGCCAGAGCCTATGAAGATCCGCAGTGAGTAACTCATGAGGTGTTGCATGATGACACTCTATCTAGGACAACAATTGGTATTTGGTTATGCGTGTATGATTCTTGTAAAATACTTGATCTGCTTTATATCTGGAAGCAATGTGACCATGTTAGAGTTGTACTTGTGTGGTACATGTGTTTGGTTGTGTTAGTTTGGTTCAGTTATGTGTTAGTTTGTGTCTTGAGGTAGATGGCCTTGGCTAGGATTCCTTGTTACTATCTCCTAGCACGAGGGGTGGGCCTTTAGATTCCACTTGGTTGGGTGGCGTGCACCTTACTCTGTTGGGTTCTTTCTTCATGTTCATGTGGATGAGACTTCCAGTTGGAGAGCTCGTATGATCCAGTTCTCTTCACGTTTTTCTATTTCAGTTAATCTTGTAATTTGTTACCCCTCTTTTGTTATCAAGGTGGAAGGTTGTAATTGTAATTATGTTCTTGGACTTACCTCATTCAGGGAATGAGATGTAATCGTAATGTTTAATTATGGATAAATTGAATTGAAAATTTATCTCTTATGCTTTGATGTAATTGATCTTATTTGGAATGTATGTGTTTAAATTCTTAAGTAAATAAATGATATGGTTAGATTCATGTTTTTTGTTGAGGTTCTATATAACCTTTGTCTCGTAACCTTAGAGGTTGTTGGCATTGGGTAGTGAACTTGCATGTTAATTGTACTTAAACAAAAAAAAATAGTTTGTTTAAGTAGTTAATTGCAACTTCCTCTAGGGTTGCATGGTGGGGCATTACAAGCAACACTATTTTAATAATATTAATGTTGTCTGACATATAAAATGTTTTCAGATTTTCCATCCACATGCAAATAAAATAGAGATCGCCCCTAAGCACTATAGGCTTTGAGATATCAATTATAGAAGGGAAAACCTCATCTGAATAGAGTGGGGAGAAAATGATTCTAATAGAGGGTTCAAGAAGAATATTTCAAGGAAGACGTGTGCGTGCAGTTACAAAAAATTTGTCTTTATTGTCACATGATATATAGAAATATATTTATGAAGGATTTTGTAATTATTAAAACTTAAAAAATTCTAATTTTAACTTGCACTTTCAGATGTGCACATATTAATTGAAAAGTGGTGAAAAAAAGGCTTAAAAAAAACCAATAAAATTAAAAAAGACAAATGTTATGTTCAATTCCTTATAATCTCCCTCATTGCCTAAATTTTTTTAACCAACAACATTCAAGAGAAATAAATTTGAAAATTAGAAAAGTTAAAAAATATGTATTTTACTTTACAAAAAGTTAAATATAATATATGCAAAGAAAATAATCAATTTTGATTGAGTGAAATTGAAAACATTAATCACTAGTTACAAACTTGAACTTTGCTATAGTTTTATAATCTAATATTATATATATTAAAACCTAATATATAATCTAATAAAATATATATTAAAAATAATCTAATAATATAACATATTAATATATTAACTTTAACATCATATTATAATATGTATATTATATAATATATAACATACATAACATCTAATATATTAATGTAGTATATAATCTAATCTAATATATATATATCTATATATTTAATATTCAGAATAGAGTACAAAAAAGATCCTATTGATGAGGCTTAAGAATTACATCAAAACCAGTTTTGGAGAGAATTCCCTTCCAAATGTCTATAAATTTTGTTTATACAATACAAAAGAGATAATAGTTACTTTGTTTCATTCTTTACATCACAATTTCTCAAGATTGGAATACTTCATAAAATTTCAGCCTTGTTTACAATCTTGTTTACGCTTTTCCACCTTTTTTTATCAATGGTGCTATCATTTTATAATAGGTACTTCATTGTTGGTTTGCAGTATAGCCACTAGTTGGCTTGGATCAATTCTTATTTCTCTAGCTTTACCTTGCCTCTTTTCATTAGCCTTTGAAGCTTTTCTTTGGATGCCTCTAGTGTATTGGAAACCTGCACATAAACATCATGAGATATGAGTCTTCTAAAAGACTCAGTAAGTGCCCTCCTAGTGCCTTGATATTTTTTTGTATTCATATCTTTCCATAAGTCCCACAAGATTTCAGTAGTTAGAATCAGCCAAACTAAATTAATAGGTTTCCCTAAATTATCAATATTATTTCTTTTATTCTCTTTTCTTTTCTTTCCCCCCACCTAGACAGATCAATCTAAAATAATTTCCACATCTCCTTAGCATAGAAGCAATCAAAGAAACAATGAAAGACAGATTCATTTTTTTTACACACATCACAAATGGAAGGACAAAATTTGGGGTCAAAGTTTGGCATTTTTTGCAGCAATAGCATCCATTTAAAACTAGCTTTCTTAGGTTCAATCACATTATTCCAAATTCTTGAGAAGGATTTTTCCCATTGTTTTTGACTAATTTTAAGATTTCAAACTTTGGTGAGCATATCATCCAGATTAGGGGGTTTTCTAGAGCTTTATAAATTTATTTAGCTTTTGGGTGAGTTAATTCTATCTTTTAGCGAGTCAAGCTTCATCCATTCATTTCCAGCATAGAGGGTTGAGTTATTTAGGCTAAAATTATGGTTCTTTAATCTTTCATAAGTTATTTTTTGAGTTTGGGGGATATTAAATTTCTTCTTAAGGGTTTCCCAACTGATTAAATCGCCATTCTCAACAATGTTGCTAAATAATGAGATTCCCTTCTTGTTCTAGTCTTTGGTTGAGCACCCTTGCAGAAGTGTCAAGGGCCTATTATTATGGTTAATTTTCCACCAAATAGATCTATTTAGGATGATTTTATTTAGCTCATCCTTAAATAGGTATTTAGAGAGCACCTTTTCTTTGCAACTCTCTTAGGCCTTCCACAAGCTTTTGAAAACATTGGACCCCGCCAGGGAGACCAGGAAATTTCCAAAAGGAAGATCAACCAAAGGCAGGTTCTTCCATGTTTTTTCACTCTTGGGGAAACCATTACTGATAGTGTGCCTTACTAGGACCTTCCAAGGTTCTTCACCAACCAAAATCTTACAGATCCACTTGATAGCAAGGGAAATCCCTTTCTTTTTCAAGTCTTTTAATCCCAACCCTCCTTTTTGCTTTTCCAAACAAAACCATTCCTCACAAACTGCATGCCTTTTTTGTTGCCCTTCCCATCTAACCAAAGAAAATGCCTTATCTGCTTTTGGATGTAATTCACTTGATGGGCACTAAACATCCAAACCAAGGCATAATAGACATTATAGGAGGATATAATTTTTTGTCACACTTTTGTCCTACCTACTATTGACAAGTACTGCTTGTTTCAGGCTTCAACATTTTTTATAATTTTGTTCTTTAACCATTCCCACATGTCCTTTAGGTTGGGACTAATTGCAAATGGTATCCCAAGATACCTGAAAATCTTGTTGGGTCCTCCCCGTTGGAACTCATATTCCTCTAGCCATTTCATCTTATGATCCTCCCAACTTAATAGTGTGGTTTTCAATTTGGAGATTTTTGCACCAGTTGCTTTGGCATAAAATTCCATTTTCCTCAATAGATTTTCAAATTTATCTAGGTCTAGTTTTACAAAGAGTATTGTGTCATCAAAAAATTGGGCATTTAACAGTTCCTTCTTGTTTGGGAGTACAATACCATGTACCTTAGGGCTTAAGGTGGAATCTCTTAAAATTTAATGGAGTGCATCTACTGCAATGACACAAAGAGATGGTGTAAGGGGGAACCCTTGCCTTATAGATCTTTCTAGGACTATTTCCTCCAAGAGATTCCCATTGACTTCCACTCTTGTTGAGCCATCCTTTAACATAATTTTAACCATTGTACACAGATTTTCTAGGAAGCCAAATGCCTCTAGTACCATCAATATGAATGGCCATTCTATTCTATCATAGGCCTTCTCAAAGTCCAACAATAACATGCCTATATTCTGGTTTGAATTTATGACCTACTCCATTGCCTCCCAACTGGTCAATAGGTTTTCAAGGATGTACTTTCCTTTGATAAAACATGTTTGGGTGTTGATGATTTCAGGGAGGACCAATGATAGCCTTTGAGAGATAACCTTGGAAATTATCTTGTATGATACTTTCAATAGGGTAATCAACTTCCAA
Source organism: Sequoiadendron giganteum (assembly GCA_007115665.2). Classification (NCBI taxonomy): domain Eukaryota; kingdom Viridiplantae; phylum Streptophyta; class Pinopsida; order Cupressales; family Cupressaceae; genus Sequoiadendron; species Sequoiadendron giganteum. The sequence goes on along the minus strand of CM021109.1, from coordinate 256,192,033 downwards.
TTTTTCAATAGTGTTTCATCACCTTCTTTAGGTATGAGCTTTATAATCCCTTGGTTGATTTTATTTCCTAGGGACCCTTTACTAAGAGCCTCCTTGTAGACTTGCAATAGATCCTCACTCACCCATTCAATGTTTGATTTGTAAAATTAAATTAGCAGGTCATCCATGTCAGGTGCCTTGTCATTACTGATTAAGAGGATTATGTTTTTAATTTCCTCTTGAGTCAAGTTTTTGCTTAACCTATAATCAGACATTTATTTTGTTATCTTATTTGGAATAAGGTTCTTGCACTCTTCTCTAGCCATATTGCAAGGGGTGTTATTGCACTCAACATTGAAGAGGTTCTTATAATACTGAAAAAACTTATCTTTAATGCCCTTTGGATCTTTTACCAACCCCTCTTCACCCCAAACAACATTCACCTGTTCTTTTATCTCTTTAGTCTTTAGGAAATTGAAGAAGAATTTGGTCCCTCTATCACCTTGGGCCACGCACTTTAACCTTGCCCTCTTTCTGAGGCCTTGGTCTTTATAGTTATGTAATTTCCTTAGGTCTACCCTTATCTCAACAAGCTCTTTATTCAGGTCAATGATTTGGGGGTTAGTTTGGAATCTACTTTCAACATGAAGTAGTTTCTCCTAAAGCATCCCCTTAATTTTCCTTATTTCCTTTGATTTCTTCTCCCCAATCGTTTGGAAGACCTTTTTCCAACTCTTCACATTTGTCTTCCACCTCTTAACTGGGGAACAGTCTCAAAGTAGCCATTTTTTTATCTCCCTTAAGGTGAAGATTTCCCTATTGTAGTCTTCACACATGAGAAAACTTGAGTTCATAATGATCTTTTTTGTTCTCATAGGGGGTGTTTGATTTACTCCCAATAGTTAAACTTATTATGACTAGGTGGTGGTCTGAAAGATTCCAGGGGATGACCTTTACCCTTGAGTTGGAACCTTCAACTTGATCAAAGGAGAACATGTTTTTATTAGCATAGAACATGTCGAGCCTGTAGTAGATCCTTCTACTACCGCTCTGATTATTACACCAAGTATACTGGATTTCCTTGTTGTCTTTCTTAGTGCCTTCTATGAGATCAACTAGTTTTAGTTTATTCTTAATTTTGTACCAAAAGAATTTATCATTCCCCTTCCATACCATATCAATTCCATCAAGCTTATCTTCCTAATTCTCCACCATGTTAAAATATCCACCCAACATCCACAGGATCCTTGGTAATTTACTTAGCTAGTCCCATAACTCACACCTCTGCTTGTACTCATTTAGAGCATAGATGGAACAAATAAAAAAACTTGTACCACCTTTTTCCAATTGCACCCACACAACCCTGTTGCAGGGGGAAGAGCCATGATCTTTCATCCAGCTTTCACATTTTCTATCTAGCAGGATTGCAGTGCCCCCTCTTCCTTTCTCATGTTTGGAAGTAAATATGATAGAATCCTTCCAGATGCATCTAAGACTTACTTCTAAGTTATAGTTGATAGATTTGACTTCTTGGAGCATTAACACATCTTTTTCTTTGACCTGGTTAACAAATCTCCTTATGCAAAATTTTCTATCAGGGGACTCAAGTCCCCTCACATTCCAGGATACACATTTAAGATTCATCAACATCCATGTCTTGGGTTTCTTCCTATAGGTTCCTAAATCCCTCAAAGCATTTAAGGAATTCATTCTTTTTAGTTTCACAAGTCTCTTATAGGGTACCACTTCTTATTTGTGTTTCTTTTTCTCTTTTATGTCCTAACCATTCCTTTGCAAAGGATATTTTATCCTTTCCCTTATCATCCTTGGGGTCCAATGTTTCCTCTTTATCTTCCGAGCCTCTCAGTCAAGTTGCAGTCTCATTTCTTGATTGATTAGTCTGGGGGGGTAGCCTCTTTGGTTACAAAGAATGTTTTTGCCTCTTCTATATTCCATTTTTGGGAATCTATCATTATATCCTTATTGATGATTTATTTTTCAAAATTTTGGGTCATACCATTGTCTATTGTTCCCTTCGACTCCACATCCAACTAACACAAAGATCATCCATCCTTGGCATCTGCCTGAAGCAATGCAGAAGGAGTTGGGATACCTTGATCAGAGAACCCAAGCTCTATGTGGGTTGGGTCTGAACTCAAAGGGGCACAATTTAGTTTAGTTTTAACACTACTCTCCTCTGCCCCTTCTTGAAATATCCTAGTGACATTAGATCACTAACTCTGAGGCTTAGCTCTTTTAACTTATTTTTAGCATCCAAGAGATTTTTTTTATTGTCATTAATTTGTTTTCTAATTTTCTAAAGGACCAAAAATTGTGCATTCAACCTGTGACCCAATGAAGTAGGTCTGTTCTCAAACGGGGTATGTGTGTTCCCTTTTTTCCGCTCAGGTTCTGGTTTTTCACCACAAACCACATCTTGTTGTGGGCTTAAGAAGATCCCTTCTACGCAATTATCTACCAGGGGTCATTCTTTATCAACTATTCCCTTTCTAAAAATCATATTTGCTTCCTTAAGTGACAGGCTCAATGTTGTCTCAAGATTGTCCATCGGATCAAGGTTTTTTAAGTTTCCATTTATTCCAAGAATAGGCTCAATTAGGGTTGATGAATCTTCAGTGTCCGTCATCATGGATTCCATAATTTATTTTGGGTTCCTAGAGGTTTCCCTACCACTGGACTCTTTATTTCTAGGTGGCAAGGCTATTTACTTATTCATATTGTTCTGAGTTTTTATGGTGGGGCGGTTTTTTCTTACATGGCCCTCTTTTTTTACAAAGGAAAAATGCATTTAAACTAAAAAATATTTCAATTAAAAATTTTAGGATATCATTTTTAGTTTCAATATCAACTTCATCTGAGATTTCCACTTTGGGTGTGATTGACACTAAAACCCTTGCATTTAGGTGTAGCAGGGGATTTTGGGTGTCTTTTATTCTCACCACCCATTCAAATTTCTCTACCAGGCGTGGGATAAAATTCCACAATATTAAAGGTAAATTTATCATATTAATCCATCTTGGGTAGGAGAGTGCAAGAACCTCCTCATTCAATAGGTTGGAAGACCATGAGATCGCCCTAAAAATGGAGTTCTCGATCAACCAAAATTCTTTATTAACCACTTATTTTTGCATATCATAGTTTTTGAAGGTGATTAAAAAAAACCCTTCTGTATCATTCTACAAAATCAGTGATAGATACCCAGTTTTTTGTTCCAAGTAACATTAATCATCCTTTGGTCAAGGTATTTCCTTGTCGGGATTTTTGTAGAATCTAAAGCAACAAAGAATATTGCAACATTTTTTAACGAAGAATCTTCTATGTTAAGAGTTGAAGCCATATCATCATTAGGAATTCAAAACTATTTCTTGCAAGCCAAGGGAGGGAACCTACCTATTTCACCTCCAAGGGAAGGGTTTCAGTGGCAACCACCATAATTCACTGTTAAAAAGTGTGTTGATCTAGGAAAATCTCGCTTACCTTTCTCCATCACAATGTCTCTGAATGACTATCCATCGTTAGGGTTTGAAGCCTGCTCACCCACCATACCTCTAGGGGGTTGTCTGATCGATGGGGAAAGACTTCCATGGGATGCCCTAACCATCAATATTTAGGAAAGAACCAGAGTAACATAAGGTTCCAAAGGGTTTCCACAAGAAGCCTCTCCAAACACAGCAAAAAGAAAAGAATGCACAAAAATTAACAAGGCACAAGTGGGCGAAAGGTTAGAGAAGCACAAATCCTGATGGACGACGACCATCACAAGGTAAGGAATCCATAGGTATCCATTAAATTCCTATAAAATCTTACCTCTAACCCTCCACCTGTGCTCCCTATGATCCAACCCTACATTTCCAATTACATCCATTAAAAATAATATAATAATATAATATACTACAATATATTAAATCATATGGGTGGGTGCAAAATGATGGGAGGCCAATTTGTGGCCAAATTTGATTTTTTTTTTAAAGCTCATAATGTGAGTGCATTATAATGCGCTCGCGTTATAAGGTATTAAAATAAAAAGAAAAAACAATTTGAAATCACTTTTATTATGACTATTTTTTTTTGTGCCTGCTACCAAAACCCTTCATTTCTGTGCTCATTTTCTGGGAGGAGCCATCTAGCAAGTTTTTTCGTCAATTTTGTGTTGTTTCATTGCCGGGATGCCACCACGTTGATGGGGAGGTCTGAGAGGTAAGGATTGTTTATTTTTATTGTCAATTTGTTAGTTTTAGGTTGTTTTTTATATTTATTTTTTGAATTTGTAGGAGATGTTAATGAACCTGCAAACCCTCAAAATCCTCAACAAGCACATCAAAAATAAGAAGAAAAAAATCCTCAACAAGCACAAGAACAACAACATCAAAAAAATCCTCAACAAGCACATCCATGACAACAATCTCCTCCACCAATCCCTGAACATCCTCCTGGCACTCAACAAAACGTAATGAGTGAAATTGAAAACAATAAAAAACAAATCGAGGAGTTAATCACGAGGTTGAATGATCCAAATGGTTCAACCATGGAAAGAAAGACCCTTGAAACTTCACTCAAAGAAATGTTAAAACATGTAGATTCTATCAGCAAACAATTAACTAGTTGGAAATATAGGAGGCAAGCGGTTAGGGATTATTACTGGGATAAATTATCATATAAAGATGTAAAAGATCAAAAAAATTGCAAAATTAGATTTATGATCATTATTCACTGACCCACACACAATGCAAATCTTAACCTCAATGTGAAGAGGTTTCATATCCATTGGTGCCACCACCAACATATTAGGAACTTTTTTTGGGATAGGTGGTACATGGTTTTTGATTACCCACCATGCAACAATTGTGAAATCTCACAATATTTCTTGAGAAAACTATACTGTGAGTTCATCCTGAACAAAATCTTGAATTATTTTCATATGAGGGAATTTCATGGGAGAGGTCGGGGGTCAGCTCAAGATAGACCTGGTGCACATTAGGATCCTAGGTGGCAAGCAAGATGACCTCTCGCTAGGCCACCTCATGAGCACATTGTTATCCCTTCCATCGCGAAGGAGAGTTATAAGGTAGAGACATTGCAGGCCATCAACTCTTTGACCCAGAGTGTCATCCAACATGCCATCCCTATACAACAACATCATCTAGGGGAGTCTTCGAGTGGTGGGATTCGACCACATTTGTGTCAGGCTTGTATGAAAAAATTCCTTGAAGAAATGTGGTCTCATGGCAGCATTTTTTCAAACAACTCACTGCTTGTAGAATAGAAACCAACCCATTAGCCAAAATTCCCCTCCAAATTATTTTCAAGGTCCTTATCCTACATTTATCAATCCATGGAACCTTCCACCTTTTATTCCACTTGTTCATGTCTCCACCCCTCCCTCTTCATATCATGATCGCCCTCCATCTCATAACAAAGACCACACTATACCATCCACTCCATCCTAGCATAATACCATAGAGAAGGCAATGAACTATTTGAAAAAATGCCTCAAAGAAATGTGGTATTATGGTGATGGAATGCCATGACACATTTGTTTTTAATGAAGTTCCATCACCATGAGACCCTATTTCTTTGAGGCATTTTTTCAAACAATTCACTTCCTTCTCTATGCCACCACAGTTATCGTACATGTCTATGAAAGCATTTTATCAAACGCTTCGCCGCCTTACTACTATGGGTAAAATCCTAAAAACACGTGCTTTTGAACAAGATATGGATAGGGAAAATAGTAAGCATGATAGTAAAAAATATATAGTTTAATAAGTACTCAAAATTTTGTTCATTATCTCATACATTATAAGCTATGATGTGGATCACTATTGTAGTTTTTGTGATTGAATAATTTATTGTTTTATCTTCAAATCTTGCAAGTGATACACCTCTAAATGTTCATAGGGAAATGGTGATCAATGTTTCATCTGCTATAGACTCCTCAATGGCTCTAACAGGGGAGGTATGAGGAAAATTACTAAATTTCAATTGACATTCATTGTTATAGATGTTAGTTAGTGAAAAATCAAACCATTATTGATTCATAGTTTAAATTCCTTTTGGATGGTTTATACAAGGCTTTAGCATGCCTCGGCATGAACATTTGAATATTTCCCTCCTAGAGAGTGATCATCGGATGGTGGTAAGTGATTATTTTGTTAAATATATCATTTTTTATAATATAATTTCTATATATTAATGTATTTACTTCTTATTGTAATAGATAAGACTTGACCAAGAACTAAACCCTAGGAGGAGCACCAGGAGTGCTCCTTGACCATAGAATAAATGAGTGACAAACATATTGCCATACGATCATTAATCAAAGTGCAAGAGTTTATTTCAAGAAGAGCATGGAGAGCAATGACTTTTGATTCCAGAGCCCTTTGTTGTATGCCTATATGGAATTTTCATACATATTTTGTATTGGATATATTTGACATTGTATGCTTATATGGCACTCTCGTAAGCCTATATGGCTATTTTTTGCATATATTTTATACTTATATCGACATATATTGGTGTGTCCCTACATGTCTATATTTTTAATACAAATCTATTTTATCGATGATGTCCATATTTGCATTATAAATCCATGGTTCAATAAATATGAGTTACGTGTATTCAAGTGTATACTTTACAACTTATGTGTATACTTTGTGAATTACGTGTATTCCAATGTATACTTTTTGAATTATGTGTTTTCATGCGTATACTTTGTATTCATGCATATACTTTGTATTAATTTGTGTATACTATGTATTCATGTCTATACTTCAAGGCTTACGTGTTTTTGAGTACTTGTGCTTCCCTTATTCACATGTGCGTGCTTGAATTATTCACATGTATACTTATTAATTGGTTAGCCCTAGCATTGATCATTGTTGTCCTTCATGGTTTGTCTTGAATATTAATTGATTGATGTTAAACAACTTTATTAGTCGATGCTAAACAACTTCAATATTTCTAGGAATACTAATAGAGTTACAAATTCCAGAAATTGCACAAATTGAAAAGAAAAGATTAACTGTAAATAAATGCACTGATTATTAACTTGATAATTGATTAAGAATGAATATAAAATATATCAAGAGATGGGCCTTCTAGAATGGTAACTTCCAACTAGAAAATAGGCAAAGCATTTCCAATACTTTGAAAGTAATAATCCACCCAAAATTGCAATGGGAGAGAAAGCTTACTTAAGATCCTTGAGAAATGTATTTCCTAATGCTTCCTTGTTCTTACATATCTCAATTTAGTTTAATTCAAAGAGTTCCATGGAACACTTTATCTAAAAGCAAAAAGCACGTTTTCAATTGGTATTCCATTAATTTTTTCATACAAAGATTCCAATATATTTAATATTTTGATTGGAACAATTCAATTAAGAAAAAGATACATAATCTTCACAACACTTTTAAAACATAATATTCATAGTAGATGATGAGTATTTGACTTCTTGACAAATTATCATACAAACATTTATCTTGAATAGTTGTTATTCACAACATAAGGGATCAAGTGGGTTGAACGTAGCTCATATCGATTTCACATGTTTGGGTGTGAAAGAGGACCATGCCTAGCATAAACGTACCTATCGAGACGCATTGGAGCAGCTTTTTTGGTCACACGAGTTGCAAAATGAAATTCACACCACTTTGCAACTTTACACTGCTTGCGTTTGACACTTTTTTCATCAAGTGAAAACTAGACACTACGGGAAAATGAATCTGAGATAACAAAAACTGAGAGAGGTTATATTAGAGGGGCTCAACACAATCATGTAGGCTCAAATGGAGAGTTCGTAATCATCATGGTTTCTGAGTAATACCCCATCAAAGATTACTGCCCTTTTGCACTTTGGACCCTTAAGGGATCGAGTCGATTGAACATAGCTCAGAGCAATTTCGTATGTTTGGGTGCAAAAGAGGACCATTCCTAGCATGAACATACCCATCCAGATGCATTTGAATTGTTTTTTTGGTTACACGAGTTGTAGAACAAAAGTTGCATCACTTTGCAACTTTCAACTACTTGCATTTGACAACTTTTTCCTTAGGTGAAAATTCGCCACCACGAGAAAATGCGTCCGAGATAGAGAAAACCGAGAGAGGTTATTGTATAGGAGCCCAACATTACCCCATATGATTAGATGAAAATTTTCTAAGCATCACAATTTCCGAGTAATAGCTCATCAAATATTGTAGCCATTTTGCACTTTGGACTCTTAAGGGGTTTTGTCGGTTGAATGTAGCTTAGAGTGATGCAACATGTTTGGGTGCAAAAAAGGACCATTCCTAGTATAAATGTACCCAATCGGATGCATTGGAACAATTTTTTTGGTGACATGAGTTACAGAATGAAAGTTTCACCACTTTGCAACTTTCGACTACTTATATTTGACAAATTTTTCCCCAAGTGAAAATTCACCACCATAGAAAAATGCCTCCGAGATAGAAAAAATTGAGAGAGGTTATTGTAGAGGGGCCAAAAGTGATCCCATAGGATCATATGTGAAGTTTCTAAGCATCATGATATCTGAGTAACAATGTGTTGAATTTTACAATCATTTTGCACTTTGGACTTTTAAGGGATTATGTTGGTTGAATGTAGCTCAAAGCGATTCAGCGTGTTTGGGTGTGAAAGAGGACTATGCCTAGCATAAAAATATCCACCCAATGTTGGAATAGTTTATTTGGTCACAAGAGTTGTAGAACAAAAGTTGCACCACTATGCAACTTTCAACTACTTGCATTTAACAACTTTTTCTCCAAGCAAAAATTCACGACCATGGGAAAACGCCTCCAAGATAGTGAAAAACAAGAGACATTATTGTAGAGGAGAAAAAATTATCCCACAGACTTAGACGATGAGTTTCTAAGCATCACGGTATCTATGTAACATCATGTTGAAGTTTGCTTCTATTTTGCACTTTGGACTCTTAAAGGATTTTTCTGGTTGAATGTAGCTCAGAGCAATTCATCGTGTTTGGATGTGAAAGAGAACCATTCTTAGTGTAAATGCACCCAAATGGATGCGTTTGAATAGTTAATTTGGTCACTTGAGCTACAAAATAAAAGTTACACCACTTTGCAACTTTCAACTACTTGCATTTGACAACTTTTTCCTCAAGTGAAAATTTGCCACCATAGAAAAATGCCTCTGAGATAGAAAAAATCAAGAGAATTTATTGTAGAGAGACCCAACGCAATTACATAGGCTCAAATGAGAAGTTTCTAAGTGTCACGGTGTCTGAGTAACAACCCATTGAAGATTGCGGCCAGTTTGCACTTTGGACTCTTAAGGGTTTTTGTTAGTTGAACTTAGATCAAAGCGATTCTGCATGTTTAGGTGTGAATGAAGACCATTCCTAGCATAAATGTATCCATTTGGATGTGTTGGAATTGTTTTTTTGTTCACAAAAGTTGTAGAATGAAATTTGCACCACTTTGCAACTTTACATTGCTTGTATTTGACACTTTTTCCATTAAGTGAAAATAGGATACCATGGGAAAATGATTCTGAGATAACAATAACTAAGATAAGTTATTTTAGAGGGGCCCAACGTGATTCCATAGGCTTATATGAAAAGTTTTTAAGTGTTACATTTTCTAAGTAATAGCCCATCAAATATTGTTGCCCTTTTGCACTTTGGACTCTTAAGGGATCGATTCGGTTGAACGTAGTTTGGAGTGATTCAGCATGTTTGGGTGTGAAAGAGAACCATGCCTAGTGAAAAATTACCCATTCAAATGTTTTGGAACAGTACATTTGGTCACACGAGTTACAGAACAAAACTTGCACCACTTTGCAACTTTACATTGCTTGTAATTGACACTTTTTCCATCAAGTCAAAATTGGACACCACAGAAAAATGACTTTGAGATAACAAAAATCGAGAGAGTTTATTGTAGAGGTGCCCTATGTGATCTTGATGCCTTAGATGAAATTCCCATAAATAACACGGTATCTGGGTAACAGACCATCAAAGATTGTTTCCCTTTTGCAATTTGGACTATTAAAGGATTATGTTGCTTGAATTACAAATGTTTGAGGGCTGCAATAAATTTCAATATTTGAGTAAATCTCATTACAAGTGTTTATTTCAATAGACTGTATGCTATGTTTATATAGATATATAATCATTAGGTTGATTTGTTTGAATAAATAAAGTTTTTATAATAAGTTAGTCAAATGGTGCTAGTTATAATAGGGAGAGAATAAAAGAAGAAAAATAATGATTAGTAACCATCAATAGTTATTACACTCACTATATTAATAATATGATGTTTACAATAAAATGAGATTTATTTGGCTGTCCTAATTCTTCTGTTTGTGCTACAACTGCCTAATATGCTTCATACATCATTCTGAAACCCAAGTGCTTGTACTTTTAGGCACAATATCTTAGGTACTCCATTCTCACATATCTTTTACAATGTCTACATCATAGGTGCTCATAATGAGGTTAACTTCAAATGAATAACTTTATATTCCCTTGCTAAGCTTCACATGCTCTTTTATAATGGCTTCAAATCAGAATTGAGATTTGTCAAGATCATCAAAATAAGGATGTTGCATTGATTTTTTGGTTGAGATTCTCTTCGATGGCTCATAAATCAGCATTTTCTGCAAGGAAAGACCAATCAATTTTTAGTAGGTTACTTACAAATAGATAAAGTAAAAGAAGAAAAATAAAAAACATCCAAAATGGAAATGAAATAAAAATAGATGGAAGGCACTTACAAACAAATCCACACCATTTGGTTCCAACTCGGGAACAACAAGACATAAATCTTGATACTTCCATTGAGGATAGGCATGCCAATCTCTCAACTTAGTCACTCTTGGCCATACATCTTCACTGGGAGTTTCAAGATACATATTGCACACAACACCTCTCATGAGAATAACTTGAAATTTGAGATGCTCTTATAATGTCTATATCATAGGTGCTCATGATAAGGTTAAATTCAAACGAATAACTTGAAATTCCCTCACCAAGCTTCACACACACTTTTATAATGGCTTAAAATCATAATTGAGATTTGTCAAGATCATCAAAATAAGGATGTTGCATTGCTTTTTTGGCTGAGATTATCTTCAATGACTCATAAATAGACATTTTCTGCAAGGGGACACCAATCAATTTTTAGTAGGTTACTTACAAATAGGAAAATAAAAGAAGATGATAGCATTTACATCATACAAATTAATGCGCATACAATTATAAATTAATAAGAACCAATGTGCATACTTACAAATTAATCTAACGAACCATTTGGGTCTACTCTACTCTTTATTGTGTCAAGTATTGTGTCATGGTCAAACTCACAAACCTTCCACAAGGTCTTGTTCAAAGGTCTACCCCCATATTTGGTCAAACAAACATTGGATGCCACAAAAGGTTCGAGTAATAAAGAATCTTACGATGTGTGTGAATGTCCTGAAATAGCCAATATTTAACACTCTTATGTGGGTACCTTCTAAGTCACATTCCAGTAACAACAACTAAGCTTGTATGGTATTCAATGTTTTCTCCATCTATAACTAGGGCCTCCAATTTATTTCTTTCTTCAACACGACACAAGTAATATTTTGTTTTCTCTTTGTTGACGTCATCTGCAATAACTGCATGCATGCCTTGCATTGATATGTGTAGAAAATATCTTGAAAATAGTCAACATTATGAATACACTAAAAAGTAAGATAACAATAGGAATTTGAAAAAATAAGCAAGTAGATGTATTACCTAGTTGAACTAGATATGATATGTGGTCAAAGTCGATCGATGAATCCATCTATGTTAGTTCTAATGCCATCGAAGGGCAATACATATAAAGTTGGCTAAGATAACTTGTCAACTATGTCTCAACCCACTCCTTTGACTCACAATCATTCCAGGCTTGCATTGTACATGAAGAACAAAAGCAAGCCATATTTTGTGCATTGATACTCCATGAACCCGCACCTGAGCTAATGAAAGAGTGTAGCTCACTCAAACCTATTAGTGTACAACAATCCTCATATGGTGTAATGTTAGTATCTTCCATCAACCAAAATAATTTATGAACTGAAGATGTACCTTCATTACTTGGACCCATTGAATAATTACACCACTCAATGATTGATTTTGTATCTGCCAAATTTACATTGTATTTATACTTTAACTCTTCTCATGCACCATCATGCTCCCCCTTTACATGTCTGACCTCACAAAAGTTCCACATATGTTAAACCCCTAAAATGACATGCATCCTTCTCAACCAATAGAACATGTGTGAGTTCTTGAACTATGTTGCACAGTTATCCGACCATATTATATGTCGATCGTATGCTATGCCCCTTTAAGCCAATTCATTATAGAAAATTTAGAAGCAACCTTGCACAAACTCTTGAGAATGTGTGTGATCATCACTAATATAAAAGTGATACTCCCTCAATACCTTCCTTTGGTCCTCTATGCTATCAGCTGCACGAATGAGTTCTATGTGCACAAATATTAAAACCTGTGTGGATTGTAATATTGTGACTACACCTCACGTTGTGGTTGTAGAGTGTAGCTCTCTACAAAGTTGACCACTGAAACTATGCTACCAATTGGAAAGGTTTCCTTGAGCTTTAATTTCTTGTCCAACCATCGGGCTCTATGATTATTCCTTTCATACTTATACAATGAGGCGGGCTAGATTGTGTACCTTCGATCGAGGCTGGGATTGACAACATACCTTGAGGTTGACATTGGGATGATTGTGTACCTTCTTCATCAAATTAGAGTGATGATGTACTCTCAACTTAAGGTATGGTGGATGGTGTCCCTTCATAGTCACTTGTGGTAGATAGTTTCCTTCCATATTCACTTGCGGTATATGGTTTCCCTCCATATTCACTTGTGCTTAATGGTTTCCTTCTGTATTCACTTGTAATAGAGGGTGTGTCTTCAACTACGGTATCCAAATCTATCTTACTATGATACTTTCACATTCGTGCCCTTTGTGCCGCCAATGCCTTTTCTCTTTTTGATGGTTGAGGTTTATCTTCAATTTTTGTCAATCGTATCCAATTTATTCTTCTCATGACATGTCCTCACATGTTGTCTCTCCTTTACTTTATTGGTTTCATACTCTTCATTTGTTAGTTGCTTCCTTGTTTGTTTCCTCAACATGACGGATAATTTTACCTATAGCATGGTAATGAGACAACTATTATTTCCTAAAAAATGAATCTGTACAAATAAATGAAATACATGTCATTCAAGGCTTCATACAAATAGAAGAGTATGATTACCATAGACAAGCTAGTGGAGAACCACTAGCTTGCCAATGTGGTAGGGTTGACAAGGTATGGGAAGCATATGCCTCATAGAAATGGGGTATCACAATGATATACATCACCATGAGTCCCCATTTCTAAGATACATATGCTTCTCCTACCTTTTCAACCCTACTGCATTGGCAAGCTAGTGAGTGAGCTCACTATCTTGCCAAGCTCACTAGCTTGTCAATGCTACCACATTTTACATACATTTATAAAAAAAAATTATTATCAAACAATTTAAATGCTTTGTCTATTCTTCCATTTTGAGCCATGATTGCAAGATAGGTTTCACCTTTCCCCATGTTGCTAACTTAGCCTTGAATAAAGAGTCTTGAAACAATGAAGAGAAGGGTTAGAATCCCTTTTAGGTAGACTAATCAAGGAAACATTTAAAATATATCACAACATAAGTGATGAGGTAGGTTTAGTGATGAGGTAAACTTAGAAATAGAGATGAAAACCAAAATAGATTCAAATATCTATCAATGTGGGAGGAGTATATTCCAATTTTTTAGAGACATGTACGGAAAATTTGGTAGCATAGACAAGGCAATCAACTGCTTCGTAGAACTATTTGACAAAATACCTCAATGAGATATGTCATCGTGGACTATAATGATTGAAAGATATGCAAAAAATAGATTTATTGAAAAGGATTTAGAAAATTTCAAGCATATGCAAATTGTAAGTGTAAAACCAAAATCAACTACATTTTCCAACATCCTCCATGCCTATACCAAAATGAAAGCTTTGGAGAGTGGTATGCACATCCATAATAAAGGATTGAGAAAAGATGTTTTATTTTACTTCCTTATAACTTATTTCATATATATGTGTATACAAAATGTGGAAGCATACACAAGGTAAGTCAATTGTTAAATAACAAAATGCCTCAAACAGATGTGGTTTAAAAATGTAATTGGCATGTGTAAAGAATTTTGTAATTTCGAAATGTGCATTGACAAGCTAAGGTTATAATGACAAACAAAAAATGATCAACATGGAATATGCAAAATAACAAAAATGAAAGCAAGCCATAATAGAAAGAATGAAAATTTGTAAAGGCTTCACATGCCTAAAATACTAGAGTTTCAAATGGAGTTCTACCCAATTATGTAGCCTTTGCTTCTTGTTTCTCCAAACTCCTAAACAATTTAACTTTTTGAAAATCTTGTTCCCCTCCAAATTTCAATTGTATATAACTTTTGAATGGAATTCAGACTTGAATTGATATTATATTCCCTTCAACATGAAAACTCTTATATTTCATGCAAAGGTGGTGGAATTTGAAAAACATGCATGCACACATCACAACATCATCAAAAAAAAAAAAAATTGTCAGAGCACACACAAAACTAGGAGAATATGCAGAATGTGGGCCTTGAGATCACAAGTATATTGATTTTTTTACCATTTTTAGAGCAAGCCAAAACACACTTGTGTTATAATGCGAGCATGTTATGTCTTGCTAAAAGAACAATATATCTCTAATACTTCAAAACGCATTCGTTTTATGAGAAATTTGAATTTTTTATAGGTTTATTTTCTATCTATTTCTCTCTACCCTCAACCCACAACCCTTAATCCCTCTACCCTTAAACCCTCAACCCTCAACCCTCTACCATCTACCCTCAACCCTAAACCATAAAACATATACCCTCAAACCCTAAACCCTCTACCCTCAACCCTAAACCCTTAAACCTTCTACCCTCTATCCTCAACCCTCACAACCTAAACCCTCAACTCTGATACCCTCTACCCTATACATTGGACCCTCAACCCTAATCCTTCAACCATATGTAGGTCCTAAACCCTAAACACTAAACCATCAAACCTATAGGTCCTCAACCCTATACCCTCAATTCTCAACCCTCTACCCTATACATTGGATCCTTAACCCTCACATATATTTGTCCCTCCCTCTTCTTCTCTCCTTCTCTCTATCTCACTTATCCCTCCCTCTCTCTCTAGTCTCTCCCTCCTACCCCCTATCCCTCTCTCAAGACTCTCTCTCTCTCTCTCACTCATATCTCTCTCCCCTCTATCCTCAAACCTATACCCTCAATTCTCAACCCTCTACCCTCTACCCTTTATATCTCTCCCACTCCCTCGCTCTCTCAATCTCTCTCAATTATCTCCCCCCACCTACTCTCCCTCTCTCAATCCTCAACCTCAACCACTAAACCCTCAACCCTCAACCCTCAACCCTCAACCCTTAAACCCTAATATCTCAACCCCTATACCCTCTACCCTATACATTGGACCCTCAACCCTAATCCCCCAACCCTATACCTTCAATTGTCTACCCTCGACCTTAAATCCTCAACCCTCTACCCTCAACCCTCTACCCTCAACCCTAAACCCTAAAACCTATAGCCTCAAACCCTAAACCCTCTACCCTCAACCCTAAACATTGGACCCTCTACCCTCAATTCTCAACCCTATACCCTCAATTATCAACCCTCTACCCTCTACATTAAACCCTAAACCCTTAAATTCTCTACCCTCTACCCTAATCCCTCAACCCTAAACCGTCAACCCTTAAACCCTTAAACACTCAACCCTAAACCCTAAACCCTCAACCCTTAAACCCTAAACATTAAACCCTCTACCCTTTACCCTAAACCCAATACCCTCTACCCACAACCCCAATCCCTTAACCCTTAAACCCTTAAACCCACTTATTAAAATATCTACTCTAATCCCTCAACCCTCAACCCTCAACCCTCAACCCTCAACCCTCAACTCTCAACCCTTCCCTCAACCCTAAAACCTCAACCCCTATCCCTTTCTCTCTATCTATATATCTCACCTCTCTCTCCCTCCCTCCTCTTGTCTCCTTCTCTCTATCTCACTTCTTCCTCCGTCTTTTTATCCATCCATCCCTCCCTCTCTACCCTAATCCCTCAACAATTAACCCTCGACCCTTAAACCATTAAACACTCAACCCTAAACCCTAAACCATCAATCCTCAACCATCAATCCTTAAACCCTCTACCCTCTACCCTCTACCCTCAACCCAATTCCCTATACCTCAACCCTAATCCCTCAACCCCTAAACCCTTAAACCCTCTACCCTCTACCCTCTACATTAAACCCTCTACCCTCAATTATCAACCCTTAACCCTCAATCCCTCAACCCTCAACCCTTAAACCCTAAACCCTCAACCCCTATACCCTCTACCCTTTACATTGTACCCTCAACCAAATCCTTCAACCGTATACCATCAAACCTATACCCTAAACCCTCTACCCTCAACCTTGCACCCTTTAACCCTAAACCATTAAACCTTCTACCCTATACCCTCAACCCAATACCCTCTACCCTCAACCCTAATCCCTCAACCCTTAAACCATAATACCCTAAACCATCAACCCTATAGGTCCTCCACCCTAATCCCTCAACCGTATACCCTCAACCCCTATCCTTTTCTCTCTATCTATACATATCACCTCTCTCTCCATCCCTCCCTCCTCTTGTCTCCTTCTCTCTATCTCACTTCTCCCTTCATCTCTCTATATATTCATCCCTCCCTCTCTAACCTAATCCCTCAACCCTAAACCATCGACCCTTAAACCCTTAAAAACTCAACCCTAAACCCTAAAGCCTCAACCCTCAACCCTTAAACCCTCAAAAACTCAACCCTAAAGCCTAAAGCCTCAACCCTCAACCCTTAAACCCTCAACCCAATACCCTCTTCCCTCAACCCTAACCCCTCAACCCCTACTCCCTCGACACTTAAACCCTTAAAAACTCAACCCTAAACCCTAAACCCTCAACCCTTAAACCCTAATCCCTTAAAACCTCTTGAACTACAAAGTTTAGGTGAGAGAGGATTCCCCAAAGGCTTGTAGGGCTTTTACCTAAAAGCTAGTGACAATTCTTTCACACCCAAAACTTGGAGGGTTCATTCAAGATTAGGGGTCTGATGTGTGATGTGTGTGTGTGTGTGTGAAATGTGTCTAAATGAAATTCCCTAGATGCAATAAAGTGGAAATAGAAAGTAACTATTAATGTAAAACCTAGAAAATGCAAGATATTTGAAAACATATAATGATATGCAAAACATAAACTAAATGACTCAGAAATGAACTGTGAAATGAAAGTAAACTATGATATAAATGAAAGAGGAGAATGAAGTGCACCCAAAATATGAAGAATGATAGGATTGAAGTCTGCAATCTTGAAAAACCTGATGCAAAAGTCAGTTGGGACACTTTTGCCAATTTGGGTGACTTAGTCCAGTTTCTGAGAAAATCTACCGGAACAGGTTTCAGGCAAAAGGGTACTCAAATCTACAAAAAAACCTTTCCAGGCCTGGCAGTGGGACTAATTGACCATTGATGGTGAATTAGTCCACTTTCAAGTTTCGAGAAATTTGAAGGTGCAATCTATAGCTCCAGGTCTACACTTATGCTCTTGACAGGTTTCCGGATCCGAAGTTGAAGAATTTGGTCTATAAGTGTTTTCCAAGATTCTTTTAGGGCTTTGACCACTTTGGAGAGATTTGACAAATTTTTGAAGACCTTTCCACCTTTGTTCTTTTCCAAATCTGTACACAAGACCTATAAATCACACAAAGAGGGAAAACTTGTTGAATGTTAGGGCATGGGGGTTTGCCTTGGTCAAACCCCTTTTAGATAATCAAATCAAATGAAGAGATAAGATAATGAAGCATGAAATATGAGAAAATGTAACTAGTACCTTGCCATGATGATTGATCTTGAATTTCTACAACAATAGATGAAGAATCAACCCTTGAATTCCTTGGAAGGATGTCTTGATGGATTAGAATGCTCAAACCCTAGCTTGCTTGAGAAGAGTGATGGATGAATGATGAGTGAATAAGTTAGCCAACTAGTTAGATAGGGTGAAAATGAGGGGAAAACCCTTTATTTATACATGTTGTGCCCTACTTCCCTAAAAATAACACATCACAAGCTGACCTTAGGGTTTAGGAGACAATATCCCACTAGAAATTAAGATTAAATTTGTTTTTTATGTCAAATGGGACTAATTCGCCCAAGCTGGGGACTTAGTCCACTTGGACAATTTCAAGTGGATGTCAGGAATTAAAGTGTGATTAATGTTGTTTATCAGGATTGTCTTCTGAAAAACACTTAATTAGGACCTATAAGTGCATTAAGGGGTCATTTTAACATAAGACAAGGGTTAATTTGTTGATGAAAAGCCTAGGAAAGTGTGAGAGTTTGTTACAACTCTTTACAACACTTTCAAATAAGGCTTGGTAAGAGGTTATTAGGGGCTAAGATGCCAAAAATAGGATCAAATTAGGCACAAAATTATCATTTTATTCAAAGGTATACAATTTTTGGCAACACATTTAGCCCCCAATTTAGTGAGAGGATGAACTTGCTTCAAACTCACACTAAAGTAGCCAAATGGTGTCAATGGGGGTGATGAAGAATGAAAAATATGAAGCAAGCGGTCAAGCTCCCAAGATTCAAGATCCTAAGTCAAATCGACATAAGTGTAAAAGGACACATTCAAGGGTGAATGATTTGCAGCAAAATAAGATACACAATCATGTGATGGAATGAACTAGAAGGGAGAGAAGAAAAAAAGTAAAAGGGTGGATCAAGCTTTGACCATTTTTCAAGCTAGTTGTGGATCAGATCTAGGTTGTTTGTCCAAAAATGCATACTTACTCTGAGGTGACAAAATTATGGTTGTTCACCGGGTGAGAAGTCCAAAGAAGTGGTTTGGTGAGAAATTCATGCCAGTGTGTTAGCTTCCCAGGGTATAATGAGAATTTCATGCCAATGTGTTGGATTCCTATTATACAGACCATACCGAAGTTCCCTGCTTGATAACTTTGATAGGGCACCACAATGCTTTTGAATATTATGTAAAAAAATTGTTGAAGGGGATTTTGCTTTGTTCATGTAAGGTCTTCCTCTTAGGGAGCATTGTGCCTAATTTCTCCAAGAGAGGACAAGTCAGGGTGTCAGATCATTATCCATGGGATGCCTCATTCGCATTAGGCCACTTTAGTTGATCGTACACTCTTGGAAGGCATAAAACTCAATGACACCACCAAGAAGAGGACACACCACAAGAAAAATAAAAATCACGCCATGGAATTTTGTAAAAAGATGTTGTCTATGTATGCCCCCACTTTAAAGTGGTTGCTACACCATCACTATGAGAAATTGCTTTAAATTATTCAAGGATAAAGGAAAGAAGACATGGGAGCTAACTTGGAAATCCCTATGCCAAGTCATATGTTTTCGTATTAAGATACATCATGAAGAGGGGATAGTATGTCACATGTGAGTCACTCAAGACGTGTCATCCACATCCCAAGCTTACTCTTATAATTTTATGAAAGGTTAACGACTAGTCAAAAGAGAAAACGACAAGTGACATACAAGGACAAGGCTAATGAACCCCTCGCCCCCACTTAGTGTAGGACAAAGGTGAGACTGTAATGGATGATGGTATGATGCTCCTTGCGAGGGATGCAAAACATGAAATAGTGAGTATGCTATGATTCTACAACTATTACATGGAAAGGAGAAACAACTAATGTTATTTATGTGGATGAGTAAACAAAGTTTCTGCAAGGTTGGCCTTGATGGTATACACTTTTTCATGGTAACTTGGTTGGTGTGAAATGTTGTTCTTAGGTGGGTAAAGGATAAGTTCAAGTGTGGTGTGAGCTTGATACTTGTGTGATGGTGGGTAAATAATTAGAGGATTCTTAGGATGTCCCATGGGGTATGCATGAGGTTCACTAATCAAGGGGGATCTAATGGACACTTGCATATGCATAACCTCAATGGTCTTGGTTGGATTTATGTCTAAGAAAGGGAAATATACTATCATCTTGGTATCATCACCCAAGGAAGACACGTCTGAAAGGAGATCAAAAGTGTGGTTGTGTTTGTGCACCATGATAACTTCATCGTATGTAAGAGAATTATCAATGGTTTGATGTTCTTGTTTATTGATAGTGGAGATATTGGGAGAAGGCTATAATTGATTGTCTAAAGTCTCTTCTTCTTGCACCATAGTATCCACCCTAGTAGGAGAGCTTGTAATATGTTCATCATATTCCATGGTGGAAGCAACTTCATCATAAATAGGGGAGACATCAAGAGGAGGACAACTATGATTGTCACGGTTATCAAGGATTGAACTTTTGTGTTCAAAGAGATTTTCCCAAAGGGTAGGGGCATCAAGAAAGGGAGGAATAAGATTCCCATGATTCTTAATAAGGATAGCTTCTAACACTAAACTATCTTCTTCACATCGAGGAGGGATAGTAGGAGAAGGACAATTGTCATGGTCATAGAATCTAGGTAAGGTGATGTTTAAGAAAGTTTCTATGATTCCATTTTCTTGTGCTAAAATATCTTTCCAAAGGGGATGAGCAGAAGAACAAGCAAGAGCTTCACGATTCTCAATGATTGTATCTTCTTTCGCCAAGATAGATTCGTCTTTAAAAGAAGAGGTATTGTGAGAAGAACAATTAGGATCATCATGATTGTATACACGTGCAAAATATTCTAACACATCATTCTCACAAATAGGAGAGAGAGGAGGTGGTGTAAGTTTAAGATAATTATCAACGTTTTCATTCTCTAGACTCTCATAACTAGGGAATGCATTGAATGAATGACTAACATGCTTATTAACTAACTTTTTCTTTGCAATTTTGGAAAGGATTAAAACTAACATGTTTGAACAATGCAATGTTAAGACCTAGAATGAAATGAAATTTTTCATATTTCAAACAAGGTAATTTTTTGATTACATTATGCAATGATCTAAAAATGAAATGTTGTGAATGCAAAAATTGAATATGTGCAATGCATAAAATGAGCTAATTTAAGCTAGATATAATGAAATGCATGTTACAAAAACTCAACCAATCCATACAAATAGGTAATGGAAGCAAACAAAAGCCTAAAAATAGGGTTTTCAATTCTATAAAAGGTTGTTTCAAGGGTGGAACGGGACTAAGTCGCCCAAGGTGGTGAATTAGTCCTAGTAGGGATTTTTTTTAGTTTTTTCAGCTTTTTTTGGATTGATTTGGATGGTTTCGTGTTGTATGATGTAGAACTAAGATGAAAATGCAGAATTTTGATGATTTTAAATGAAATGCAATGCATAAATGCAAGCTATATGACCTTTTCACTAATGCAAATTTTAAAACCCTAGAATGCAAAGTAAACAATGCAAAATGCCATGCAATGCAAATCTAGGATGATAAATAACTCCAAATCATAGATGAGGGTGTTTGAAAATTAGGTTCACCAAAATGAGCCACAAATTTTAGGGGAAAGAGGATTCCCCAAAGGCTTCTAGGGCTTTTACCTAGAAGCTAGTGAGAATTATTTCACACCCAAAACTTGGAGGGTTCATTCAAGATTAGGGGTCTGATGTGTGATGTGTGTGTGTGAAATGTGTCTAAATGAAATGCCCTAGATGCAATAAACTGAAAATAGAAAGTACATATTAATGTAAAACCTAGAAAATGCAAGATATTTGAAACATATAATGATATGCAAAACATAAACTAAATGACCTAGAAATGAACTGTGAAATGCAAGTTAACTATGATATAAATGAAAGAGGAGAATGAGGTACACATGGAATATGAAGAATGATAGGAATGAGGTCTGGAAACTTGAAAAATCTGATGCAAAAGTCAACTGGGACACTTGTGCCAATCTGGGTGACTTAGTCTAGTTTCTGAGAAAATATGTCGGAACAGGTTTTAGGCAAAAGGGTACTCAAATCTACAGAAAACCCTTTTTAGGCCTAGAAATGGGACTAATGCACCATTGATGGTGACTTAATCCACTTTTAGGTTTCGGGAAATCTGAAGGTGCAATTTGTAGCTCCAGGTCTACACTTCTGCTCCTTACAAGTTTCTGGATCCGAAACTGCAGAATTTGGTCTGTAAGTGTTTTCCAATCTTCTTTTAGGGCTTTGACCACTTTGGAGAGCTTTGAAGAATTGTTGGAGACCTTTCCACCTTTTTTCTTTTCCAAATCTGCCACAAGACCTACAAATCACACAAAGAGGGAAAACTTGTTGAATGTTAGGGCATGGGGGTTTGCCTTGGTCAAACCCCTTTTACATAATCAAATCAAATGAAGAGATAAAATAATGAAGCATGAAATATGAGGCAATGGAAATAGTACCTTGCCATGATGATTGATCTTGAATGTTTACATCAATAGATGAAGAATCAACCCTTGAAAGCCTTGGAAGGATGTCTTGATGGTGTAGAATGCTCAAACCCTAGCTTTCTTGAGAAGATAGATGGATGAGTGATGAGTGAATAAGTTAGCCAACTAGTTAGATAGGGTGAAAATGAGGAGAAAACCCTTAATTTATACATGTTGTGCCCTGATTCCTTGAAAATAACATATCACACGTCGACCTTAGGGTTTAGGAGACAATATCCTGCTAGAAATTAAGATTAAATTCGATTTCTATGTCAAATGGGAATAAGTCACCGAATGTGGTGACTTAGTTCACTTGGACAATTTCAAGTAGATGTTGGGAATTAAAGTGTGATTAATGTTGTTTATCAAGATTCTCTTCTGAAACACACTTAAGGAGGACCTATAAGTGCATTAAGGGGTCTTTTTAATATAAGAAAAGGGTTAATTTATTGATGACAAGCCTAGGAAAGTGTGAGAGCTTGTTACAACTCTTTACAACACTTTGAAATAAGGATTGGTAAGAGGTTATTAGAGACTACGAGGCCAAAAATAGGATCAAATTAGGCACAAAATTGTCCTTTTCTTCAAAGGTATACAATTTTTGGTGACACACCTCTACCCTCCACCCTCAACCCAATACCCTCTACCCTCAACCCTTAAACCCTCTACCCTCTACCCTATACATTAAACCTTCAACCCTCAACATTTAATCCATCAACCCTCAACCCTTAAACCTTAAACCCTCAACCCTTATACCCTCTACCCTTTACATTGGACCCTCAACCTAATCCTTCAACCATATACCCTCAAACCTATACCCTAAACCCTCAACCTTTCAGTTTTGCTATTATGATGAGCTTGTATGTCAGTTTTCAAAGTTTCACGAGTTGATTTGCTATTTTTAGCAAATCAAAACCAAATGCATTTTTTTTCAATTTTGCATTTGCATTTCCTGAAACCTTTCAGTGTGGTCAACTTCGACACCTAATATCTTTTGATCAATGATGTTTCAAGCAGAGCCCTTTTGCACACATATTCAGGGTACCTAAATGTTCTCATATATCCAACGACAACTCACAAGGAGTTGATTTGATATTTTTTCAATGAAGTGATTTCGTGAGTTTTAATTGGTTTCTGAATCAACACAGTTGTAGAAAGTCTGAGTAGGCAACTTTGTTGATTAATATATTTCACCTCGTAACTCTTTTTGTTGAGCCGTCTATTGCACCACATTCTTGGGTCAAATGTCTACATGCCCACTCAGTTTCAGAGTCTCAAGATGAGTTCGGATGGGTTAATTAATCATTTTCTAATCGTGACAGGGCCAAAAATGGAGTTCCAGAAATTTTCAAATTTTGGAATTCTAATGAAAACTCATTTCCTATTTTGGTCTAAAACCTCTACATCTCCATTTTCATCAAGAGCAAAGGTCATTTGATACATTATTTTAATGTATTTTGGTTACGACAAACACATCCCAAGGCTAGTTTACAAAGAAGGTACCTAAATTTTAATGGATGAGAAAAATTAGAGGAAAGGGTTTTCTCTAAATAATTGATTATGCCCCGGTGCAAAATTTCATAGCTTCAGGTGCTCTGGTTTGTTCTCTCATTTGGCTTGTAGGTGGAATTATTTTTTTTGTCTAGTTCTAATGTTTTAAATGTTTATATTTAAAACATCTCAAAATGATTTTAGGGCATAAATATTTTTAACATTTGAATGGGAGGCAAAAGAAATTTTAATTCTTTCATCCCATTGGTTGGACGCTCTCAAGACAAATTTTGAAAAGCTTCAAAGTTCACGCTCATGGCGGTTTCTCTCTAAAAATGAAAATCCCTAGCCAACAAATGCAATTCAAAGGAAGCAACCAACATTCTGGGCAGTTTTGTGCCACTTGAGAAAAGAGTACAAAGAGAAATGCAAAGAAAGAAATTCAAAGCTATATAAAGGTGAAGATGGTGCTTAGTGTGAAGGTGCTGAAAATAAAGATATGAAAACATAAAATAATGTTTTGTAGCCACGTTTTTTTTTTTTGTGATTAGGTGTATTTTAAGTGCTGTGGATTGGAAAAAAATTGTTGTCTGCTGTTCAAATTGTTTCCCAAGGCATTTCTCATGCACAAGCATCATTTTAATGATGTTTTGAGTGTTTTATAGTTACCAAGAAGGGCAAAAACGGGACAACAAATTTTCTAACATCTTAACCACGTTTTTCATCTTGGGAATGGACAAAAATGGCTCCATAATTACAAAGAATGGCCTGCACTTTGTAAAAACGCCCCCAACATTGTTTTGAATACCTAAGCAATACTCTGAGTTCTTTCAGCAAGCATAGAACCTCCCAACATCTGCAAAAATAGGACAACAATCAAATGGCACCCCTGCAATTTTTATTTGGGAATGTTAATGGAATGAGCCACCATGGAAGAGTTTCAAATGAGAGAAGAAAGTTTAGGGCAAAATGCAATCAACAACCTCAAATTTCAGCATTGATCGTACACCTCGCATAGTAGATGATGATGTGAGCCAAGAGGCTGCGAGGTGCGCAAGGTAAGGCAGTGGTGGGCCCGAGTGAAGTCTTTTGTGCATGGGTTAAAACTTTTAAATGAGCTCGTTGATAAATTTTTAATGTTTTGTTTGCTTTTAAAAGAAAGGCAAAACATTTAATAAGATAAATTTGCCCGATGATGTGAAGGATTGATGCAGCACCATTTGGACTGTTGCTCGCGAGCCTCGCATAATAAAAGTCATGCAAACAAAAGTCATGCAAGGTGTGCAAGAATAGGCCATGTGGCAAATGTGGGCACGGGAAGAGCTCTATCGAATGGGTAAAATTACAAAAAGGGCCGATTGTTTTATTTTTTAAATTTTTCATTTGCTTTTCCAAAAAGCAAAACATTTATGACTTTAAATGTGTTTAAGATAAATGTTTCAAAGAGATAAATAAAGGGGTGGGCCCAACAAAGTGTGAAGGGGAGATATTTACATGAGAGGTGATTTATAAATGCAGAAGGTAAAGGTAAAATATGAAGTGAATTTTTAAAAGATGTCTTTAGCTAATATTTTAAATGAAGTATGTAAAATACAAGTGGCACTTGAATATGAAATGCTGTGGGAAAACATTTTATTTTACCCAGGCAAGATATTTTTAAAATGTGGCAAGTAAAATGATTAAGATTTTATTCACTTTATAAAGAAAACACATGTGTTGGGAAATAAAGTATTGCCACAACAAAGAACAAAGACAAAAATCAAGAGGCATTTTTACACAGCAGGGTAAAATTGGAGATTCTCCACATTAACAGATTTTTGTTTCAAAACAAAGATAAGCAAAGGCAGTTTTGAGAGGAGTTTGTTGTTGTAAATGATGAGAGAAGAGAGAAGTTGTTCCAGATATTTTCAGCTTCTTATTGATGTTCAACGGAGGATGAAGCTGCCAGTTGTCAATTGTGGATGCATTTTAGGGCTGCTCTTGGTTTCTTATGTTTTCTATATATTTTCTTCTTCTCTCAATTGTAAGGGGTTCTAAAATTTTCTATGGGGCTGGGTAGATAGAGGTTTGCTAAATTTGAGTTATTTTTTATTCTATAAGCTGTAATTTCTGATTTTATGAGCAAATACAGCTAGTTTGTGCAAATAAATCATGAAATGTGTTTGCATATTCATGAATATCTTCAAATTGTCTGCATGCTTGTACATTTAAATCCTACGAATTCAATAATACCAAGTATTTTGAGTTTGTCATCTCAAATTTCATGAGATTATGTTATTTGTTTATGGGTCTATTTCAAAGAAATGGTTAAATACTTTGAGCAGATAAGAGTGATTTCAAGTGTGTAGGTTGGATTTGATAAGGAGAATTTGATTGATAATAGGAGTGGGATTGTTTGTGCAAAACACTAAAAGTTGATGCAAAACATTAACAATTTTAAATCCACTAGTTGAATGTCATTTGCTGATGAATTCGTCTTATGTGTTTGACTCCATGGCCCAGAATTGGCACTGATTTATCTTGCAGCTTGATCCATTCTCAAAAATATTTTAAATTCAAAATAATTTTAAATCCTTGTTCGGTTTTGGTTTAATGTTGTGTTATGCGTCTCAATTGCTGAGTGAGTATTAATTTATTGAGAATTTAGCCAGATTTGAGGTTGTCAATGCTTTCTTTAGTATATTTGAATTCGAAATTATCTACTATAAAAAGAAATGCTAGTATATAGTTGCATTTAAGTTTTGGGCATTGTATAGGTTTACCCACCTTGGTCCTGCAGAGCCAGAAGTGTAGGAGATGTCAGTCTTTGACTGAATCTTGTCAATTGGCCACTAAATTTGAGAATTCTTAAACATAGAAGTTGGCTACCTCTTAGAGAGTTTCAAAACTTATCTAGAAAAATAAAACACCAACACAGTCAAACAATTCACATGTCTTGTTTGTGCTTCCACATTTTGCATACATGTCTATGAGGATAGTTGAGCAAAATTCTCTCCTCTTTCCTTTATAAAACTATATTTTGAATTGATATAATTAAGATAAAAGACTAGAAATATTTTTCATTCATTTCATTTATTTTATTTTATTTTCATAAAAAAATTATATATTACAAATTTAATATCATTAAAAAATAAATATGAGTTTATATGCTTCTCCCCTTATTACAACTAAATTATATTTGTAAACCTAATTAAATTTTATTTTCTAATGAAAAATAACATTTTTATTATAATCTTATTGTTGTTTTTAAATTGAAATGATTCATGCCAACGTGGAATGTTTAAAAATGATATCCATATAAGCATAGCAAAGGGGTCACTTGTATTAACATGGACAACTAATAAGGAAATCATGTCAGTCATAAGGTACACAATATCAACAACATTATCTAATGATGAATGAAAAATGACTTGCTAAAGGTGAACAAAAACAACAAGCATCAGCGGGACAAATTAATTGGGCCCCACAATAGACACCTAAGTGTAGTCAGCACTTAGAGTGTGTTGGTTAAGCCCAACCTAATTAGCCGATAGGCTACATATAGTGTTAGATTTGAGCCTGAAACAAGTCTCACGCCTACAAACCACTATTGAGTTGTCAAAAAACAACTTTTAGTTTTAGTTTGCAGTGTTTTTGGTCAATTTGATGGCAACTTTCTTTTTTTATTTGCATTGCTTTATGTTTTAAATCTATATGCAAACATTTCATAACCAAATAATACTTAATTTCTTTAAAGAAAAAATATAGATTTTTCTAAGTTTATTTCATTATATTATTTATCATTTATTATTAATTATTTAATCCAACCACATGCAATTAGAATTTGTATGCATAAACACATACTCTCTATCACATAAAAGTTAGATAAATATTGATTTGACAATTGGATGAGAATATTATATTTCTATTTTAAATCTATATGCAAACATTTCATAATCAAATAATACTTAATTTCTTTAAGGAAAAAATATAGATTTGTCTAAGTTTATTTCATTCTATTATTTATCATTTATTATTAATTGTTTAATATGTAGACATGAAAATCTACAAATGTTAGTGAAATGACAAAAAAAACAACATAATAGAAATGCATATCTTTATGAAATAATACTCCATGATTCAAAATGCCAATAAATAACAAAGATAAACAAGGCAATGTAGAACATAAAGTATACCTATTCCATATTAGACTAGTGCACCTTGAGTATGTGAAGGAGCCCTTTCCCAATCCTTGATAAGCTTGAATGAAGATGATAGACAATGAGATGCAAAGTGAACTCAAGTTGCCTATAGTGGAAATGCTTGAAATGTAGATGAAAAATGAGAGAAAATGTATTGAATTTATAGGAAAGATTGATAAAGGAGAGGCCAAGATTAAGAAATGTGAGACTAAAACCCAACAAATAAGAGAGAGTCACTTGTCTCAATGTGATTGGCTCATGCTTGTGCAAGTTTTGGCCAATGTGCCCATTTCAAATTTGAAAATGACAATAAATAAATATGGTTGAGGGATTTGGGGGGAATTTTGTTTGAACAAAAAAGTCAAATAAGGGGAGTTAATGAGGGCATATTCCTTGGGAATATTCCTTGTGAGGAAAATAGGGTTTTTTAATAAATCAAATTAAATGATTTATTGTGCAAGTGGATGGGACATGGGTTAGTCTTAGCACTAATCGGAGATTTGACTAATTAAACTAGTGATTAGGTGGTGTGACATTGGATTTGTATTTTTGTATTTGTTTTAAATCAAATGAGATGAAAATGAATATTAGTCATCTAATTAAATACAAGTGATTGAATTAAATCAGGAGACTTTAGGAGATTGATTAATTAATTTAATTTAATTAATTGAGAAGAAAATGATCAACTATGATGTTTAATCAATAATGTTGATTTTGCATGTCTACATAATCCAACCACATTCGACTAGAATTTGCATGCATAAACACATACTCTCTATCACATAAAAGTCAGATAAATATTGATTTGACAATTGGATGGGAACATTGTATTTCCATTTGTGGTGTTTTTTGTCAATTTGATGGCAACTTTCTTTTTTCATTTGCATTACTTTATCTTTTAAATCTGTATGCAAATATTTCATAATCAAATAATACTTAATTTTTTTTAGAAAAAAATCTAGATTTGTCTAAGTTTTTTTCATTCTATTATTTAACGTTTATTATTAATTGTTTAATCTAGTCACATCAACTAGAATTTGCATGCACACACATACTCTATAACATATTAACATACATATAGTTTTCTATCAGCGTAATCTTTGAACCTCCTAACTTCCTTTAGATGGAGTGCTAGTTGTTAATAGTATTCATCTTTAATCTAGTCACATCAACTAGAATTTGCAGGCACACACATACTCTCTAACATATTAACATATATATAATTTTCTATCAGCATAATCTTTGAACCTCCTAACTTCCTTTAGATGGAGTGCTAGTTGTTAATAGTATTAATTTTGGTTTGTATTAAAGGTTCTAAGAGATTAGAGAAAACAGAATACAAATAGGTATACAGTCAAAGAGACCACTAAAGAACAGTTAAAAAAATATGCAATCACTGCTGAACTGTTACACATTGACAGTAATGGACTACAGCAACGCATTTATGATAACCAGGACCCAAATTTATCCACTTGTCCTGCACTCTATAAGATATCAGAATCCCTAAAGCTTAATTTCACATGGACAATGCTTTTAAGGCCCTACGATGAGAAGGGCTAAATTAGGATTATGGGCAAAAACAGCTCTGACATTAAGATTTGTATTCTTGTTTTTCCAATCGATATTGCAGTCTTTTGTGACTGATAAAGATGGAATTCTGTTGGTGCGATTCTGATCATTAGGTACGGTGGGGTTTCTCTGATTCTTTTTCCTCTTGTCCGGATTAAGAGTTCAGTGTGGCTTCCATATAGGGATGAGTCACTTATTATTTGCATTTGGTGGTGGCAGATTGTCAGGAAGAAGAGGGAGTTATGAGCTACAACAAGGCTAAATCATATGATGCATGGCCTGCACATTTTCAAAGTAGATAAAAATATCAAAAAAAATTGGCAGTCCTGATTGATTATCTGTCACCATCAGAAGAGGCTATACCAATAAATCTGTAATGGTTGACACTTCACCTATCAAAGAGCTGTGCATTTTCAGGCATGTCATAGGCACATGCAACTGTAATGTGTTTCTAATTAAGCCCAACGCGTTCTTACAGCATCTTCCTATCCTTCCATTTTTCTAAGTTCGTTTCAACAAAAATGTGATTTCAGACACAACAACAGGACACAAATTCACTGAAACTTTTATTTGGATATGATCAAAGAGATGCCTCTGTTTTAGTTCGATAGGGTGGTTCATATTATCGACTACACTGCTGATAAATTAGCTAGCAAGTCGAATCACTAAAAGCCCACCACCATCAATGCTCGCAGTTGAAATTCAATTTACAGAGGAGTCATCATGTATGTACTGAAATCTTATTTACTTGCACAGACATATAATTTTAACTTGAATGATTTTAGTATATTTTCTCCGTCAAAATTTTACTGAAATTGTACAAAGAGGCATTCAATGGAGCACTTGTGTGCGTTTAAGGGGTGTTGCTAATTCATTTTTTTAATGGAAAATGGTGCTATTAATGCAAGTGTAGGAAACAACTGTTTGGCTGGGATTTCCACAGTTAGCTGTTCAAGTATCTCTTTGTCATTATTTTTTGTGTTTGTTTTGGGTGCTATATGATATTTAAATTTGGCATTTACATAGTTGAGATACCTATAGCAGAGGTTTTTAGAACCAATGTGGTATAGGAAGTTCTTCTCATAAGCCCACAGTTGGTAACTTGGTAGTGGATTGATCCTATTTTGAATACATAAGTTTTTCTGATGAAACTTGTATACTTTGAGTTTCCTTAAACATGTTCCATTATTTGTTTTCTTAATGACCGAGTCATTATGAAGCTCAATCTTAAAGCTACTATCTTTGATTCCATCAACTTATCAATTCTCAAGATGCAATGTTTTGTTGACATTTTTATTTCATATGCTAACTATCAATCACTTCTCTCCATGGTACTATGTTAGAATTTTTTTTTCATCTCAGGTGTTGAATCTGTGTTCCAGAACTTCATTCACCGAATCTATGTTCAGAACTTCATTCTGTGTATTTTGGGATAAGTCCATACCCTGTTCCAAACCTCCCATTGTGGCACAGGAAGGCAGGACGCTAGTAAAAGTTGTGGACTTTAGCTTTACACCTGTCACTGGCATAAGCTTTTTGTTTCTTTTTCTTGAAAACTTTTTCTGGATATTGTGTAATCATGGCATAAGCTTTTTGTGCTTTTTCTGGATATTGTGTAATCATGGAATTCCATGAGCATTTGCCTGAAAGCCTTTTCTGCATTTTCTTGAAAGTATTTTTTTTTTGCATATTCTGCAAGAGCATTTTCTTGAAAGCTTTCCGTGCATATTCTACAATCATGGCATTCCATGAGCATTTTCTTGAAATCTTTTGTGCATCCAGATAGCAAACTTTTGCAATGGAGAACACAATTTATCTCCGCCCCTACTAGTATCTGTTGCAAGATTTTATGGGTCTTGTGGAAAGCATTTGCTTAAAATCTTTTGTGCATCTAGATAGCAAACTTTTGCAAGGAGAACACAATTTATCTCCGCCCCTACTAGTAACTGTTGCAAGATTTTATGGGTCTCGTGGAAAATGTGAAGGAGATAACAGGTTTGGACTATCTTGAGACCAAGATTAGGAGTGGGATAAATTATGAGATTGCTTCCAAGTTTTCTTGAGTTTGTGTTATCAAGGTAAAACCTTAAAATGGTAGCTCCAAAGTCTAACCCTATGCCTAATATTCTGGCTGAAGATTGCTATGGCGGTGCGGCGATTCCTACCTCAGTGTCGCATATATATTAATATATTCACAGTAAACTGTAAAGTTTGTCCCATAAAGGAGACACAAATATAAATAAAAAGGCAATAGCAAATGCGAGTCCTCCCGGTTTCGGCAAAACAATATTTAAGAGGGCTTCTTTGAAAAGTTTCAGCAGCTACTGTTGAAAATTTTTAGGAATATTTTTAAGCTGGTGATCCATGAATTTAATAGTACAATTCAGATTAAAAAATTAAGCTCCAGATTTTAAGGAAGTTGGTGGTCTCTTCAATTTGACAGTGCAGTTTAGCTTAAATATATATAATTTTCTCTCCAATTTTTTTTTGACACGAGATTTGTTGACAAACGGCAGATGAAATTTCCAAAGTGTAGGAGCAATCTCTAGCCCCACCCCATTTTCACCCCTCTCAAATCTGCAATCCTAAAAGGTAGGTGCTGTTATTTTCCAAGAAAAGATTTCAATTAATTCTGTAGCAAAAAAAAATTTGCTTCATGGAACCCTCTGTTCCTTACAAGTAGACCCTGAAGCCTCTCCATGAGACTAGTAGAGGGTCCCATGGGGGGCACTTCTTTAAAAATCTCAGTAGATGCTGTTGAGAATTTTTAGGAATTTTTTAAAGCTAACAACTTACTAGCATTGTTCAGCTTAAAATGTTAAGCTCCAAATTTTAAAAAAGCTGATGATCCCATGAAATGTGGCTCAATTTAAGAGTGGCTTCCAACATGATAAAAGCCGGATTCTTCCAAAAAAAAGAAATTGACAAATTGAATTCTTTCTATGTTAATATTATATAAAAAATTAACAGTGTATGGAGCTTCTCAGAGCTTACAAGAAATTTTAGTTTGTTTTAAATCAAGAAATGCAGCTAAATTTACTGAGATTTGAATTGATACCGCATACTTCTCCAACGCAGAAACACTCCTTTTCCGATAGCTAAATCATATCTTCTGCAGCCTTTGGTTTATACTTTTCCCCGACAGTACATCTTTTTATCTTTATAGCAGTTGTGAATGCTTGGGAAACACAAATAATAGTTGTATTAGCAAATTTTTAACATTGATGGCTGAAAATTCTAATTTTTACCATTCATCAATTTGTTCGTTACAGATTACTGAATATTGAGTTGAAAGAAGAAGCACATGGAATCTGTAGAGCCCTCATTTCATGCCTTCAAGGCACTCAACATGCTGGCCTTTCTCCTGTTAATCTTGCTATGTTTTCATGGTAATCAGTTTATATTTTAATACGAGTAAATCATATTTATTATGTTGTTGTGATTGGTTTTTGTTTTTTAATATGTATAAATCAGATTCAGTGATTTATAATCGTGAATTGTTTCACATGTCAGCGATCCATTATCTGTTTTTCAATCAACATGAATTACTGAGTGTGATGAAGATCACAAAATAAAAAACATTCATAACAATTTTTCATAAACTGGAAAACTCGTGCTACTACTTATCATATTGTTTCATTGTAATAAAATGTGATTGTGAATATGATAATACAGATATTGAAGGAGGAGAATATAAATCCCATTCTGATGAAGAAGTTGTTGTGGTATATATATGTCATAATCTCTTAATTTTTTATTTATTTAATTATCATTAAAATATTGTACTCTAATTTTTGTTATTTTTTCTTTCCTGAAGGGGCCTGACTCTACACGTCCTGATTGTACGAACAAGTGCAAGGGTTGCTATCCATGTAGGCCTGTATTAGTTAATATTACTGTTACTGCTTCTGCACCTACTGAACCACAAGATTATCCTCCTTCCAAGTGGATGTGTAGTTGTGGTGGCAATTTATATGATCCATATGGTGAATGACAATAAAATTATTATTTATACTTAATATATACAATTATATTTTGAAAATTATATCTGTATTTTATTTAATGCTGAATTTTAATATGCATATTTTTACCTAAAGTAAAGATTTATGTTATTTTCTGTTTTTAATCCACTTTAAACTCACATTACTTAGTTATTTTTTTCTCTTTGACAGATTTAAAATCATATCATTTATTCTCTTCATGTTTTTTATAGGTTAAAGTTGATGAGTATTTTATAGATGCGAGGTTGGTAAATCAAGGCGTTGTGAAAGTGGTTTTTTTATTTATTTATTATTATAGATGAATTATATTATAGTTTTCTAAAATTTTAATATGTAATAAATATTATTAGAGTTTTATTTAGTACAAGTGTTAGAAATGTTTTTTATACAATTTGTTGTGATCTCTTATAAATGATTAGCACATCATATAGTAATTTTTTTATAGTATTTTATTTTTGTTATGAAGTGTGCTTTCTACATATTCGAACAAGTTATTCATTTGATTGATTATAGAAGGACATGATAATGTTTCCTATCATGCTGAAAAATGTCAAGTGTTTGAGATTATTGTAAAATATATGATATTAAGGATTGCAATAAGGGAAGTTGAAACCACCTCAAAATGAGATATAACTTACAAGATTAAATCACTAGCAACTCACAAGTTTTGGGATTATATGAAATTGTTTGTTCATATTAGATTCTCAAAATGTATGCTTGTTAAAATTTGAAAAATGAAATAAGAATAAAATCATAAACTTAAAAATAGAAATTCTAAATTTAATTGTAAATCTCATACTGAATGCATGAAATGATTTTTTTTCAATATTGACAATATGTGAGTGCTCAACTAAACAACAAAACACTAATGATTTTTTAATAGTGAAATTGATAATTATTTTGCATTAAATATTCATGATCTAAGGATGAGGGATGAAAGGATGAATTTATATATTTTTGAAAAATTGAATGGATGGTGGAGATTCAATTAAAGATCAAGAACTAACTTGAAGGGGTGGATGAGTTAATTGAAATTATTTTAGAAAGTTAGCATTTTGAAATCATACAAGGATAATAATGAATTTATTAATTTATTTAAATGAATAATTATATAGATTTGTGAAGATGTGTCTGATATGATAATGCCTCTACTTTGAAGAAACCCATGGCAACTACAAATATTCAATACTTGTTTATTTTAAGCCACATGATATTTTTGTTCATAGCCTTCAATTTTAAACTAAACCCTTAAACCTTCTACCCTCTACCCTCTACCCAATACCCTCTACCCTCAACCCTAATCCCTTAACCCTGTACCCTCAACCCAATACCTTAAACCATCAAACCTATATGTCCTCAACCCTATACCCTCAATTCTCAACCCTCTACCCTATACATTAGATTATCAACCCTCATATATCTTTGTCCCTCCCTCCTCTTCTTTCCTTCTCTCTATCTCACTTCTCCCTCCATATATCCTTCCATCTCTCCCTCCCTCTCTACGCTAATCCCTCAACCCTATACCCTCAACCCTTAAACCCTTAAAACCTCAACCCTAAACCCTAAACCCTCAAACCTCAACCCTTAAACCCTAAACCCTCTACCCTCTACCCTAAACCCTCAACCCAATACCCTCTACCCTCAACCCTAATCCCTCAACCCATAAACCCTTAAACCCAAGTAAACTCTCTACCCTAATCCCTCAACACTCAACCCTTAATCCCTCAACCATCTATCCTCAACCCTCAACCTTTAAACCCTAATCCCTCAACCCATATACCCTCTACCCTATGCATTGGACCCTCAACCCTAATCCCTAAACCCTCTACCCTCAACCTTAAACCCTCAACCCTCTACCCTTAAACCCTCTACCCTCAATTCTCAACCCTCATCCCTTAATCCCTCAACCCTCAACCCTTAAACCCCAGAAACCCTCAACCCCTATAACCTTTACCCTATACATTGGACCCTCAATGCTAATCCTTCAACCATATACCCTCAAACCTATACCCTCAACCCTCTAGCCTCAACCCTCAACCCTCAACCCTTAAACCTTCTACCCTCTACCCTCAACCCAATTTCCTCTACCCTCAACCCTAATCCCTCAACCCAATACCCTAGACCATCAACCCTATAGGTCCTCGACCCTATGCCCTCAATTCTCAACCCTCTACCCTATACATTAGATCCTCAACCCTCATATATCTTTGTCCCTCCCTCTTCCTCTCTCCTTCTCTCTATCTCACTTCTCTCTCCATCTCTCC
The DNA here is from genome assembly GCA_007115665.2 of Sequoiadendron giganteum. Classification (NCBI taxonomy): domain Eukaryota; kingdom Viridiplantae; phylum Streptophyta; class Pinopsida; order Cupressales; family Cupressaceae; genus Sequoiadendron; species Sequoiadendron giganteum. The sequence continues at coordinate 256,156,012 of CM021109.1, read as the reverse complement.
CTCCCTCTCTACACTAATCCCTCAACCCTATACCCTCAACCCTTAAACCCTTAAACACTCAACCCTAAACTGTAAACCCTCAACCCTTACTAAAGCACTTTTATAAAATGAAGGCCCAGGTGCCCTGCACCATAGGCACAATGCCTTAGGTAATATTTTCTCACAGATCTTTTACAATTTGGCACTCATGCATTTGATATTCTCTTATAATGTCTACATCATAGGTGCTCATGATGAGGTTAACTTTAAATGAGTAACTTGAGATTCCCTCGCTAAGCTTCACACGCTCTTTTATAATGGCTTCAAATCAGAATTGAGAGTTGTCAAGATCATCAAAATAAGGATGTTGCATTGATTTTTTGGCTAAGATTCTCTTCGATGGCTCATAAATCAGTATTTTTTCTACAAGGAGAGACCAATCAATTTTTAGTAGTTTACTTACAAATACGCAAAGTAAAAGAAGAAATTTAGAGCATCCAAAATGGAAATGAAATGAAAATAGATGGAAGGCACTTACAAACAACAAATACACACCATTTGGTTCCAACTCGAGAACAAAAAGGCATAAATCTTGATGCTTCCATTGAGGATAGGCATGCCAGTCTCTCAACTTAGTCACTCTTGGTCATACATCTTCATTGGGAGTTCTAAGATACCTATTGCACACAACACCTCTCATGAATAGAATAACTTGACATTCGAGATGTTCTTATAATTTCTACATCATAGGTGCTCATGATAAGTTTAACTTCAAATGAAGGGTAAGTGCACCAATCTGTGACACAATTTAGGTGCCAAATTGAAAAAATGATAAAAAAAAACCCGAAACAAAGTCTTTGGCGCAAGCCAAATGAAAAAAAAGTAATTTGGCACGTGCCAAATGTGGCATACACCAAATGTGTTTCTAGACATAAAAACAAACATCGGATTTGGAACCCTCATTTTGTGTTCAACTCGCGACTTGAGGAGGAGGATTTCAGGTCTACAACTCGCACTCACCAAATCTCTTCCATTCTTTGCATCCTTAGCTTGCCATTTTCCATGAGGATGTCGCCAACACATCGGAGAGGTCGAAGATTGCAAATAGGTGTGTATTTCTATTCTATTTATTTAGAATTTGATTTGGAATGCAACGTTAAATATATTTTTATAATAAAACTTTGTTCTAATTCTCAGGGAATGAATCTCCACCTCAAAACATTGAGAATGCACAATCACCCCCTCATGAAGAGTCTCCTATACAAGAACAACCCGAAACCCCTCCATCAATTCATAGGCATCTTCAAGGAACACAAGAAAATATTCAAAATCACATTGAAAAAAATAAAAGAGACCTTCAACAATTAATTGCAAGATTAACCGAGCATGCCAAAACCCACCCTTATAGAAGAGGGATTGTCGAATCATTGAAGTCAATTTTCACTCATGTAGGAGAAATGAGCGAGCAAATGAATTTTTGGTCAACTAAGAGAGATGAGATGAGGCAATTTTATGCTAATGGTTTGTCATATGCAGATGTCAAAAAATTAAAAATTATCAAAGCCGAGTTGTGTGCCCTATTTAAAGACCCAAAAACCAATGAACCTTTGTCCCATGCATACAAGAGGTTCCCCATCCATTGGTGCCACCGTGATTTAATTAAAAACAAATTTTGGGAGCGATGGTGGATGGTATTTGACCAACCTCCATGCAATAACCATGAGGTGCCACAATACTTTTTGAGGAAACTCTATTGCGAGTTTGTCCTCAATAAAATTCCAAACTATTTTGACATCTTAGACTTTCAAGGTAGAGGTGGGGCTCCACACACAATAGACCTGTTATACGAATTAATCCACAGTTGGCACCAAGAGCCTTGGGCAGACCCATGGTGGAGCATGTCGTTGTTCCTTCCATTGTTAAGGACAGTATAGAGGTGGACATGATGAAGTCGATTGGCTCACTCACCCAGACCATTTTACAGTGTGTGAGTCCTCTAGTAGAGCCTGGTGTGGAGGAGACGTGTAGGCCCCAAGATCCACCCCACCATTGTGGCACTTGTGGTGTTGTTTGCACGTACGATTATCAAGGTCCTCATGATGTTGCTACATAGCCTATGTCAGTTGTAGAGGCGATGACTTTCACAGATGATATTCTGAATGATACATTCAGCATTGACACTCAGGTAAAATTTAGCAAGTTATTTTAATGTTGTTTATTAAAATATATTTTAAAATTTAAGAATAACTAAATTAGTAGAATTTTGATATGATGAAATTTTAGGGCCGCACTGTTCATGAGGGATGCTCTATTCCTACACAACCGTATACATTCTTGATGATGATTCCATAGGTATACAACTAGTATTAAAGATATTATTATTGCATTTGAATAGTTGAATGTTATATTTGAATGTTTGTCTCATAAAATGCTTTGGATTACAAACAGTTTCCTAGTGCACCTTCTTCCTCCACACCTCACAATTCATATCCTCAAACAACATACACTAAGGTAGCCTTTCTTCATTAATGGTGTTGTAAATCTATGTTAGCTAGTTTTCGTAATTTTGCGTATATACAAATCTAAAAAATTGATGAGAAACACAAACATTACATTCAAGTATTCCTTGATTGTGTCACATTATGTTCTCCTATATCAACATGATATCTGAGATATTGTTTCATTTGCAGATGTTGATAAGAGATAACCCTGCTGATGTTGGTGGCACGATGGACCATGGAGTTGCTGCAGCAATAGCCAGTTCTGATCCATTGAGAGAGGTATGGAATAGATTAGTCGATTTGACATTATATTTTCTCTTTTATGGTCTATTATAGAAAATTTTCAAGGTAATTTTATGTAGTTTAATTTATATCTTCATGGTTGCTACAGGTGATTGTCACTCTAGATCGTGGACATGGTGATGATGTAAATGTGCATGATGACTATATGTATGCGATAAGTGATTAAATATTTTGTTATATGTCATTCCACAATTCAATTTATAGGTTTTAACATATTTACTTTTAATTGTATTAGTTGAAGGTCCAAAGTGAAGAGAGGAGGAGTAGGTGCATGTTCGAAAGACAAGAGAAGCAACAGTCACTCCATCCAGCCCAATTTCGAAGGCAGCATGAGATCTATTTCCTTCCCCTAGAGGGAAATGACTATGTATTAGTGTTGTTTGTTGTATGCTTATGTGGCATTTTAGAACATATGTTTTGTACTATTGATATATATACATGATATTTTACGTCCATATGGCTCCTTTGTACTAAGCCTATATGGTTTTTTTGGATATATTTATATACTTTTATCAATATATATCATTGTATAGCCTTTCGAATTTTTGATTAAAGAAACTCTTATTTTGCTACTGCCATTCTTGAATGATGTTATCATGTGTATCATGTAAGTTGTATGCTTGAATTTTGTAGGCATGGATTTTGTTTACATCTAATGCTTAATTAATTACTTTTGAATGCTCAATAAGCCCTGGATCTAAAACATATTATATAAATAAGCTCCATTCATGGTGGTTTGTATCCTTTCGAATGCTACAATTACTTGTGTCTCACCGATGCAGAGGCAAGGAGGCTCAAACCCAATCAGTCTGACAACCTGCCTTCAAGGGGATCCTAACAAGATTAATACAACCTATTTTGAGCAATCTACACAACCTCAAAGCCCCATCAAACCAGACTCTTCATTCAATACCTTACCCAACAATCCACCCTTGTAGCACTCTGATGTAGAGCCAAGGTGGAGAAGACTCATAACAATGGAAATGTCAATTCTCAATCAAGAACTCTTCTTCATAATGATTCAGCCTAATAGGCATCAACCCACCCTCAAGGTTCTCAACTCCTCAACCTTGAAAATGAACAACAAGACTCCACCAAGGCCCTACAAAGACCATCCACATTCATACAATGACAATTGAATCAATTGAGAACAATCCTTAAATTAGATTCATCAACGTTTCCAAAACTCACATTTGTGACTGGTTATTCTTGCAGTACTCAAAACTCAGTTTTAGCCAGATTTCTCTCAAACTTTCCAAAACACTAGACAATTACAAGATGGATTGAGATACCATTTTCAGGGCTACACAACATACCAAATAATCAATGGTCACTCTTTTGGACCGACATAGACTTTCAGCACACCTACTTCAATTTTGGCTTCATAATTAGCCCTTTTTTCCAAAGGGACCACCATTCCAACTTTAGGTATCTACCCAAATGCCTTGGACAGTCTTAGGTCATGGTACCAAACCTCAAATTTTGTCATTATTTTGTGTCTACAGAGCCTCTAACTCACTATCCCAAGAAACCCTCCTAAACCTTCACAAAATCAAGGGTTTTAAAGAAACATACAACTCCAGACCTCTCTCAACACTTCCAAAGCCCCAAAAACCTCAAAATAATTCTGAACAAACTCATTAGACCCTCACATAACCCTTACAAGAATTAATTCTTAAAAACCTCTCTTTGGTTCCTCACTTCCATGTTGGAAACCCCTGTTCAGTCTTAGAACAGTCACAAAAATGCCACATAATTATGACTCCTTATTCCAAAATGAGTTGACATAATTATTATAACATTTTTTCAATCAATCCACTAAGATACAGTAGCAAACAGTAGGTGGATTGATTGTTACATCACAAATTTCCCCTCAAACCCTTGATTCAGCAACACTGGGACAATCACTATTTGTGTTGGTTCTCTCTACAAACAAAGAGTTAAGACACCAAATAAAAAATAAATGAAATAGAAAACACATAGACACATCCTCTAAAATTATTAGACCATGAAGAACCTATATGTGCCTGTACAACACTCAAAAATATCAAGAAAACAATATTTTTCCAGAAAATTGCTCAAAACCGTGGTGTTTATTGTGTAAAATTGTTACAAATCTTCTTCCACTCTCTCATTCAAGCCTTGGTAAGGATTTTTAAATCATTTTCCAACAACCATATTCTCCGCAATTCCCATAACCAACCTTGGGATTAGTTGGTCCCTTAATTACATTTGTTTGTGTTAAAGTTGCTTTGTCAGCATTTTACAACTTATATGATTTCTAATTGACTTCTAAGACACAAAAAACCCTTTATTTGCATTATTCTTGATATCTCAAAGCTTATTATACAAAATAAACCTAAAGACACTAACATTTCCCTATTGATGTATTCAAATAAAAATAAATTGATGATGTGGTGTAGGTGCTCCTGCAGCAAACTCAAAACTGGTCCAAGCCTAATTTCTCCCAACTTTCCAAAACACTTGACCATTTAAAGGTGGATTAAGATACCCTTTTTAGGATTACACAACATATGCCAAAACCAATAGTAACTCTTTTGGACCAACATGAACTTTCAATACACCTCCCTCGCTCTAGGCTTCATAATTAGGCCTCATTTCCAAAGGAACCCCCTCACAAACTACCTCCAAACCAAGGAAAATTTAAACAGTCTTAGGGATTCTCACCAAACTTAGGATTTTCCCATTTTAAGAGCCCCAAGAAATTGTTCTATTCCTGTACTCACAAACCATCCTAAACCTTCACAAAAACAAGGGTTTTAAAGAAATTCATAACTCCATACCTCCCCCAATCCTTCCAAAGGTCCAAACACCCCACAATACCTCTGCCCTAACATAAAATACACTCACAATCCCATTACTTTCAGTATTTCTCAGATTCACTACTTGAGTTCCTTACTTTCATGGTGGAAACACCCTTGAACAACATTAGAACTTCACAACCCACTGATTTTATTCATTCTCTCAGCCTCCAAAGTATTCATACAACAAACTAATCATGGTACAAGCCAATCCACTAAGCCATAGGGTCAGAATAGTAGGTGGATTGGCTAATGTGTCATGGTGTTGCCCTCAAAACCCCTAACACATAAAACAAAGCAGTAACCAAGTTTGCTAATCCCACACACACCAGCGATGGATTTAAACCTTCAAAATAGATGCAAAGAGAGTAAACACATATGCAATCAAGTATCCAAAGCCTCAAGTCATGATAGACTTGTATGGGCCTGTGCAAGGCAAAGAAAATTCAGGAAAACAAAGAAAACCAGTGATCAGCATTTTCAAAAGTATATTTTCTTATTAGAAACTAAACAAAATCAACCCTCAACTCAGGGTATTACAACAATATATCTTGATACCACCTTCCAACTACCCCTTGAGCCAATCAACCACCATAACCACCCTTTGTTAGACTTCTAAGATGGCAATTTTCCAATTTTGCTCTTAATTACCATTCATTCACAACTTCATTTTGCAAATACCACCTAATTGACCTATTAAGCATTTTAAATACAATTGCAAGGTATTTCCATAGCATATAGAGATATAGAAAGAAAATACAATAAATATTTTAACTAATGAATTGTAAAAAATGGATTTTTGTAGTTTATATTCATGTCATTGATTACATTGCATTGCACATCTTTCAAAGTCAAAGCATTACTTCACTTTGCATAACTAATAAGTAGATGCTGATAGATGCCGAAAATTTAATTACAATATAGTTTGAACAAAGTCAACCTAAGCAGTTATGCAATTTCTTCACATTGCATAACTAATAACTAGGATCAGCTTCCAATTGCATTTTCTTATCATGGCATTCTATGAGACCAAATTTGTTTGAGATATTTTTTCAAATAGTTCCCTGCCTTGTCTATGTTACCATAGTTTTCATACATGTCTACCAAAGCATCTTCTCAAAAATTTCACTGCCTTGTTGCTATGGCTAAAAGCCTAAAACAAGTGATTTTGAACAAGCTATGGATGCTTCGAAAAAATATATCAAAAGCATAATAGTAAGCAATAACATAGACAAGGCAGTGAGCTGTTTGAAAAAATGCATCAAAAAAATTGCTTTGAAATGATAAATTTAGTTGTGCTTTCACTCTTCTTTAACATTGTATATCTGCTCCTTTTTATAACAAGAGATAAAAAAACGTAGAAAAATTGTATAACAAGAGATAAAAACTATCTTTTTTGAAATCAAAAGGCATTTCCATAGCATAGAGATATAGAGAGAAAATAAAATAAAGAGTTTAACTAATGAAATGTTGAAAATAGATTTTTGTAGTTTATATTCATGCATTGCACATCTTTCAAACTCAAAGCATCACTTCACATTGCATAACAAATAACTAGATGTTGATAGATGAAAAAATTTCAATTACAATATAGCTTTTTACAAAGTCAACCTAAGTAGTTATGCAATTACTTCACATTGCATAACTAATAACTAGGAGCAGCTACCAATTTCTTTAGCTTGTCATGGCATTCCATGAGACCACATTTCTTTGAGGCATTTTTTCAAATAGTTCATTCCCTTGTCTATGCTACGACATTTTTCATATATGTCTACCAAAGCATTTTATAAAATAGTTCATTGCCTTCTTGCTATGGCTAAAAGCCTAAAATATATGCTTTCGAACAAGCTATGGATGCTTGGAAAAAATCTATCAAAGCATAATAGTAAGCAATAGCATAGACAAGACATTGAACTTTTTGAAAAAATGCCTCAAAGAAAAGTGGTCTCATGGTGATGGAATGCCATGACAAGCCATAGACAAGGTAGTGAATTGTTTGAAAATATGCCTCAAATAAATGTGGTCTCATGGTGATGGAATGCCATGATGAATACCTATGGTGATGGACTGTCATGGCATTACATCACCATGAGAACACATTTCTTTGAGGCATCTTTTCAAACAATTCGCTGCCTTGTCTATGGTATGAAATTTTTCATACATATCTACCAGAGCATTTCATCAAATAGTTCACTGCCTTGTTGCTATGGCTAAAAGCCTAAAACAGGTGCTTTCAAACAAGCTATGGATGCTTGGAAAAAATCTCTCAAAGCATAATAGTAAGCAATAACATAGACAAGGCAGTGAACTGTTTGAAAAAATTCCTCAAATAAATGCGGTCTCATGGTGATGGAATGTAATGACAATAATCACCATGAGACCGCATTTCTTTTAGGCATTTTTTCAAACAATTCATTGCCTTGTCTATGCTACCACATTTTTCATACATGTCTACCAAAGCATCTTCTCAAACAGCTCACTGCCTTGCTACTATGGCTAAAAGCCTAAAACAAGTGATTTTGAACAAGCTATGGATGCTTTGAAAAAATATATCAAAAGCATAATAGTAAGCAATATCATAGACAAGGCAGTGAACTGCTTGAAAAAATGCATCAAAAAAATTGCTTTGAAATGATAAATTTAGTTGTGCTTTGATGCAGAGCCAAGGTGGAGAAGACTCGCAACAATGGAAATGTCAATTCTCATTCAAAGAACTCTTCTTCATAATGATTCAGCCTAATAGGCATCAATTCACCCTCAAGGTTTTCAAACCCTTAATCTTGCAAAATAACAACAAATCTCCACCAAGGCCCTACAAAGACTCTCAACATTCATACAATGGCAATTTGAAAACAATCTCTAAGTCAGGTTCATTGAAATCTCCAAAACTCAATATTTTACCCATTTAACAACAAGTTGTCCTTGTACCCCTATCATCAGTCCCAACACACTGCTAGCATGCTTCTTCACTATTTTATCAGTGTTATCTATCTCTGTAGTTACAAACCTTGCTTTCTTTACTCTCACATCTACAAGAATAGGACATTCTATGGTGCCCACCATAAGACTTTCACACAAACCCGGTGTCATTACATCCTTTGCTAATACATCAGTCCTTATATCCACTGCCCCTGTATTACTAGACCTATAATGGTTCCCAAAACCATAATTTTTGATTTCACTCACAACACTTATAGGCTTCGTGTTCCCACACAAGATTACTTTGGCTTTCCCTTTCACATCCTCTAGAAGTGGAGTCAAAACAAACGTATGGCTATCTTTCCTTATAGTATACTTATTTTATTTCCCATCATGCATGGCACACCTATCATACTGCCATGGTCTTCCAAGGAGTATGTGACAACAATCCATTGGAAGAATGTCACAAATAACACTATCCCTATACACACTAATCTAGAAATCTACAATAGCTTGTTCATTTACTAACAAAGATTGGCCATCACTTAACTAAGATACTTTGTAAGGTAAGCCATGAGGGATTCTTTTGAAATTTAGTTTATTCACCATTTCACAAGAAACCATGTTTTCAGTTGAACCTAAATCCACTACCATCCTACATACTTTACCTTGTACCTTGCAATTGATTATGAAGAGTGATTTCCTTTGTGGGGATTCTTCGGAGGTTGGTGCCTTGATAAATTTTCTCCTAATCATAAAACTCTCTCCAACTTTAGATGTAACATTCACCACAGGTGAGGTCACACTTTCTTCATCCTCATGCACTAGTTGATTCCTCCTCTCTCCACCATAGGAACTTGAGCCTTTCTGTTAAGGGCACTTGAAGGTTGGATGTCCAAGCTGGTTACAAGTGTAGCATCTTCTTGAGAACTGGTAGGAGCCTCTTCCTCCACTAAATCTGCCCCTTGAACCTCTCCATCCACCTCTGGAATCAGATTGATCTTGGTCCTTCTTGTCATCTCCTTGAGTCTCATTGTTTTGCTTGAAATTAGGATTTAATCCTCTTCTTTTAGAAGTGTTGCCTCTTCCTCTTGCTACTTTGTCTTGCCTTCCCTTCATTTTCTCCTCCACCCTGATTGCCATTTGATAATAGTCCTCTACAGTTCTAGGATTATCCAAAACCAATTCATCTTGTATTTTTAACCTTAAACCACCAATATATCTAGCAATATTTTCATCTTCATTCTCATGATGACTAGATCTTAAACTCAATTTATAAAACTCCTCAATATAAGACTTAATATCCATCTCCCTTTGTCTTAAATTTTGCAATTTAATATCAATTTATAAAACTCCTCAACACCATCATTTCTTCAAGGGATTTCAATCCCAAACAGAATCAGGAGAAGATCAAATTAAACAAACAACTTGTTTACTAAACTTTTCATCAATTTCTCTTCAAATTCACTTGATTTCTTCAGTTCTATAACACTCCAAGACAACATGTCAGTTTCCCAAATCACCAAAATCATATTCTAGACCATTATCAACATCTAATTGACTGATCTTAACAAAAAACCTGATCAAAGGCATTGAACCAACCAATACTTCAATATTCACCAAAACCTCCTTGATACAACTCACACTCCCCAAGGCTAATAGACATACATTCTTACCTTCAAACTATTATCAGAATTACAAGAGCCTCATAATCATCATGCTTCTAATAGAAACAAACCAATAACATATTCACATAGCTCTGAGTTATCAGATTTACTGATTGTCACAGTCATAACACCATTCTTCATCAAGATTCCACCCTAGTCTAAACATCAAATCAACAACCTTAACCTTTAACACTTTCCCAAATCATTGAAATACCTTTGAAAATATTATTTAAGTAGTTACATCACAAATACCACTGGCCTTTATTTTAACACTCATTTCATCAATTTCCTTATAGGTTAGCAAAGCCCTAAATCGAGTGATACAACTCTACCATATTTGCATCAACACAAGATTGATATAGTTTTGGAGACCCATTATAGATTATTTATACATATCACAAAAAAATTGCCACTTGTTTTGATAGAAAAATCAGAAAATTGGTCTGATACGTTGCTCCTAGCCACAAATTAGGCCAAATTTGTAAGGTGACTACCGACAAATCATCTCCAAATCACTAACCAACCTTAAACAGTCTTTTGTCATACCTCCAAACTTAGAATTCCATCATTTTCAAGAGTTATTAGATCCACTAAAACATTTAAATATCAAAACCCTTGAATATAGGCTTTGCAAGCAAAATAATGAGGGTTTTTTGGAATATCACCTTCCACATCTTCTACCAATGTGCCATATCTTCCAACAACTTTAAATACACTTGCAAACATCATCTATACCCTTCTCAAGACATGGAAAACTCTATTTCTTCATTATGCATGACTGTAGCATCAAATTTTGTGTGGAAACCTTCAATTTTTGTGTGTAACAACAAATTCATTTGAAAATTATTGCATTCCCCTATACCTACAATCATAAAAAACATTCAAAACACCCTAACATTAACCTACTCCACCAATATACTTGGCCTACATTGGTGGAGTAGTGATGAAATGATCTATTAGACTCTCAAAACCACTGTAAAAAGAACTCTACCCGAGACACAAGAAATTATCTTTTCTACTTTTGTTTCTTAAGAACTGGCTTCCAAATTCTTTGAAAAGGAATTTAAATTCTTCCTAACATATATCACACCAAAAATCTATCTCTTTGAATTCTTGACTATCAATACACAGATGGAAATAAAGGAGAGAGTGTTGCTAACAGAAAAACAAGATTTTTCATTCAAAATCTGGTTACAAGAATACCAGCCCCCTTTTTGCACGCCTTACAATGCCTTTTATAACTTTTTCCCTCTTAGAAACTGCCTTTTCTAACTTCTCATCGATGCAACTACCCTTTTAACTCTTAATCTTCCTTGTTTTATGCTCTCTCTTGTTGCATAATTACACCATGATTACTTTTTAACAACATCTTATTTTATGCATTTTTTATATTTTCACCTCCTAGTGACTTATTTTATGAATTGATTACATTCAAATTAGCCATTACAAGGCCTTGACACATCATTTTGGCTTGAACATACAAATTGGACAAATTAGCCTTTTGAAGGCATTACATGATCTGGGTGCTCCTGCACCATGCTTTCACTCTTCTTTAACATTGTATATCTACTCCTTTTTATAACAAGAGATAAAAGAATGTAAAAACTTGTATAACAAGAGATAAAAACTATCTTTTTTGAAATCGAAAGGCATTTCCATAGCATAGAGATATAGAGAGAAAATAAAATAAAGAGTTTAACGAATAACTAGATGCTGATAGGTGACAAAATTTCAATTACAATATAGTTATTTACAAAGTCAACCTAAGCAGTTATGCAATTAATTCACATTGCATAACTAATAACTAGGAGCAGCTGCCAATTTCTTTAGCTTGTCATGGCATTCCATGAGACCACATTTCTTTGAGGCATTTTTTTCAAATAGTTCATTCCCTTGTCTATGCTACGACATTTTTCATATATGTCTACCAAAGCATTTTATCAAATAGTTCATTGCCTTCTTGCTATGGCTAAAAGCCTAAAACAAATGCTTTCGAACAAGCTATGGATGCTTGGAAAAAATCCATCAAAGCATAATAGTAAGCAATAGCACAGACAAGCCATTGAAATTTTTGAAAAAATGCCGCAAAGAAAAGTGGTCTCATGGTGATGGAATGCCATGACAAGCCATAGACAAGGCAGTGAATTATTTGAAAATATGCCTCAAATAAATGTGGTCTCATGGTGATGGAATGCCATGATGAATTCCTATGGTGATGGACTGTCATGGCATTCCATCACCATGAGAACACATTTCTTTGAGGCATCTTTCCAAACAGTCTGCTGCCTTGTCTATGGTATGACATTTTTCATACATATCTACTAGAGCATTTCATCAAACAGTTCATTGCCTTGCTACTATAGCTAAAAGCCTAAAACAGGTGCTTTTGAACAAGCTATGGATGCTTGGAAAAAGTCTATCAAAGCATAATAGTAAGCAACAAGCTATGTTCTCTTCTTTTTTTTTCACTTGAAAATCAACACAATTTTATTCGCATTTTTTTGTAGGTTTTAAAAGAATTTTTTTCCGTTTTTAGTTTTTACCAATCAAACGAGAATTTTCTAAGTGTCACGGTGTCTGAGTAATAGCATGCTGAAGTTCGTAGCCATTTTGCACTTTAGACCCTTAACGGATCGATCCGATTGAACATAGCTCAGAGCAATTCCACATGTTTGGGTGCGAGAGAGGATCGTGCCTAGCATAGACGTACCCACCTAGACGCGTTGGAACAATTCCATTGGTCACACGAGCTACAAAATGAAAGTTGCACCACTTTGCAACTTTCAACTACTTGCATTTGACAACTTTTTCCCCAAGTGAAAATTCGCCAGCACAGAAAAATGCCTCTGAAATAGAAAAAACCAAGAGAGGTTATTGTAGAGGGACCCAACATGATCCCGTAGGTTTAGATGATAAGTTTCTCAATGTCACGGTGTCTGAGTAATAGCATGTTGAAGTTTGCAGCCATTTTGTACTTTGGACCCTTCAGGGATCGATCTGGATGAACGTAGCTCGGAGCGATTCCGCGTGTTTGGGTGCGAGAGAGGACCATTTCTAGTGTAAACGTACGCACCCGGACGCATTGGAACAGTTCGTTTGGTCACACGAGCTGCAGAACAAAATTTGCACCACTTTGCAACTTTTAACTACTTGCATTTGAAAAAATTTTCCCCAAGTGAAAATTCGCCGGCACAAGAAATGCCTCCGAGATAGAAAAAACTAAGAGATTTTATTGTAGAGGGGCTCAACATGATCCCTTAGGTTCAGACAATAAGTTTTTAAGCATCATAGTGTCTGAGTAATAGTATGTTGAAGTTTGCAACCATTTTGCACTTTGGACCCTTAAGGGATCGATCCGGTTGAACATAGCTCAGAGCGATTTCATGTGTTTGGGTGCGAGAGAGGACCGTGCCTAGCGTAAATATACCCACCCAAATGCATTGGAACAATTCGTTTGGTCACACAAGCTGCAAAATGAAAGTTGCACCACTTTGCAACTTTCAACTACTTGCATTTAACAAATTTTTCCTCAAGTGAAAATTCGCCAGCACAGGAAAATGCCTCCGAGATAGAAAAAACTGAGAGAGGTTATTGTAGAGGGGCCCAACATGATCCCGTAGGTTTAGATGATAAGTTTCTAAGCATCGCGGTGTCCGAGTAATAGCATGCTGAAGTTTGTAGCCATTTTGCACTTTGGACCCTTAATGGATCGATCTGATTGAACATAGCTCAGAGCAATTCCACATGTTTGGGTGCGAGAGAGGATCATGCCTAGCATAGACATACCCACCCAGACATGTTGGAACAATTCCTTTGGTCACACGAGCTGCAGAATGAAAGTTGCACCACTTTGCAACTTTCAACTACTTGCATTTGACAACTTTTTCCCCAAGTGAAAATTTGCCAACACAGAAAAATGCCTCTGAAATAGAAAAAATCGAGAGAGGTTATTGTAGAGGGGCCCAACATGATCCCGTAAGTTTAGATGATAAGTTTCTCAACATCACGGTGTCCGAGTAATAGCATGTTGAAGTTTGCGGCCATTTTGTAATTTGGACCCTTCAGGGATCGATCCGGTTGAACGTAGCTCGGAGCGATTCCATGTGTTTGGGTGCGAGAGAGGACCGTTTCTAGTGTAAACATATGCACCCGGATGCATTGGAATAGTTCGTTTGGTCACACGAGCTGCAGAACGAAAGTTGCACCACTTTGCAACTTTTAACTACTTGCATTTGACAAATTTTTCCCCAAGTGAAAATTCGGCGGCACAGGAAATGCCTCCGAGATAGAACAAACTGAGAGATTTTATTGTAGAGGGGCCCAACATGATCCCTTAGGTTCAGACGATAAGTTTCTAAGCATCACAGTGTCCGAGTAATAGTATGTTGAAATTTGCAACCATTTTGCACTTTGGACCCTTAAGGGATCGATCCAGTTGAACATAGCTCAGAGCGATTCCACGTGTTTGGGTGCGAGAGAGGACCGTGCCTAGCATAAACATACCCACCCAAATGCGTTGGAACAGTTTGTTTGGTCACACAAAGTTGCACCACTTTGCAACTTTCAACTACTTGCATTTAACAAATTTTTCCTCAAGTGAAAATTCGCTAGCACAGGAAAATGCCTCCGAGATAGAAAAAACTAAGAGAAGTTATTCTAGAGGGACCCAACATGATCCCGTAGGTTTAGATGATAAGTTTCTAAGCATCGCGGTGTCCGAGTAATAGCATGCTGAAGTTTGTAGCCATTTTGCACTTTGGACCCTTAAGGGATCGATCTGATTGAACGTAGCTCAGAGCGATTCCATGTGTTTGGGTGTAAGAGAGGACCAGGCCTAGTGTAAACGTACCCACTCGGATGCGTTGGAATAGTTCATTTGGTCACATGAGCTGCAGAACGAAAGTTGCACCAGTTTGCAAATTTCAACTACTTGCATTTGACAACGTTTTCCCAGAGTGAAAATTCACCAGCACAGAAAAATGTTTCCAAGATAGAAAAAACCGAGAGAGTTTATTATAGAGGGTCCCAATGTGATCTCGTAGGTTCAAATGATAAGTTTCTAAGAGTCACGGTGTCCGAGTAATAACATGTTGAAGTTCACAGTCATTTTGCACTTTGGACCCTTAAGGGATCGATCCAGTTGAACGTAGCTCGGAGCGATTCCGCGTGTTTGGGTGTGAAAGAGAACCATTCCTAGCATAAACGTACCCACCCAAATGCATTGGAATAGTTCGTTTGGTCACACGAGTTACAGAATGAAAGTTGCACCACTTTGCAACTTTCAACTATTTGCATTTGACAACTTTTTCCCCGAGTAAAAATTCGCCAACACATGAAAATGCCTCTAAGATAGCGAAAACTGAGAGAGGTTATTGTAGAGGGGCCCAAAATGATCCCATTGGTTTAGATGATAAGTTTCTAAGCATCGCGGTGTCCAAGTAATAGCATTTTGAAGTTTGCAGTCATTTTGCACTTTGGACTCTTAAGGGATCGATCCAATTGAACGTAGCTTGGAGGGATTCCGCATGTTTGGGTGGGAAAGAGGACCATTTCTAGCATAATAATACCCACCTAGATGCATTGCAACAATTCATTTGGTCACACAAGCTACAAAATAAAAGTTGCACTACTTTGCAACTTTCAACTACTTGCATTTGACAACTTTTCCCCAAGTGAAAATTTGCTAGCACAGGAAAATGTGTCTGATATAGAAAAACTGAAAGAGGTTATTGTAGAGGGGCCCAACATGATCCTGTAGGTTTAGACGATAAATTTCTAAGTGTCACGTTATCGAAGTAATAGCATGCTGAAGTTTACAGCCATTTTGCACTTTGGACCCTTAAGGGACCGATCCGGTTGAACGTAGCTCAAAGCGATTCCGCACGTTTGGATGCGAAAGAGGACCGTGCCTAGTGTAAACATACCCACCCAAACACATTGGAACAGTTTGTTTGGTCACACAAGTTGCAAAACAAAAGTTGTACCACTTTGCAACTTTCAACTACTTGCATTTGACAACTTTTTTCTCGAGTGAAAATTCGCTAGCATAGGAAAATGCATCTAAGATAGAAAAAACTAAGAGAGGTTAATTTAGAGGGGCCCAATGTGATCATGTAGGTTTAGACGATAAGTTTCTAAGTGTCGTGGTGTCCGAATAATAGTATGTTGAAGTTCGCAACCATTTTGCACATTGGACCCTTGAGGGATCGATCCGGTTGAACGTAGCTCAGAGCGAGTTTGTGTGTTTGGGTGTGAGAGAGGACCATTCCTAGCATAAACGTACCCACCCAAAAATTTTTGCATAGTTCATTTGGTCACACAAGCTGCAGAATGAAAGTTGCACCACTTTGCAACTTTCAACTACTTGCATTTGACAACTTTTTCCCCGAGTGAAAATTTGCCAGCATAGGAAAATGCGTCCGAGATAGTAAAAACCGAGAGAGGTTATTGTAGAGGGGCCCGACATGATCCTGTAGGTTTAGACGATTAGTTTCTAATCATCACAGTGTCCGAGTAATAGCATGTTGAAGTTCGCAGCCATTTTGCACTTTGGACCCTTAAGGGATTGATCCGGTTGAACATAGCTCAGAGCGATTCCATGTGTTTAGGTGTGAAAGAGGACTATGTCTAGCGTAAACATACCCACCCAGATGCATTGGAATAATTCATTTGGTCGCACGAACTGTAGAATGAAAGTTGCACCACTTTGCAACTTTCAACTACTTGCATTTGACAACTTTTTTCTCGAGTGAAAATTTACCAGCACAGGAAAATGCCTCCGAGATAGAAAAATTCGAGAGAGGTTATTGTAGAGGGGCCCAACATGATCTCGTAGGTTCAAATAGAGATTTCATAATCACCATAGTTTATGAGTAATACCCTGTCAAATATTTTTTTCCTTTTGCACTTTGCATCCTTAAGGGATCGAGTCGGTTGAACCATAGTAGTTGTTTTGTTGAATGTCATACCCTAAGGTATGTTAGAGATGACCTAGGTTGCATTGATTTCTATGAGACATACACTATCCCTACCTTGTCAACCCTAAGCAATATGATTTTAGGGGTACTCTTGATGTTAGGAGTAATGTATAATGAACCATACCCAAGCCCTTGATATTTTTGTCATTTCTCTAGAAAAACGGGTTTTCTTATTCCTTGTTGATGTGGACCAAGCTACCATGTCATGTGAATCTCCCATGTTCTTAATGACTTGGAAACCCTTACCACATTGATCTATTGGTAGGGTTGTTTTATCTTCCTCATATTGGTACAACAATTTGGAGATGTCTTCCTCTATAACCTCTTTGTTTAGCTCTCCCCACTTGGAGAAAACCATGGGTTCAAATTTGATGATAGAAGAGGTTTGTTTCTATGTGTTATGGTTTTCCATATGTCTTAGGAGAATATGGGAGTTTTCCTACATAAAAAAACCCTTTAAGACCATAGTCTCTACAACCCTTGTCTTGTCTCATATTTGGACCTTGATATTTGGAAAGGATTTATGTGAGGTGGATGATGAGGCTAAAGTGGATGGATCAATATAGGATGATGAATGGGAGGAAATATCATTGTTAGGCACTTGGAGTAGTTTTTGATATTTTTCTTCAAAGTTATGATAATAATGGAAAGGCCAAGGGTGAAGGGAACACAATCAACTGAGAGGGGGGATGAATTGGTAGATCCAAACAATTACAATTGTTAGTCTATGTTCAATCCTTTTGGGTCAAAACAATCTTTTCTTTTAAAATTTGTAAGAGGTTAGTCTCTAATGCCTTGAGTGATTCAAATTCACATGCATGAGTAGGTTGCTTTTTTTTAATTGAATTTAATAAAGACTGAGTTGAGACGTTATGGTTTTGTTACCTTTTAGGTCTCTTCTACCAGATTTTTGAGCTTTCATGGTAGTCAGATGTGCTACAAGCTTTCAAATGGAAGACTACAAAGAAGTTAATGCCAGTTCTCACACTTCTACATTTAATTTCCATCATCAAAAGGGGTATTGCAATGTCCACACTCATTGCTTTCCAGTTTAAATGCCTTAGAAATATTGTTGTAGGGCAGTTTCACGTGGAAATGCATATATGATGAGTAAAGGAAGTATGGGAAAGCTTATGCAGACCCGGAGATCATCATTTTCAGTACATGCAAGGACATGCACGTAGAGGTGATTTTGACAAGTCTGGTTTTATGCTTATTGTAAGAACCCTTATATCTTTTATAAGGAGATACCACAACCACCATGCTTATGTTGTTAATAGTATTGCTTTCCAAATATTTTAAAGAGGGCATGTATACATTGACAGAGAAAATCAATAACAAAGATAAAAGGATACCATACAGAGCTTAGAGTTGATAAAATTTCAAATGCCTTGTTTTCTTTCACTGATTTGGGAATGTCAGGTAACAAAGTTGAGGCTTTCAACTTTAAGAATTTTAGGTCACTATGAAGAATTTTGCATCCCAAAACTTGAGATTGCAAAAATACCAGACAAGTGAAGGAATATTGAAGGAGTTAAAAACGGTGATGAGGTTTTTGATGCTTATAGCAATATTATCTAGCAAACCCTTATTTCCTTTATTACAATAGAGCAACATGTAATAATCTCATTCAACCATTTATTCTCAATAAAGGCTGGAGAAAGATTGCTAAGGATGGTGTAAACATAGAGCTAGAACTTGCATGAAAGGTTGTTGAAAATGACTTAGCTGAGGCAGGTTTGGTTTTTGGGGAGCTTAATAATCAACCATTATTCTAAATAAAAGACATCATGATCCAAAAAATGGATTGTCCAGGAAAACGTTTCCACTAAAAATTATTGCACAAAGTTGAGGACTGTGATGACAGTAAAATAGAATAAAGTATGATAGTGTCTAATAGGTAGAGATCAAAAGAGAATATAAGTGCAAGGACAATGTCTAATAGGTAGAGATCAAAAGGGACTATGCCAATAAACTCAAAGGAGTAGATTTGATACTGAAAAGGATTGAAGTCATGGCATATGACAGTTAATTGGAAAAAGATAGCAGCAACATATCAAATCATCAAGAGATAACATAGATTGAAGAAACCCTTGATGTTCAGATAGAGGGACCATTCAGGATTTCAAGGAAGATCACAACTAATAGTTGGTTAGGGTATTTGAAAGTCCATCAGAAGGTTTTGTGAATGAGGTTAGACAATCTTTAGATGAATATAATATTTTCTTTTGTGGCTTTTGGGCTAGATAATCTGGTGTTTCTTGATAGTCTTCTACACTTTCAAGGAATAAAACTAGAGCCAAGGATTAATAAACCATGGTCATCATTTAGCAAGGAGGGTGCAGCAGTAAATGATGTAGTTTCTATAAGTGGTAATTTTGTGATGCCCTTTTTGGATATCCTTTCTTTGAGGTCGATCACTTCCTTATTATCAGGGTATTGAAAAGATCCAATTTAGGAGATTTGGAATTGGATAGGAAACAAACAAATGTACAGTCAATTGACAGTGTCAAGGGAAGTGAGGTATGAAGACATTCATCATTTCATCAAAGGATGATAGATTTAAAGGAAGTTTATTCCTTAAGACAAGCATCATGAATGTATGAACACAAGGGAACAGTGAAGGATAACTGTACATGTCAATGTGCAAATGAAAAGGACGGATTAGAAATGAGTAGTGATCAATAGTTAAGTACAATGAGTGTATGATTATAAAGCGTTTGACAATCAAATTCACTCACCACAGTCAATGTCCTATGACTATCAATTCTATGTTACTCAGTGTCTCGAGTCTCCAAGAGCTATGGTTGTGTATGCAACAATAGGTCCTTGTGAATTTGGAGTCTTCAATTAACTCTTTATATTTTTAGTTTATCCTCAATGTCAGTCTTAACGGGTTGTATACTCTTAATGATCTCCTTATGGTGAACTAGGACTGTCATCAATGAATGCTTCAATATGGTCATGGATTGCATGTACACATGTTAGTTTACATAGTCACAATCAATAAGCACCATGGAAAGGATAATCATAGAAGAGGGAAATCATTTAAGGAAGGGTCAATCTTTAACAGTTTGGAGGTCAATAATGATGAAAGCACAGTCTGAAAGGACAACAAGTCAAGGTATCGGTGACATGAAAACCTCAAGGAGTCTATTTAGAATGGTTATGGATTTTAAATGTTATAAGAGGCCTTCTCAGGCTCGAATCAAGGTTGTTGAAGGTGTAATAAACTCACAAAATAAGAATACCACATTTTTTGGGTGCATTTTCTTAGTTTTTTCACTATTTTTCAAAATTGTTTGTTGTTGTATGAACTGTACAGACCCAATCATGCTTTGAAATCTTTAGAGGTTGAATGTTTATGATTTTTCTTTGATATTCACTTGTTTTGGAGTTTTAATATTCTAGAAGGGTATTTGAATCCATGATTAGTTTCCTAAGTTTTTTGGAAAAGTTAGGCCAAAAGTCTAAAAAATTGATTTCCAACTGTTGCAAGGGAAACATATGTCAATAGGTGAGTTTTGAGGAATTCAATGAAGAAAAATTTAAATGTAAACCATGAAGCATCACAACTAATTTTAAATTTAATATACACATTTAATTGAGGCATATATTAAGGAATATACACATTTGCATGTATTAATTTCTCATGATTTTAATATATCAAAAAATACACTAAGTCAATGACAAATATTACAATAGTGATGGAAGAACATCTTGAAAATATTCCCATTTGTCAATACTTGTATCAATACATGCAGGGAAATAATCCTCCCATTTCTAGCACAAATCATGAAATATATTGTACTTGAGAAGAAACAAAAGGAGTTGCTGCCTAGTTTCGTTTTTCCATTCCACCTCAGCTGGCCCAGCTATTTGCATTCCAAAATGGTGATGTGCCCCTTCGCTACTTTATCATCTCTCTATGACCCTACATATAAATTTCAAATATATCATTGAGTGGCTTAACATAAAACATGTAGCATATACGAACCCGATAAATCTAAGAGATGGAAAAGAAAGAGAAGATTGACAACTAGAAAATGCACCAACAACCGATGTTTCTCATACCACGAAACACTTGCACCAGCAACTAATGTTGTTCTTTTCTTATATACTTTGACAAATAGTATTACCTACAGTCACAATCAGAAAAGGATCAATGGCAGTCGTAAATGCATATGACATCAAACAATAATGGTGAAAAATCCTTATTGCAAGGTGTTGGTCCAAAAGAGCAATCAATAACATGGCTTTACAAATTCAATGTGCATACTTACAAATCAATCCAAGGAACCATTTGGGTCTGCTCTACTCTTTATTGTGTCAAGTATTGCCTTGTGGTCAGACTCACACACATTCCATAATTTCTTGTTCCCAGATCTACCCTTATATTTGATCAAATGAACATCGGTGGTGACAACAAGGTTTGAATAGTGAAGAATTTTTTGATGCGTGTCTAAGTCGTCAAACAACCAAACTGCAACATTCTTAACTGGATACCCCCAAAGCCATGTTCCAGTAACAACCACCGAACCTATAGGATATTCTATATTTTCTCCGTCTATAACTGGGGACTCCAATTTCTTTTTGGCCTCAATACAACGACACAAGTAATAATTTGTACCCTCTTCATTGTCTTCATCTACAATCATCGCATAAACGTGCCTTGCATTGATATGTTCATCTTGTTAGATTTATTACTTGAGAAATATAATAAAACTTGTAAGTAAGATATATTACCTGGTTCTAGTAGGTCTGATACATGATCAAAGTCAATGGATGATTGCATCTTCATGATTTGTAGATCCGTTGAGAGCTGATAAGTGTCAAGTGGGGTTAGACTTCTTACAAACCATTCGTCAACCCACTTTGTTGACTCACAATCATTCCATGGTTGAATTGTACATGCATAACAAAAGCATGTCATCTTCCTTGTATGGATAGTCCATGTACCTGCATTGGAGCTTCTAAAAGAGTGTAGCTCGCTCGATCCTATTAGTGTACAACAATCCTCATATTTTACAATGTTAGTATCATCTACTAAATGAAAAAATCTACGAACTAAAGAATTACCTTCACTACCTGAACCCATTGAACCATTGCACCACTGGACAATTGATCTTGCATCTATCAACTTTACATTGTTTTTGTACTTTAACTCTTCTCGTGCTAGGGCTCTTTTGATACATGCACCTGCTCCATCATGCTCCCCCTTTCCATGCCCGGCCTCTTAGAAGTTCCACATATGCTAAACACCACTAATCCTATGCATCCTTCTCAACCAATAAAACATTCTGGCATTCTTGAATTGTGATGTATAATTATTTGAACATATGATATGTTGACTAAATGATATGCCCCCACTATCCAGATCAGCATAGAACATCTGAAAGCAACCTTGAACAAACTCTATAGAAAGTGTGCGATCATCACTGATGTAAAAGTGATACTCCCACAATACTTTCCTATTTTCCTTTGTACTATCATTTGCATGAATGAATGCTATATGCACAAATATAGCAACCTGCATGGAGCTGTAGTACTATGATTGCACCTCGTTATGGGGTTTTAGTGTGTAGTTCTCAACAAATTCAACAACTAAAATGATATGACGAAGTGGAAACATGTCCTTGCATAACTTGAACTGTGATTCCAACCATTGTGCTCTATGTGTATGCCTTGCATAATCATAGACCACCTGATCATGAAAAATGCCCATAAATTGATACACTGGAATCTTATCACTGACCAATTCACACTTCTTTGCTTCTTTCCCATCTTTTAGACTATATGCCACTAACTTATATTTTCCAAATTCCATAATTTTGTCTCCAATTGTGTGTATAATAGCCATGTGTTGGAAAATTGGAAAATGTTGCATGCCACCACAATGATCACATGTGCCATCCAAACATGATTTTTTGTACAAAAAATTTGACCATCCTCTCTTTCACATAAAATGGAAGACAAAAATTTCCTTGACGATTTAGGTGGAGGCATTATGTTACATTCCTGCAAAACATTGTCAGTATGCATATCTACACATGTACGTCGATAAACATCATAATGGTTAGAAAACTCAATATGAACCCTACAACAACAAGTAGTGCGTGTGTGATTTATTTTTACATAAAAAGGCTTTAGCATTTCAAAATACCTTTGACATATTTTAATTTCAGGAAACTTCTGTACAAAATCAGCAAACAATTGGGTTTGAGTGGTATCCAAATAATGCATTGGATATGGCTCACAATTTTTACTACCAATTCTCCTTCTTATGACATCTCTTTGATTAGGACAGTTCCTTGTACTATCTTTCCAATAATTCACAATTAAAGATCTCAAGCCTTGAGCAATTCTTATGTCTTTTCGTGGCACTCTACCTGAAAATGCCCATAACTCATTGCTATTTGGATCCTCCACTCTTTCACGCCTTCCTTTGGCTCACATTAGAGATGATCTACTTATTTTCAAAGACTTACTTGCCTTTGTAAGGTTCACCTTGTTCCTTGTTTGACTGCTTAACAGTGTTGTTGTCATCACACATCGTGTGACACAACTATCCTTCGTGTGTGAGGTGAAACCCATGCTCTCATATGCACTCATCAAGTTCTTTACAATGGAATTTTCACTTGAGTCGTTCAAAAATCTTAGCCCAAGAGCTTTCATGGTGGGCCTAAATTTGAGTTGCCTCATCATTTCAACAAATAGTTGGCATCTTCCACCCTCACTTAGCTTTGCAAAAAAAAAACTCCATATCCTTTATGCATATCTTTGACATGTACATTTTGGAATCTTATTAGGCATCCATTTCAAAACATTGGAATCAATATCAATCAAAAATGTAAGTTTTCTATGCAAAACTCTAGGAGGAGTTCTCAAATGTAAATTTGTGTCAATATTGGGAATTTCAACAACATCGGGGATAGATCGTGTACCTTCAATTGGAGGTGCAATTGATGACATACCTTGAGATTGACATGTAAACGATGTTGTACCTCCAACTTGAGATTTCGTTTGTGGAGTTCCTTCAAATAGAGATGTGTTTTCTAATGTACTGTCAAACGCAATGTTTTTGATGGTGTGTCTTCAATTGGAGAGTTGATTTATGATGTACCTAGAAAAGCACATGTTTTTGTCAATGTGTCTTTAACTGGAGATGTGCATTGAGCTTCACCTATGGTTGATGATGTGCCCCCAAATTTTGTATCCATTCTTGTCCTTCCATAAACTTTCCTCATTTGTGCCCTTTGTTTTTCCAATTTGACATCTCTTTTAGATTGCACGGGAATTTGTGGTTGTATGGGCTGCAATTCCTTTGCTTCACGAGCTACATTTTTTGATTCTCTTCTCCTTCCATTTTTAACTACATGTTCTTTTGGTGTTAGAGGCTTCAGTCATTTCCTCGGCATGACCTTGAATGCTACATGTCCACAAACACACATAGAAAAAAAGTAAGTAATGCATTTTACAAAAATATTGATGCAGAGAGGGGTGGAAACCATTCAATACAAAAAATCAATGAGAATCAATCAGATTCCAAAGCAAAATCAGATGTTCAACTGAAAAATCCCAACTTCTACCAAGCTTTCCCTTGTAGCATAGGCAACTTTGTTCAAGGGCCTTTTCACCAATATTTTCCAAAACACTTGACAAACTCAGGGATTATTAAGATACCCATTTACAAATTATAAAACATAAGTAAACCCTAGCATCAACTCCTTTGGACCAACATTGACTTCCAATAGACCCGCCTTGGAAAAGGCTATTCAATAGGCCTAATTTACAAAGATAGTACATTTTAAACACTACATATTTACTCAAAATCCTCAAACAACAGTATTTTATGTGTCAAAACCTCCAATTTCCTGATTTTTTTCAGGTCCAAGACCTCTAGACCCCTAATACACTAAACCCTCTATTTCAAGCAAAATACTTGGGGTTTTAATGAAACTCCTATCTCCTGGACCTGCAAGACCCATACAAAGCACCAAACACACTTACCAGACCCTGTACATGGTGAATAATGCATTACATGGACAATCCTTAACACATTTTCTCAAAACACCACTTGAAGCCCTAATTTTCACCATGAAAAGACCTTGCTATAGTCTTAGAACATTATGCCAAACACCCAACCTTGACCCCACAACATTCTAAATAGGTTAGGCATGTATTTTAAAAGTTAGAGGACCCATTCCACAAGTTACAGTACGCAAAAAAAGTGTAATGGTTCGAATTACATAATGAAACCCCTCAATCCAAGAACACTGTGAAAGTAGGAAGCAACAGTAAAAACAATATAACTTTCGCTATACAAAAATTTAGAACCTCTAAATAGATGAAAATGAAATATAATTCATTAATCTACAACATCCAATGGGTTTCATATCATCTTAGATTTCATACAAGCCATACAAAAACAAGAAAAGTGAGAGAAACTAGTAAATTTCTAGAATTTAATAGCGTTCTTCTTGATAAAAAAATGGGGTACAAATCAACCAACAACCTCTCCTTTGAGGAATTGAAGGTTATTAAACATATTTTGATTTCATTCCAACTCCCTCGAACTTTTCAACTTTTGCATCTTTTAGCAACTTTTTTTACCACATTTAACCAAATTGCAAGCTATGACACAACTGAACTCCCTTAGCTCCAAGTACATTATAAAATGGTCTAATTGACCTTATTGAACACAATATACTCAAAATTAACTAAAATCCTAGCATTTGACCATGCTTGAACTAAAGATGACATTTTTGACAAAATTGAGCTTACAAGGTGCTCCTGCACCAGAGGCCTGGAATGTCGATTTTGAAGTTGTGTCTTTTGACTAGCATTATTGAACTTGAACTTTATAAAGGTTATGATGAAAAACTCATGGATTAGAGTTTCTAGTAGTATTGATTTTATTTCATTATGTTAGGAGTGACCGTTGTATGAATACAATATTTTGAGCAATAGACTTACATATGGTGGATTTTGTTAAAATCTTCCAGAGGTTTAGAATGGTAGTCTTCTTGAAAAGCATAGCTTGTTATTTATGGATGATATTTGTTTTTTTTTATATGTGAATTGGTCAGTTCAGCATTGAATTGAGGTTTTTGAGATTGAAGATTGTTTGAAACTGATCTAATTATGATTGTTGAAGGTTTTGTCTCCCTGCTCTGCATCACAAACCTAGGGTATAAATTTTTGCCACCTAAATGAAAACTAGAGACTCTTGTGTTTATTTTTCTCAAAACCAAATTTTTGATTATCAACAAATTCATGAATAATATGGATTCAAAGAAGGTTTTGTGATGCTATATCTTATAATTAATCACTATTTCTTTGGCAATGAGGTAACTTAGAAAGACAATAAGCATTCTCAACTATGTCAACTCACTTGAATTAATCTAAGCACATGTGATGAAGCTAATTTTTTTATGGAACAAAAAAAATAATGGGAATTTACATTAACATTGATGAAAGCTATTAGGTTTTCCAAATTAGTTGAAAAAAGAATGAAATATGGTGAATTCCACTAGCCATGTTGGAAATTGACTACTATAAGCAATGCAAATAGAATTCATAAGTAAATTTACATTAAGTAAATGTAATGTTTTTATTTTTTTTGTTCTTCAAACTCATAAAAATTGAACTTTTTTATGCAAATCTCATCTAATTCAATGTTGAATTCTAAGTCCAATTGTTATG
Source organism: Sequoiadendron giganteum (assembly GCA_007115665.2). Classification (NCBI taxonomy): domain Eukaryota; kingdom Viridiplantae; phylum Streptophyta; class Pinopsida; order Cupressales; family Cupressaceae; genus Sequoiadendron; species Sequoiadendron giganteum. The sequence goes on along the minus strand of CM021109.1, from coordinate 256,129,139 downwards.
ATTAATAAAATCATTAAGGAAATTTAGTTTATATTGTCAAAAACAAACAAATACACTAAATACAAACATTTAAATTTACCAAAATGAATATATTACCTCAGATAATGTAAAATGATGTAGAAACTTCAAAATGTCTTTTTCTATGTTGTCTACCATACAGATTGCTAGTAAAAAGGTGATGGATCAAGCATAGATTGGTACAATATGAAGTCAAATGCATAAAAAAGGCGTTTTTGACTTGGATAAAGTATTGAACTAGAAAAATACAGGAGAATGTGGGCCTGAATCATGAGGTCAAGCCTTATTTATACCATTTCAAGGTAAAACCCATTTGGCACTTGCCCAATTTGGAGAGCGCCAAATATGTTCCTCTGAAAAGGAGAGACTTGAGAGAGAGGGAGAGACACAAAGTGGGACAAAGATAGAGGGAATGATAGAGAGAGGGTGTGGGAGGGAGAGAGGGGGAGGGAGAGGGTGTGGGAGGGAGAAAGCTAAGAGAGAGAAAGGGGGAGATGTTGGGAGGGAGACACCTGAGAGAAGGAGTGGGAGTCAAAGTGGGAGAGAGGTGGTGGGATGGAGAGACCTAAGAAAGTAGGGTGGGAGGTAAGTGAGGTCTGACAAAGAGGGATTGTGAGATAAGTGAGGCATAATCCCTCAACCCCTCTACAATCTTAATCCCTCAACCCTCAACCCTCAACCCTCAACCCTCAACCCTCAACCCTTAAACCCTAATCCCTCAACCCCTTTCCCCTCTTAATACCTCAACCCTAAACCCTCAACCCTTAAACCCTAATCCATAAATCCTTATACCATCTTAATCCCTCAACCCTAAAACCTTAACCCTTAAACCATAATCCCTCAACCCCCATACCCTCTTAATCCCTCAACCCTCAACCCTTCAACCCTAATCCCTCGAACCCTATACCCTCTTAATCCCTCAACCCTCAACCCTTAAACCCTAATCCCTCAACCCCCATACCTTATTAATCCCCCAACACTCAACTCTCAAGCCTTAAATGTTAATCCCCCAACTCCCATACCCTCCTAATCCCTCAACATTCAACCCTTAACCGTTAACCCCTAATGCCTCAACCCCTATACCCTCTTAATCCCTCAACCCTCAACCCTCAACCCTTAAACCCTAATTCCTCAACCCCTATACCCTCTTAATCCCTCAACCCTCAACCTTCAACCCTAAAACCCTAATCCCTCAAACCTTCTACAATATTAATCCATCAACCCTTAACCCTTCAACCCTAATCCCTCGACCCCTATACCCTCTCAATCCCTCAACCCTAAACCCTTAAACCCTAATCCCTCAACCCCCATACCCTCTTAATCCCTCAACCCTCAAAACCTAATCCCTCAACCCTCAACTCTTAAACCCTAACCCCTCAATCCCTTTACCCTCTTAATACCTCAACCCTCAATCCTTATACCCTAATTCCTCAACCCTCAACCCTCAAACCCTAATCCCTAAACCCCTCTACAATCTTAATCCCTCAACCCTTAACCATTCAACCCTAATCCCTCGACCCCTATACCCTTTTAATCCCTCAACCCCTCAACCCTTGACCCTCAACCTTTAAACCCTAATCTATCAACCCCCATACCCTCTTAATCCCTCAACCGTCAAACCCTAATCCCTCAACTCCTCTACAATCTTAATCCATCAACCCTTAACCCTTCAACCCTAATCCCTCGACCCCTATATCCTCTTAATCACTCAATCCCTCAACCCATTAACCCTAATCCCTCAACCCCCATACCCTCTTAATCCCTCAACCCTCAAACCCTAATCCCTCAAAGCCTCTACAATCTTAATCCCTCAACTCTTAACCCTCAACCCTCAACCTATTTACCCTCTTAATACCTCAACCCTCAACCCTCAACCCTTAAACCATATTCCCTCAACCCCTATACACTCTTAACCCCTCAACCCTTAACCCTTAAACCCTAATCCCTCAACACCCATACCCTCTTAATCCCTCAACCCTCAACCCTTCAACCCTAATCCCTTCACCCCTATACCCTCTTAATCCCTCAACCCTCAAGCCTTAAATGCTAATCCCTCAACCCCCATACCCTCTTAATCCCTCAACCCCTATACCCTCTTAATCCCTCAACCCTCAACCCTCAACCCTCAACCCTCAACCCTCAACCCTCAACCCTAATCCATCTACCCCTATACCATGTTAATCCATCATCACTCAACCCTCAATCCTTAAACCCTAATCCCTCGACCCTTATACCCTAATCCCTCAACCCCTTTACCCTCTTAATACCTCAACCCTCAACCCTCAACCCTCAACCCTCAACCCTTAAACCCCATTCCCTCAACCACTATACCCTCTTAACCCCTTAACCCTTAAACCCTAATCACTCAACCCCCATACCCTCTTAATCCCTCAACCCTCAACCCTTCAACCCTAATCCCTCGAACCCTATAGCCTCTTAATCCCTCAACCCTCAACCCTCAACCCTCAAACCCTAATCCCTCAAACCCCATACCCTCTTAATCCCTCAACCCTCAACCCTCAAGACTTAAATGTTAATCACTCAACCCCCATACCCTCTTAATCTCTCAACCCTCAACCCTTAACCCCTAATCCCTCAGCCCCTATACCCTCTTAATCCCTCAACCCTCAAACCTCAACCCTTAAACCCTAATCCCTCAACCCCTATACCCTCTTAATCCCTCAACCCTCAACCCTCAATCTTTAAACCCTAATCCCTCAACCCCTATACCCTCTTAATCCCTCAACCCTCAACCCTCAAACCCTAATCCCTCAACCCCTCTACAATCTTAATCCCTCAACCCTTAACCCTTCAACCCTAATCCCTCGACCCCTATACCATTTTAATCCCTCCACCCCTCAACCCTCAACCCTTAAACCCTAATCCATCAACCCCCATACCCTCTTAATCCCTCAACCCTCAAACCCTAATCCCTCAACTCCTCTACAATCTTAATCCCTCAACCCTTAACCCTTCAACCCTAATCCCTTGACCCATATACCCTCTTAATCCCTCAACCCCTCAACCCTCAACCCTTAAACCCTAATCCCTCAACCCCCATACCCTCTTAATCCCTCAACCCTCAAAGCCTAATCCCTCAACCCCTCTACAATCTTAAGCCCTCAACCCTTAAAAACTAATCCCTTGACCCCTATACCCTCTTAATCCCTCAACCCTCAACCCTTAAACCCTAATCCCTCAACCCCCATACCCTCTTAATCCCCCAACCCTTAACTCTCAAGCCTTAAACACTAATCCTCAGCCTCAGCCCTCAACCCTTAACCCTTAACCCTCAACCCTTAAACCCTAATCCCTCAACCCCTATACCCTCTTAATCCCTCAACCCTCAACCCTCAACTCTTAAAACCTAATCCCTCAACCCCTATACCCTCTTAATCCCTCAACTCTCAACCCTCAAACCCTAATCCCTCAACCCCTCTACAATATTAATCCCTTAACCCTTAACCCTTCAACCCTAATCCCTCGACCCCTATACCCTCTTAATCCCTCAACCCCTCAACCCTCAACCCTTAAACCCTAATCCATCAACCCCCATACCCTTTTAATCCCTCAAACCCTAATCTCTTAACCCTTAACCCTTCAACCCTAATCCCTCGACCCCTTTACCCTCTTAATCCCTCAACCCCTCAACCCTTAAACCCTAATCCATCAACCCACATACCCTCTTAATCCCTCCACCATCAAACCCTAATCCCTCAACCCTTCTACAATCTTAATCCCTCAACCCTCAACCCTCAACCCTTAAACCCTAATCCCTCAACCCTCAACCATTAAACCCTAATCCCTCAACCCCTATACCCTCTTAATACCTCAACCCTCAACCCTTAACCCTTAAACCTAATCCTAAACCCCCATACCCTCTTAATCCCTCAACCCTCAACCCTTCAACCCTAATCCCTCGACCCCTTTACCCTCTTAATCCCTCAACCCACATACCCTCTTAATCCCTCAACCCTCAACCCTAAAGCCTTAAATGCTAATCCCTCAACCCCCATACCCTCTTAATCCCTCAACCCTCAAACCTTAACCCCTAATCCCTCAACCCTCAACCCTTAAACCCTAATCCCTCAACCCCTATACCCTCTTAATCCCTCAACCCTCAATCCTCAATCCTTAAACCCTAATCCCTCAACCCCTATACCCTCTTAATCTCTCAACCCTCAACCCTTAACCCTTAAAACCCTAATCCATCAACCCCCATACCCTCTTAATCCCTCAACCTTTAACCCTTAAACCCTAATCCCTCAACCTGTATACCCTCTTAATCCCTCAACCCTCAACCCTTAAACCCTAATCCATCAACCCCCATACCCTCTTAATCCCTCAACCCTCAAACCCTAATCCCTCAACCCCTCTACAATCTTAATCCCTCAACCCTTAACCCTCAACCCTTAAACCCTAATCCCCCTAACCCTTTACCCTCTTAATACCTCAACCCTCAACCCTTAAACCCTAATCCCTCAACCCCTATACCCTCTTAATCCCTCAACCCTCAAATCTTAACCCTTAAACCCTAATCCCTCAAACATCCATACCCTCTTAATCCCTCAACCCTCAACCCTTCAACCCTAATCCCTCGACCCCTATACCCTCTTAATCCCTCAACCCCCATACCCTCTTAATCCCTCAACACCCATACCCTCTTAATCCCTCAACCCTCAACCCTTAACCCCTAATCCCTCAACCCTTGTACCCTCTTAATCCCTCAACCCTCAACCCTCAACCCTCAACCCTCAACCCCTATACCCTCTTTATCCCTCAACCCTCAACCCTCAATCCTTAAATCCTAATCCCTCAATCCCTATACCCTCTTAATCTCTCAACCCTCAACCCTTAACCCTTAAACCCTAATCCATCAACCCCCATATACTCTTAATCCCTCAACCTTCAACCCTTAAAACCTAATCCCTCAACCCTTATACCCTCTTAATCCCTCAACCCTCAACCCTTAACCTTTATAACCTAATCCCTCAACCCCCATATCCTCTTAATCCCTCAACCCTCAACCCTCAACCCTTAACCCTTAATCCCTAAAACCTCTACTTGAGAGAGAGAGAGGGAGAGGTGGTGGGAGGGACATGATTGAGAGAGAGGGATAGGTAGAGGGAGAGAGAGAGAGAGGGAGTGAGAGAGGGAGGGAGTCGTTGTGAGAGGGACAGGGTGTGGGAGGGGGAGACTTGACAAAGAGAGAGAGGAAGATGGGGTAGGACGGAGATAATTTAGAGAGGGAAAGAGGGAGATAGGGTGGGAAGGAGAGACATTAGAGAAAGGGAGAGAGAAAAAGTGGGAGAGAGATAGAGGGAGTGAGAGAGAGAGGGAGAGAGACAAAGCGGGAGAGAGAGAGGGAGAGACATAGAGACAGAGAGATTCTTGAGAGATGGAGAGGGGGTGGGAGGGAGAGGAAGTACTCGGGATAGAGGGATTCGAGAGAGATGGAGGGGGTGGGGGGAGATACATGAGATAGAGGGAGAGAGAGAGAGTGGGAGGGACATATCTGAGAGAGGGAGAGAGAGAGGGAGAAAGATAGAGGAGTGAGAGAGAGAGGATGTGGGAGAGATATAGAGGGAGTGAGTGAGAGAGACAAAGAGAGGCTTGAAAGAGGGAGAGGGGTAGAAGGGAGAGACTTGAGAGATAAAGAGGGAGGGAGAGTGGGTGGGAGGGAGATAGAGTGGGAGAGAGATAGAGGGCATGAGAGAGAGAGGGAGAGATGGTGGGAGGGAGATACTTGAGAGAGATGGAGAGGTAGATGAAGACAGATAGAGGGAGTGGGACATGGAGGGAGTGGAAGAGAGATAGAGGGAGTGACTGTGAGAGGGAGAGGGGGTAGGAGGGGGAGACTTGACAAAGAGAGAGAGGGAGAGGGGGTAGGAAAAAGATACTTGAGAGAGAGAGAGAGGGAGAGAGACATAGTAGGAGAAAGTGAGAGAGAGGGAGTAGGAGAGAGATAGAGGGGGATGGAGATACCCGAGAGAGGGAGAGAGATAGAGTGAGTGAGAGAGAGGGAATTGGAGAGAGATAGAGGGAGTGAGTGACAAACCTAAGAGAGGGAGAGGGGGTAGGAGGGAAAGACTTGAGAGAGAGAGAAAAAGAGAGAAGAATAACAACCTAAGAGAGGGAGATGGACTGAGAGAGATAAAAAGACCAAAGAGGGAGAGAGAGAGGGAGAGTGAGAAAAGGGGGTTGGAGTGAGATAGATTTATTTAGGTACCTACATGGGAGGGAGAGAGACCTGACAAAGAAGATTGGACTGAGAGAGTAGTCTAGGTCGCATGGGAGGGAGTGAGACCTGAGAGATAGAGACTTCAAAGGCATAAAAAAGTTATCCAGTTACGGTAACGAGTTAGAGAAGGTATGAAAGGTAAAACCTCGAGTATCCATCTACGATCATAAACTATGCACTCTAAGCATTATCAAAGTTGTTCACCAAAGAGAGGAAATTCTAGTTCTGTGCAAAGTAGGTCATTTGGCGCTCACCAAATGTCTTACTTTGGATGTGTTAATTAACAGGATTTGCCAAATTTTCTTATATTTTGGTCTGTGCTCCCCGTCTCATTTTCACGTATTTCAATGCAAGTTTATAAAAAAATCGTGATAGCATTAACCTCTCTCTTAGCTATCTAAATATATATAAAAAAAATCATTTTGATTTAGTTAAGGTTTTGATCCATGGCTTCTACTATAAATGCCTTCGTTTTTGGTCAAAAACCAACATGTGCTAGGTTTAGGATAGATTTTTACACGTTCATCGGAACGTGAAACAAATTACATTTTTTGAAACTAGACTCCATTCTACACATGATGAAAAAAAAATCATTTTTCGATTAGTTTGCAAAAAAATTAGGGGGGAGCACACTCAAATTTTAGCTTTTCAGGATGTGTCCACTTTGAAAATTCATAAAATATTATATATTCATTAAAAAAATTATCCAAAAGAAGGAGGATAAAATACATGGTGTTAGCTAATTTCTCACCATTGGGATTTTTGAAATTCTAGAAAAAAGTTAACCAAAAAGGGGGGAGCCCTCAGGCGCTATGCTATTTTTTTGATAAAAACAGAACCTGTTTTTCCCCTCCCCCTTTTGAGACCCTTAATCTTCATTAATTTCAAAAAAAAATAATAGCTTAGAAACTAGACTCGGAGCACTTCAGCTTTTGTTCTTTTCACATCTTGAAATTTTGAGCGTAACTATCTTCATTTTCTCATGCAAATCAGATTTTGTTGATTTCAGAAGAAAAAAAGTGGCATCTTAAGAGCCAAAATTGTGTCACAGATTGGTGCACTTACCCTGAATAACTTGAAATTCCCTCACCAAGCTTCACACACTCTTTTATAATGGCTTAAAATCATAATTGAGATTTGTCAAGATCATCAAAATAAGGATGTTGCATTGCTTTTTTGGATGAGATTCTCTTGGATGGCTCATAAATCTTCATTTTCTACAAGGAGACACCAATCAATTTTTAGCAGGTTACTTACAAATTGGAAAATTAAAAGAAGATGATAGCATTGGCATTTGTGTCACCAAAAAGTGTATCCTTTGACACTTTTCAATCATTTGGACCCTTTCCTATGGATTTTGGACCTAAATAACCCCTTTTCATCATCATTAATAGGCCCCTATGACCCCTTATTATGCATCCCAACGCTTAATTTGATCAAATATCTGACAAAATCATCATATAAACCCAATTTCTTCGCTCCTGAATAATCCAGTTAGCAAAATGGCCCTTGTGGGACTAGGTCACCCATCTGGGCGAATTAGTCCTATCCAGGTGGACTAGGTCACCCAAGGTGGTGACATAGTCCCATTGGAGCTATTTCTAGGGTTTTGAGCAAGAAAAGTTAGGGTTTTAGTTTATTTCTCCTTCATGTCGGCCTTGAGGATCAAATAACGAGTGTTTTAAGTGGATTACCTATAAATAAGCCTCAAAACCCTAATTCAACATTACACACTCATTATTCACAACTCTCTCATTCACTCTCCACTCCTCATTCACCTCTCTTGTCATGCAAGCTAGGGTTTCTACATACTAGGTCACCAAGACATCTCTCCACGGCATTCAAGGGTTGAATCTTTGTTGCAAATCAAGATCTCTCATCATGGAAAGGTACTAATTTCATTTTTATTACATTTCATGCTTTATTATCTTGTTTCTTCATTACATTTAATTATCTACAAAGGGGTTTGACCAAGGCAAACCCCTATACTCTAACAATCAACATTTCTTCTTCCTTCTTTGTGTGTATTTGCAGATTTAGGTATTTTGTAGGTTTGGAAATCATTCAAGGATGGTTTGAAGACTTGTTAGGGAATATCCTTGTCAACTAGGGAAAAACATCCACAAAAAGGCACCTACGGGCCGAAAATCAAGGTTTTTGGTTTGAACACTTGGAGGAGCAGAAAGTGTAGATCAAGAACTTTTGTTTCCACCTTCAGATTTTCAGAAAAGGAAAAAGGGACACTCCCATAGGTTGTGGTGACCTAGTCACTATGTGCATATTTTTAAGATATTTCTATGGATCCGGATACCCATTTGGCTAAAACAGGCCCCATAGCAGTTTTCTGAAATCACCCTAAAAAAGGACTAGGTCGCCCAGCTTGGCAGAAGTGTTCCATTAGACATTAAAATTAAAATTTTCATAATTTCTAAGCTCCTTCAAGTCTATAACACATTTTTAGGTACACATTTCTAGTTTTACAGTTTTATGTTTAGTTTAGCTTACATTTTTAGGTCATCTTGTATATGTTTGCATACAACACTGTGTTTTCCAGCACTTTGCATTTCTTAGGGTTAGCATTAAGAAATCATCTTTATTTCAGGTTTCTACATTTAGACATCATATTTAGACACATTCATACCCTCATATCCCCATCAAACCCCTAATATTTTGAATGTAACCTATGCATTTTGGCTTACTTCTTTCTCCTTTTAGGTGAAAAACCTAGAAGTGTTAGAGAGTCTTGTGGTGCCAAAATATTTATTACAACATAAAACAAATTAATGTTCATACAAGTATAAATTAATAAGAACCAATGTGCATACTTATAAATTAATCCAATGAACCATCTGGGTCTACTCTAATCTTTATTGTGTCAAGTATTGTCTCATGGTCAAACTCATAGACCTTCCACAAGGTCTTGTTCAAAGGTCTACCCCTATATTTGGTCAAATGAACATTGGATGCCATGAAAATTTTTGAGTAATGAAGAATCTTACGATTCGTGTCAAATTCCTCAAACAATCAATATTTAACACTCTTATGTGGGTACCTTCTAAGCCACGTTCCAGTAACAACAATTGAGCCTGTAGGGTATTTGATGTTTTCTCCATCTATAACTGGGGCCTCCAATTTATTTTTAGCCTCAACACAATGACACAAGTAATATTCTATTCCCTCTTCATTTTCTTCATTTTAAATAACTACATAAACATGCCCTACATTGATATGTGCAACAAATCTCTTGATTAGTCAACATTACGAATACACTACAAAGTAGTATAACAATAGGAATTTCAAAAACTAAGGAAGTAGATATATTAGTTGGTTGAACTAGATCTGATACATGGTAGAATTTGACCGATGATTCCATCTGTGTTAGTTCTAATTTCATCAGAGGGCGATACGTGTGAAGTGGGCTAAGATAACTTGTCAACATTTTTTAACCCACTCCCCTAACGCACAATCATTTTAGGCTTGCATTGTACATGAAGAAAAAAAGCATGCTATCTTTTGTGTATTGATACTCCATGAACCCACATCTGAGCTAAGGAAAGAGTGTAGCTCACTTGATCCTATTAGTGTAAAACAATCCTCATATGGTGCAATATTAGTATCATCCATCAACCAAAAAAATATACAAACTGAAGATGTACCTTCATTACCTAAAGCCATCGAAGCATTACACCACTCTATGATTGATTTTTCATCTATCAAATTTGCACTATCTTTATAATTTGACTCTTCTCGTGCTAATTCTCTTTTCACACATTATCTTGCACCATCATGCTCCCCATTTCCATGCCTGATCTCACAAAATTTCCACATATGTTCAACACCTATAATGACATGCATCCTTCTCAACGAGTAGAACATGCGTGAGTTCTTGAACTGTGTTGCATAGTTATTCAGCCATATTATATGTCGACCGTATGTTATGCTGCTCTGAGGCAAATCACTGTAGAACATTTGGAAGCAACCTTGCACGAACTCTAGAGAATGAGTGCAATCATCACTAATATAAAAGTGATACTCCCTCAATACCTTCCTTTGGTCCTCTATACTATCAGCTGCATGAATAAATGCTATGTGCACAAATATCAAAACCTGTGTGGAGTTGTAATACTGTGACTACACCTCACGATGTGGCTATAGAGTGTAGTTCTTTGCAAATTCAACCATTGATACTATGTTGTCAGCTGGAAAGGTGTCCTTGCATAGCTTTAATTGTGTGTCCATCCATCGGGCTCTATGGGTATGCCTTGCATACTCATTCACTATATTGCCACAAAACATGGACATAAACTAATACACTGGAATCTTTTGAATAACCAAATCAGACCTTTTTTTTTTAGACCCATCTTTTGTAATATATGCCATTGTTTTATACTTCCCAAACTCTACTAGTTTTTGTCCCACCTCATTTGTGTTTTCCATATGTTGGCATACTAGCATACACTGCAAGCCACCGCAACACTCACATGAACCATCCAAGCATGATTTCTTGTAGAATATTTGGCCATCCTCTATTTCACATAATTTTTTTGATAAGAACTCTCTTGATGATGTTTGTGGAGCTTATATGGAACAATCCTACAAAACATCATTAGTATGCAAATCTAAACATATAGAACGATAAACATCATAATGGTTAGAGAATTCAATACGTAATCTACAACAACAAGGAGTGCGTGTGTGATTTATCTTGACATACAAAGGTTTAATCATTTAAAAATATCTTTGAAAAATACTAATTTGACAATAATCTTGTTGAAATTTACGACAAAATTAGGTTTGAGTCATATCCAAAAAATTCTTTGGATGTGGCTCACGGTTCTGACTACCAATTCTTCTTCTTACCACATTCCTTTGATTCGGAGATGGCCTTGTCTTATTCTTCCAATACTCTTCAATTAGTGTTCTTAATGCTTCAACAACATTTTTATCTTTTCGTGGTAGTCTCCCCAAGAATTCCCATAATTCATTTGACTCGGTGCCCTCAATTCTTTGTTGCCTTTGAACGGCTCTTGATAAAAAAATTCTACTAATTCTCATTTGATCGCTCATCTTTCTAACGAGATGAGCTCTCTTTGTTTGACTACTTACCAAAGTCAATGTAATGACATGTTGGGTGACATTTTTATCCTTTGAGTGTGAGGTCTTACCCACACTCTCATAAGAATCCATTAGATTCTTCACAATAGTTTTTTCACTTGATGCATTCAATGTTTTCAACCCAAGATTATTCATGATGTTTCTATACTTTATACCTCGCATCATTTCAACAAATAGTTGGCATCTTGTGGTCTCATTTAGCCTTTGGGCAGGTGCATGGAAATGGGTAGCCATTTCGTGGACACCTTTCAAAAAAAAATTTGAAAAGTCATAATGTGAGTGCATTATAACGCACTCGCGTTATGGCTTATTCTGCCAAGTCTGAGGCTTGACAACAAAAAGACAATAATGTGAGTGTGTTATAACATGAGTGTGTTATAACGCACTCGTGTTATTGATTTTTAAAAGAAAAAAATAAAAGAGAAAACCTATCATTCTTGTTTCAACTATTTTTTTCTTCTAGCCAAGGCCAAAACCCCCATATTTCACGCTCGTGTTCTAGGAGGAGAAATTCAACAAATTTCTTCACGAAAAATTGTTATTTCTTTGCAATGAGAACACCACGATGAGGAAGAAGTGTGAGAGGTAAGGATTTTGTGGTTTTTATTTTGAATTAGTTAGTGTTAGGTTGAAATTGACATAATATTTGTTTGAATTTTTAGGAGATGCAAATCAACCTACAAACCCTAAAGATCCTCAACAGGAAGGCCGACCAAATCCTCAAGATGAAAATCAGCCACAACAACAACCTCCTCCACCAATTACTCAACCCCTTCCTAGCACTCAACAAAATTTAATGAGTGAAATTGCGAACAACAAAAAGAAAATTGAGGATTTGATCAATAGGTTGAGTGATCCAAATCGTTCAACCACAAAGAGAATGACCCTAGCAAATTAATTGAAAGATATGTTAAAAAATGTAGATTCAATTAGCAAACAAATAACTGGATGGAAAGATAGGAGGCAGGCAGCTAGGGATTATTATACAAATAAACTATCATACAAAGATGTAAAGGATATAAAAATTACAAAAGGTGATTTGTGCTCATTATCACCGACCCACACAAAAATCAAAATCTTACCCTCAATGCAAAGAGGTTTCCTATCCATTGGTGCCACCACCAATAGATTAGGGACCAGTTTTATGATAGGTGGTACATGGTCTTCGATTACCCATCGTGCAAAAAATGTGAGGTCCCGCAATATTTCCTTAGGAAACTATACAATGAGTTCATATTGAACAAAATCCCAAATTATTTTGATACGAGGGATTTCTATGGGAGAGGTGGGGGGTTAGCTCAGGATAGACCCGGTGCACAACCGGATCCTATGTGGCAAGGTAGATGAGCTCTCATTAGGCCACCTCATGAGCACGTTTTTATGCCTTCCATCATGAAGGAAAGTGTTGGCATAGAGACATTGCAGGTGATCAACACTTTGACCTAGAGTGTCATCCATCATACTAGCCCTATTCTATAGTGTCATCTAGGAGATTTTTCGAGTGGTGTCCTTCGAACACATGTTTGTCAATCTTGTGGGAATACTTGTTCATATGACCCCATTGACACTCAGGAGGCTGCTATGCAAGATCCATCTGTAGCTATGGACATGGAGAGGGTAGCTGACATTTTGTATGAGGCATATGGAATTGATAGTTAGGTAAAATTTAGTGCATGTTCATTTAATTTAATTTATTAAATTTTGATTTTGAAATGCAAGATTAACTAAAAATGTTTTATGATTTTAATAAAATTGTAGGGTCACAGTGTTGAGACTGGATACACCAAGCCCCCACCTACTTATTTCTGCAGTACACCTATCACTGGGGTATGTAATTAGTGAACAATTATAAATTTATTGCATGTTAATAGCATTGTTTTACGGATGGTAATTTAATATGCGATTTTGGATGTTGAACAGACTAATATTGGAGGTTTTGATGGAACACTTCCCAGTGGTGGTGGATTTACTCAATCCTACATGGAGGTAATAGAATAAAGAGTTTAACTAATGAATTGTACTTAATAGATTTGTATAGTTTATATGCACATTGTTCATTATGTTGAATAATTTGTTGTTTTATTTTCAGATGTTGCAAGCCAAAACACCTCTGAATGTGATGAGGAAAATGGAGATTGGTGTGTCATCTACTATACAATATTTGATGACTCTGACAAGTGAGGTATGAGGTAAATTAGAAAATTTACATTTACATTTGTTGTTATAGATGTTAGTTAGTGAAAAATCAAACCATTATTGATTCGTGTAGTTTAATTTCTATTTGTATGGTTTATACAGGGCTTGTGCATGTCTGAGCATGGGTGTAGAATATATCCCTTGTGGAGAGTGATCATGAGATGGTGGTAAGTGATTATTTTGTCAAATATATCATTTTTTATAATGTAATTTCTATGTATTCATGTCTTTACTTCTTATTGTAATAGTTAAACCTTCACCATGAACTAAACACTAGGAGGGAGGAGCAACAGGAGCACTCCTCGAGCACAGAATGAGTGACAGACCTATTGTCATCCAATCCAAAAGAAAAGGGAAATATTTTATTAACAGAGCATGAAGAGCAATGACTTTTGATTCCAAAGCCCTTTGTTGTATGCCTACATGGAAGTTTTTTACATATTTTGTATTGGACAAATTTGGCACTGTATGCCTATATGGCATTCTCGTAAGCCTATATGGATATTGTGTACATATATTTCATACTTATATCGACATATATTGATGTATGCCTACATGGCTATTTGGTTAATACAAATATCTTTTATCGATGGTGTCCATATTTGCAATCTAAATTGATGGTTCAATAGATATGAGTTACATGTATTCAAGTGTATACTTTACAACTTATGTGTATACTTTGTGACTTACATGTGTTCAAATGTATACTTTGTGGCTTACGTGTTTTCATGTGTATACCTTGTATTCGTGCATATACTTTGTATTAATTTGTGTATAATATGTATTCGTGTGTATACTTCTTGAAGCTTACATATTTTTGAGTACTTGTGCTTCCCTTATTGACATGTACATTCTTCACTTATTCACGTGTATAATTATTAATTGGTTATCCCTAGCATTCATCATTGTTGTCCTTCATGGTTTGTCTTGAATATTAATTGATTGATGCTAAACAAATTTATCTAAAAGAAAAAAACACGTTTTCCATTGGTATTCCATGATATGATTCCTTAAAATATTCCAATATGTTCTTGATGCATCACCATCGAAATATTTATATGTCAAATTTTTGCAATATTATTTCTTGTATAGGAAATGGACTCAAGAGAAAGCAAGTTATAATTTATAATACAAATAAGAAATGGACATTTTTTTGTCCTAGACCCCCGAATAGGTCTATTTAACAAAGAAACACGCTCTCAATCACTCTTCGAATTGCAAATCACCATTGGTGATGCAGAGTGGCTCAACCAAGTTGTGATTTGACACAACTTCTCTCAAATATGCCCACTAAGACTCCAACATTCACTTGACTCAACTATAATAACTCTCCTATTCCTTTATGGTTTTGCACCAAACCACCACCAAAAGAAAGCCAACTCAGCCCTCTTTCAATCCATGTCATCCTTGGGACCGTACAAGAAAGTTGTAGGTCGTACCAAGTACGGGATCAACAAGTTTGTATCAAAAATTTGAAAAACAAAAAACAACGTGAATAATTCTTATTAGATCTTCTCCAAAATTTCATCAACAACCTCCATTCGAGCCTCTCAAGACTTTACATAGTGTTTTATACCCTTCTCTAACTAATCCACACCCTCAACTAACTAAAAACCAACTTTCAAAACAAGTAACCATTGCATTTCAAATTTGTTGCTTTAAGCAACTTACAAATTTGCAACTTTAGACTCCTCCAACCTAATTACTACATCTAATGACCTCTAAACCCACACAAATGGCTTAAAAATAGCCTTATTACATCAAAAAAACTCCATTCTTTCACACTCATATTCAAATTCACAAATTTTCCTTCAAAGGCTACAAAGACAACTTCTAGTGCAAGATTGAAATTTTCACATTTTTTATCACTAGACCCAAAATTCACCCTATAACATACCTAATGGTCTTAATTGACCTTATTCAAGACAAAGCATGCTTAAAATACCCACAACAACCTATTCACCATCAGATAATCACTAAAACCACTAAACTAGACCTTCTTCATCAAATGGAGGAACAAGGTGCTCTGCACCAATGATCATACGCTTTTGTGTGGAATACTCAGACTTCTCAACCATCATTTGTATGTTTCTCTTTCCCATTGTTTTTCATGCCATAATAAGGGATCAAGTTGGTTGAACGCAAGTCAGATCAATTCAACATGTTTGGGTGCAAAATAGGACCATTCCAAATGTAAACCTACCTATTGGGATATGTTGGAGTAGTTAGTTTGGTCACATGAATTACAAAATGAAAGTTGCACCACTTTGCAACTTTGCACAGCTTGAATTTGACACTTTTTCCATCAAGTGAAAATTTTCCGCCATGGGAAAACCACTCTAAGATAGCCAAAAATGAGAGAGGTTTTTGTAGAGGGGCCCAACGTGATCCTGTAGGATTAGATGAGAAGTTTCTAAGAATCATGGTATCCGAGTAATAGCATGTTGAAGTTTGCAGCCATTTTGCACTTTGGACCCTTAAGGGATCAATCCGGTGGAACGTAGCTCAGAGTGATTCTGTATGTTTCGGTGCGAAAGAGGACCATTCCTAGTGTAAAAATACCTATTCAGATGTGTTAAAATATTCCGCTTGGTCACACGAGTTGCAAAGTGAAAGTTGCACCACTTTGCACCTTCGTACAACTTGAATTTGACAGTTTTTCCATCAAGTGAAAATTTGCCGCCAAGGGAAAACCACTTCGAGATAGCCAAAACCGAGATATGTTTTTGTAGAGGGGCCCAACACAATATTTTAGGATCAGATGAGAAGTTTCTAAGCATCACAGCATTTGATTAAGAGCATGTTGAAGTTTGTAGTCATTTTGCACTTTGGACCCTTAAGGGATTTATCTAGTGGAATGATTCCACGTGTTTCAGTGCGAAAGAAGACCATGCCTAGCCTAAAAATACCTATTCATATGTGTTGGAATATTCCTCTTGGTCACACAAGTTGTAGAACGAAAGTTGCACCACTTTGCAACTTTGCACTACTTGCATTTGATGCTTTTTCCATCAAGTTAAAATCCGTCGCCACGGGAAAACCACTCCGAGATAGCCAAAATCGAGAGAGGTTTTTGTAGAGGGGCCCAATGCAATCCTATAGGATTAGATGAGAATTTTCTAAGCATCATGGTATTTGAGTAATAGCATGCTGAAGTTTGCAGCCATTTTTCACTTTGGACCCTTAAGGGATCAATCCGATGGAACATAGCTCAGAGCGATTCCGCGTGTTTCGGTGTGAAAGAGGACCAAGCCTAGCATAAACATACCTATTCGGATGTGTTGGAACAGTCCACTTGGTTACATGAGTTGTAGTTTGAAAGTTTTACCACTTTGCAACTTTGCACAACTTGAATTTGACACTTTTTCCATCAAGTGAAAATTTGTTGCCACGAGAAAAACCACTCTGAGATAGCCAAAACTGAGAGAGGTTTTTTGTAGAGGGATCCAATGCAATCTTATAGGATTATATGATAATTTTTTAAGGATCAAGATATCTAAGTAATAGCATGTTGAAGTTTGCAACCATTTTGCACTTTGGACCCTTAAGGGATCGATCCGGTGGAAAGTAGCTCAGAGCGATTTTGTGTGTTTCAGTGCGAAAGAGGACCATTCCTAGCATAAACATACCTATTCAGATGCATTGGAAGAGTCTGCTTGGTCACATGAGTTGCAAAGCGAAAGTTGCACCTTTTTGTAGCTTTGCATAGCTTGATTTTCATGCTTTTTCCATCAAGTGAAAATCCACCGCCATGGAAAAACCACTTTGAGATAGCAAAAACCAAGAGAGGATTTTGTAGAGGGGCACAACACAATCCTTTAAGATCAGATGAGAATTTTTTAAGCATCACGGTATCCGAGTAATAGCATGCTAAAGTTTGAAACCATTTTGCACTTTGGACCCTTAAGGGATCGATCTGATGGAACGTAGCTCAGAGCGATTCTGGGTGTTTCAGTACGAAAGAGGACCATACCTAGCATAAAAATACTTATTCGGATGTGTTGGAATAGTCTTCTATGTCACACGAGTTGCAAAGTAAAATTTGTAGCACTTTGGAACTTTGCACAACTTGAATTTGACACTTTTTCCATCAAGTGAAAATCCGCCACCACGGGAAAACCACTACGAGATAGCCAAAACCAAGAGATGTTTTGTGGAGGGGTCCAACACGATCCTGCAGGATCAAACAAAAAATTTCAAAGTGAAAGGGAATAAGTTTTATGGGGTTTGTGTTGTTGCCCCTGCATATTTTGATGGAAAAGGGCATGAAAAATGAGGTTTCACCCTAGGGTTTGATAAAATATTGCATGTAGAGGTTGGGTGACTATATTTTGAGTTTGTGCGGGTGAATTTAAGAAGGTCTGAGGTGGTGGCATGTTTTGGTAAGGTGTGGAATCATTCATTTCAATAAACCCTCCTTATATTAGCATAAAATAAGGGTTTTGGTTTGGCATGGTGGAGCAAGTTTGTCCTGAGACAAACTGTGGATCTGAGGGTTTGGATATATGATAATTGTTGCCCCAACAAGTTAACGGGTTTCTTAAATGTTTAAAGGTATGTTCCTTTGTAAATTGGGCCTAGTTAGCCTAATGAGGACAACGAAGAAGGTCATTTTTGATGCACATGTTCCAATACAGTCACTGTTGATTTTGAAGTATGTGTTGTAACTCAATAATAGCTATCTAGATCAATCATTTTTTTGTGAATTCATTTGAGAAGTTTTCCTCAAAACACCACTTGGAGCCACTCTTTTCACTTGAAAAATCATCATAAAACCCTTTAGCAGCAACTCCACCTTTGTTTCTTGAATTCCCCTACACAAATAAACACACACACACACCTAAAACATCCTAATAATAACTTACTAGACACTGATCTAAACTAACAAATTCAGTGGAGTAGTCATTATTGGTTTACATACCAAGTTAAGAAAAATCAATTCAAACTAATGATAAACTCAATGGATACCCTCCTAAATAGATTTAAATGAAATATACTTCACTATTCTACCTTAAAAAATAGGATTCAAGTACTTAAAATACTGTATAGGTCGTACAAGTTAATGAACAACTGAAAAAACTCATAAAATCACTAAAATAGGGACTTTATTGATTGTAAATATTGAAGAATACAAAAGATCTTTATTTTGCTCGACCTTAAATGTTTTATATAACTTCTCTAATCACCTAATGACCTCTTTGAGACTTTGAATACATTACATATGACCGTTACATGACCTTTTCCTCATTGTTTACATTTCAAAATTCAAATTTTGCAAATTTTCCTATTGAAGGCATTTACAGAACAGGGTGATACTACACCAAACATGAACTCCAAAATTATAGTATTTGAATAAATCTCATTATGTAAGTAAATCTCATTACAATTCCTTGGGTACTCCATTCTCATAGATCTTTTACAATGTAACTCATACATTCAATATTCTCTTTAAATGTCTACATCATAGGTGCTCATTATGAGGTTAACTTCAGTTGAGTAACTTGAGATTCCCTCACTAAGCTTTGCACGCTCTTTTATCATGGCTTGAAATTAAAATTGAGATTTTTCAAGATCATAAAAATAAGGATGTTGCATTTCTTTTTTGGCTGAGATTCTCTTTCATGGCTCATAAATCAACATTCTATGCAATGAGAGATCAATCAATTTTTAGTAGTTTACTTACAAGTGCACAAAGTAGAAGAGAAAAAGAAAGAGAATCCAAAATGGAAATCAAATAAAAATAGATGGAAGGAACTTACAAATAGGCATGCAGCTCTCACAACTTAGTCACTCCTGGTCATACATCTTCAATGGGAATTCCTACATACCTATTGCACACAACACCTCTCATGAATAGAGTAAGTTGAAATTTCAGATGCTCTTATAATATCTACATCATAGCTACTCATGATAAGGTTAAATTCAAATGAATAACTTGAAATTCCATCACCAAGCTTTGCACACACTTTTCTTATGGCTTAAAATCATGATTGAGATTTGTCAAGATCATCAAAATAAGGATGTTGCATTGCTCTTTTGGCTGACATTCTCTTGGACGGATCATATATCTAAATTTTTTGCAATGGGATACCAATCACTGTTTAGTATGTTACTTACAAATAGGCAAAGTAAAATAAGATGATAGCATTGGCATCAAACAAATTAATTGGCACTTAAAAAAACCAGTGAGATCTTCAGAAAAATAGTGTAAATGCAAGTTTCTTTCTTATTCAAACTCCACCAACCTCTTGAACGAGGCCATGCTAGGTTTTTAATTAAAATTTTAGGCCCTTCTCCAACTAATCCATGTCCATAACCAACCTATAACCACCAGTTAACTACCAAGACCTTCATTTGTCTTTAAAATTGCTAACATTGACAACTTTTGCTAAATAAGAAACATTATGTAACTTTGTTGTCCAAGAAACCTAAAACCACTCAAACACCTTTATTTCATCCCTAATACAACTTCTAGACTCTTGTCTTGCACTTCCATTTACCATTTGAATAATTTTCCTTCAAAGATTATATGGAAAAATTGATAATTTTTTGAAGCAAGAGTGCATACTTGCACATTTGATCACCAAACTCACAAAATCCCTAAATACATGAAATATTGATCTATTTCGACCTTATTTTCAATAAAAGCTATGACAAAGCATCTAAAAAATCTTGAACTCACCCAAATACCTTAAGACATATTGTCACCAAAGTAGATTTTGAAACATGGTTGTAGGTGCCCCTGCACCACAGGTTTGGAATACTACTAGGGGAAGCATGCTCAAAGGATGACTTTTGGTGAGATATTTGGAATGTGTATTTGGTTTATTTCAATCAATAACATGCTTATTATAGTGTCTTGGATGTCTGGATAAAGGTTGGTAGTTACCTTCCATGATTTTTTGTTATTTTTCCATGTAAGTTGTAGCATTGAGTTCTTGAATTAGTGAATCATGGACGAATTGAATGGTTCTAAGTTTCTAATCAGATTTATGCTATGTTACAATCAATTTTATGATGGTTAGTCTATTTTTGAGTCTGACAAAGAGTTGAAACCAAGTTCTAATGTTTTGTGGAAATATGAAATCAAGTGAAATTGAAGCATTTTGATGAAAAGATGACTGAGTTGGTTGGTTGATCTTCTTCAATTTAAGTTAGGTTCAGAAGTACCCTTGATGATTTTTGGATCCTGGTAAATGATTTGCATCAGGTTTAAAATGGTAATTGGAAATTGTTTATAATTGTGTAATTTAAAATGTGCATTGACAACGTAAGGTTATAATGACAAACAAACAATGATCAACATGGAATATGCAAAATAACAAAAATGAAAGAAATCCATAATAAAATGAAATAAAATGTGTAAAGACTTCACATACCTAAAAACCAGACTTTCAAATGGAGGATTTCAACCCAATTATTTATTCTTAGCTCCTTCTTTCTTCAAAATCCACAACAATTTAACTTTTTCAAAATATTGTTCCCCTCCAAACTTCAATTGTATATTAGTTTTCAATGGAATTCAAACTTCAATTGATATTGAATGTCTTTCAACATGGAAACTCTTCTATTTCATGCAAAGGTGGTAGAAAGATCATGGAAAAGGTGGTGGAAAGTGAAAAACATGCTTGCACACTTCACAACATCATCAAAAAGATACTTTTTTGTCAGAGCGTGCGTAGAACTAGGAGAATATGCAAATTGTGGGCCTTGACATCATAGGTATATTGAGTTTTTTCACCATTTTTAGTGGAATAAAAAATTCACTCGCATTATTTCTTGCTAAAATGGTAACGTCTCTACTTCTTCAAAACGCAAATGCATTATATGAAATATGGTTTTCTTAATATATTTATTTTCTCCCTCTTTGTTTATACCCTCTATCCTAATTCTATATCTCTCCCCTATACCCTTATAGTAGAGGAGATCAAGGTGAGTGTGTGTGTGAGAGAGAGAGAGAGAGGTAGAGGGAGAGAAAGAGAGTGGGAGAAAGAGAGAGTGGGAGAGAAAGAGGGAGAGAGAAGGAGAGAGGGAGGAAGGGAGAGGTAGAGGGGGAGAAAGAAATAGTGGGAGATATGGAGATAGATAGGGAGGGAGAGAGGGGGAGAGTGGGAGAAAGAGAGAGTGGGAGAGTGGGAGAAGGAGAGAGTGGGAGAAATATAGAGTGGGAGGGAGAGAGTGGGAGAGTGGGAGAGTGGGAGAAAGAGATTGTGGGAGAGAAAGAGGGAGAGAGGGAGAGAGAGGGAGTGGGAGTGGGAGAGAAAGAGGGGGAGAGGAAGGGAGAGGGATAGGGGGAGAAAGAGATAGTGGGAGAGATGGAGATAGAGAGGGAGGGAGAAAGGGAGAGAGTGGGAGAAATAGAGAGTGGGAGAGTGGGAGAAGGGGAGAGTGGACGAAAGATAGAGTGGGAGGGAGAGAGTGGGAGAGTGGGAGAAAGAGAGTGAGAGAGAAAGAGGGAGAGAGAGTAAGAGAGGGATGAAAAGGGAGAGGGGGAGAAAGAGATAGTGGGAGTGATGGAGATATAGAGGGAGGGAGAGAGGGACTGAGAGAGAGATAGGGAGTAGAGGGTTAAGATTTAAGGGTTTAAATGGTTAAGAGATAAAGGGTAAATGGAGATAGTGGGAGAGATGGATACCCCTATACCCTCTTAATCCCTCAACCCTCAACCCTCAACCCTTAAACCCTAATCCCTCAACCCTCTTAATCCCTTAACCCTCAAACCTCAACCCTTAAACCCTAATCCCTCAAACCTCAACCCTTAAACCCTAATCAATCAACCCCTATACACTCTTCATCCATCAACCCTCAACCCTTAAACCCTAATCCCTCAACCCCTATACCCTATTAATTCCTCAACCCTCAACCCTCAACCCAAATCCCTCAACCCCTATACCCTCTTAATCCCTCAACCCTCAACCCTCAACCCTTAAACCCTAATCCCTCAACCCCTATACCCTTTGAATCCCTCAACCCTCAACCCTGAAACCCTACCCTCAACCCCTATACCCTCTAAATCCCTCAACCCTTATACCCTCTTAATCCCAAAACCCTCAACCCTCAACCCTTAAACCCTAATCCCTCAACCCCTATACCTTTAACCCTTAAACCCTAATTGCTCAACCCCTATATCCTCTTAATCCTTCAACCCTCAAACCTCAACCCTTAAACCCTAATCCCTCAACCCCTATACACACTTAATCCCTCAACCCTCAACCCTCAACCCTTAAACCCTAATCCCTCAACCCCTATACCCTCTTAATCCCTCAACCCTCAACCCTTAAACCCTAATTCAACCCCTATACCCATTCAAATCCCTCAGCCCTCAACCCCCCTATACCCCTATATCCTCTTAATCCCTCAAACCTCAACCCTTAAACCCTAATCCCTCAACCCCTATACCCTATTAACCCCTCAACCCTCAACCCTCAACCCTTAAACCCTAATCCCATGACCCCTATACCCTCTTAATCACTAAACCCTGAACCCTAAACCTTAATCCCTCAACCCCTATACCCCTATACCCCCTTAATCCCTCAACCCTCAACCCTCAACCCTCAACCCTCAACCCTTAAACCCTAATCCCTCAACCCCTATACCCTCTTAATCCCTCAACCCTCAACCCTCAACCCTTAAACCCTAATCCCTCCACCTCTATACCCTCTACCCTATAACCTCTTAATCCCTCAACCCTAAACCTAGAACCCTTAAACCCTAACCCCTAAACCCTCTACCCTCTACCGTTAATCCTCTACCCTCTACCCTCAACCTTAATCCCCCAACCCTTAAACCCAATTAGTAAACCCTCTACCCTAATCCCTCAACCCTTAAACCCTTAAAAACTCAACCCTAAACCCTTGAACCTCAACCCTTGACCATTAAACCGTAAACTCTTAAATCCTCTACCCTCTACCTTCAACCCAATACCCTCTACGCTAAACCCTAATCCCTCAACCTTAATCCCTCAACCTTAATCCCTCAACCCTTACACCGTTAAATCCAAGAAAACTCTCTACCCTAATCCCTAAACCCTCAACCCTTAATCTATCAACTCCTATAAACTCTACCCTATGCATTGGACCTTCAACCCTATACCCTCAACCTTATACCCTCAACCCTCAACCCTCGGCCTTAAACCCTCAATCCTCAACCATCAAAACTTAAACCCTAAACCCTTAAACCCTCTACCCTCTACCCTATACATTAAACCCTCAACTCTCAATTCTCAACTGTCAACCCTTAATCCCTCAACCCTTAATCCTTAAACCCTAAACCCTCAATCCCTATACCCTCTACGCCTTACATTGGACCCTGAACCTAATCCTTCAACCATATACCCTCAAAACTATACCCTAAACCCTCTACCCTCAACTAAGTAAACCATTAACCCTAAACCCTTAATCCCTCAACCCTTAATCCTTAAACCCTAAACCCTCAATCCCTATACCCTCTACGCCTTACATTGGACCCTGAACCTAATCCTTCAACCATATACCCTCAAAACTATACCCTAAACCCTCTACCCTCAACTAAGTAAACCATTAACCCTAAACCCTTCAACCCTAAACCCGTAAACCCTCTACCCTATACCCTCAACCAAATACCCTCTACCATCGACCCTATTCCCTCAACCCTCAAACCTTAAACCCTAATACCCTAGAAACCACCAACCCTATAGGTCCTCCACCCTAATCCCTCAACCATATACCCTCAACCCCTATCACTTTCTCTCTATCTATACATCTCACCTCTCCCTCTCTCCCTCCCACCCACCCTCTCTAATTGTCTTTATCTAATGCCTCCCTCTTTCTACGTACCTCTCATTCAATCAATCCCTACCACCCTCTCTCACTCCTTATATCCATCTCTCTCTATGTCCCTCCCACTCTATCCCACTCTCTCCCACTCCCTCTCTCTCCCTCTCTCATGTCTCTCCCTCCCACCCCCTCTCTCTCTCAGGTATCTCCCTTTGGTAACCTACCTAGGTAACTCTCTTTATCTCTCTCCCCTCTCTCTATCTATCCCTCCCACCCTACCTAGATAAGTCCCTCTCACTCCACCCCCCTCTTTCTCTACCTCTATCAGGTCACTCCCTCCCACACCCTCTCCCTCTCTTAGGTCTCTCACTCACACTTCCTCTCTCTCCCATTCCTTCTCTCTCACACTCCCTCTCACTACCTATCACTCAAGGCTCTCCTTCTCACCCCCCTCACGCTCTCAAGTCTCTCCCTTTGGCACCCTATCAACATAACTCTTTCTCTTTGTCTCCCTCTCTCCCTCTCTCTCTCCCACCCCTCTCTCTCTATGTCCCTCCCTCTATCCCTATCACCATACCTAGCTAAGTCCCACTCACTCCAACCCCTTCTCTCCCACTCCCTCTCTCTTAAAATCTCACTTCCACCCCCTCTCCATCTCTCCAAATTCTCTCTCTCTCTCTAAATTCTCCCTCCCTCTAAAGACATACGTAAATACATACATTCTTACATACATACAAGCATAATACATATGTACATACAATCCTACATCCATACAAGCATACATACATACATGTGTAGATACAATCTTACATACATACAATATACATGCATTGATACATACAGGCATACACACATACATACAAGCATACATGCATACATGCATGACATACAAGCATACATGTACATACAAACATAAAAATATATAAACACTTTCAATATATTGGCATTTAACATAAAGGGGGACATAACTCGAGCATGTTATAACACACTCACGTTATGTCTTAGTTGACATGTTTCTTGCAGAAGCAAAAACCATGTCAAAACTGAGACATAATGTGAACACGTTATAACACGCTCGCATTATAGCGCGCTCACGTTATATCTTGCTTTGGGAATTCCCAAGCCCTAGGTTTGGTACTTTCCTTGGAATACCAACCCAAAGGCTTGGAGAGCATTCCTAATGACCAGAGACGTGTTTTTAAAAAATCTACCATATTTCACATAATCGAGTTTGTGCTCACCGTCAGGATTGCACATGGTTCAATATAAAAAAAAATCGAACATATGGGTAATGTTGGGTTCTCTCTTAGCTATCCAACGATGTAATTTTTTTCACTTTCTGAAAAAGTTAAGCCTTTCATCCATAATTTATTTTATTTGTATGTCTCTTTTTTGCCAAAAAGCAATGTTTGGTATTTTTTTCATTATAAATTAACCATTCATTGAATTTTCAAATAAATTACATTTTTAGAAACTAGACTCCATTTTACAAAAAATTAAAAAAATTCAATTAGTTTCCAAATTTTGAAAGGGTAGCATGGCCAAAATTTTGTTTTTCAGGAAGTGTCCACTTCAAAAATTAGTAAACAATCAAATATTCTTTAAAAAATTATCAGAAAAATTGTGCATCAACTACATACTGTTAGCTAACTTCTAACCATTCCGATTTTAAAAATACTAAAAAAAAGTTCACCATACGACAATCGTACAAGAGTTGCTATGTTATGTTTTTCTAACAAAAATAGCACCAATTTGTGTATGTCCCTCTTTTGAACCCCTTAATCTCAACCATTTTAAAAATAAATTAGTAGTTTAGAAATTAGACTCGGAGCACTTCTATCCTTTATTTTGTTCCATCTCAAAATTTTGAGTGTAACTATCCTCAATTTCACGTCCAAGGTTTAGTATTTCCTTATTTCAAAAAAAAAACTATCCACTTAAGTCCCCTTTTTGGAAACCATCTTGGTGAACTTACCCCTTTCAAAGAACAATTTCTAAATGTTATCAACATATCTTCTACAAGCGCATGTTGGAATCTTACCTTCCATGTGCTGCAAAATATCCTCATCAATATTAATCAAATACTTTGGCTTTCTATGTAAAATTCTAGGTGGTGTTCTCCTAAGTACATACATCTCAGCATTAAGAATTTCATCAATATTTAATTGAGGTGGGCTAGATTATGTGCCTTCAATTTAGGGTGGAGTAGACGACATACCTTGAGGTTCATGTGGGGATGATGGTATACCTTCTTTGTCAAATCTGAGTGACGATGTACTCTCAACTTGAGATGTGGTGGATGGTGTCCAACCATATTCACTTGTGATAGATGGTGTCCCTCCATATTCACTTGTGGTAGATGGTGTCCCTCCATATTCACTTGTGCTTAATGGTGTCCCTTTGTATTCACTTGTGGTAGAGGGTGTGTCTCAAACTACAATATTTGAATCTATCTTACCACAATTCTTTCACATTCGTACCCTTTGTGCTGCCAATGCATGTTCTCTTTTTGATGGTTGAGGTTCCTCTTCAGTTGGCTTGTTTTTGTCAATCATATCCAATTTCTTCTTTTCAAGATAAGTCGCCAGTCGTTCTCTCTCCTTTTCTTTTTTGGTTTCATACTCTTCATCTGTTAGTTTATTCCTTCTTCGTTTCTTTGGCATGGTGGATAATTTTACCTGTAGCATGGTAATGAGACAAATATTAGTTCCTAAAAAATGTATCCATTCAAATAAATGAAATATATGTCATTGAAGGCTTCATCAAAAATACTTACAATCATCCTATAGAAAAGTATTTCTAGCATAGAAAAAGGTCACATGAATTTTTTCGATGGAATGCCTTAAATAAATGTGGTAATGCGGCATGCCATGATTGCAATAGCATAGGCAAACCTTAAATGATGTGTTTGAAGTGTTTGCAAAGTGGTTGCAGGTTTGGAGAATAGAGTTTTTATAAACCCTCATTGTGCAAGCCTAAATAGGCCTAAAACAAGGGTTTAGTGGTTTGTGGAATTGCTAGGAATTTGTCTAATTAAAATTTGTCGATTCAATGTATTTGGGGTCTGGTTGAGGTTTGGGAATGAAGTTTTGGGTTTGGAATTTCTTTTGGAAGTTATGAATAAAATTCTTTGTTTGTAATGCTACAAGAGAAACTTGAAGGTATGATGAAATAAGGTTAAGTTGGGGTTTTATGAATTAAATAATTGTTGGATTTGGTTTGAATTGTGTTGTTTTGAGGTTTTCCTCCTTGCTCTGCATCACAACCCTACCGCATTGGCAAGCTATCTCACTCACTAGAATGCCAATACGATAGGGTTGAGAAGGTAGGGGCAGTGTATGCCTCATACAAATGGGGTCTCATGGTGATATACTCATCACCATGAGACTCCATTTCTATGAGGCATATGCTTATATCACCATGATAACCCATTTGTATGAGGCATATGTTGCCCCTACCTTCTCAACCCTGTCGCATTGGCAAGCTAGCTCACTCACTAGCTTGCCAATGTAGTACGGTTGAAAAGGTAGGGGAAGCATATGACTCATAGAAACAAGGTCTCGCAGTGATATACATCACCGTGAGACCCTATTTCTATGAGGAATACACTGCCCCTACCTTCTCAACCCTACCACATTAGAAAGCTAGTGGAGCATTATCAAGCTAGCTCACTCACTAGCTTGCCAATGTGGTAGGGTTGAGAAGGTAGGTGAAGTGTATGCCTCATAAAAATGGGCTCTCATATCACCATGAGACCCCATTTCTATGAGGCATACGCTTCCCCTACCTTCTCAACCCTACCGCATTGGCAAGCTAGTGGAGCATTGGCATACTAGCTAATTCACTAGCTTGCCAATACAATAGGGTTGAGAAGTATGCCTCATAAAAATGGGGTCTCATGGT
The DNA here is from genome assembly GCA_007115665.2 of Sequoiadendron giganteum. Lineage (NCBI taxonomy): Eukaryota > Viridiplantae > Streptophyta > Pinopsida > Cupressales > Cupressaceae > Sequoiadendron > Sequoiadendron giganteum. The sequence continues at coordinate 256,100,912 of CM021109.1, read as the reverse complement.
GATATAGATCACTAGATCACTATGAGAACCCATTTCTATGAGGAATATGCAGCCCCTACCTTCTCAAACCTACCACATTAGTAGGCTAGTGAGTTCATTCACTAGCCTACTAATGCGGTAGCGTTGAGAAGGTAGGGGAATCCTATGCCTCATATAAATGGGGTCTCACGGTGATATAATCATCACCATGAGACCCCATTTCTATGAGGCATACTCTTCTCCTACCTTCTCAACCCTACCGCATTGGCAAGCCAATGGAGCATTGGAAAGCTAGCTCACTCACTAGCTTGCCAATGCGGTACAGTTGACAAGATAGGGGCGTCGTATGCCTCAAAGAATTGGGAACTCATGGTGATGTATATCATCATGAGACCCCGTTTCTATGATGCATATGCTTCCCCTACCACATTGGAAAGCTAATGAGTGACCTCGCTATCTTGCCAAGCTCACTAGCTTGTCAATGCTACCATATTTTGCATACATTTATACGAAAACATTATTGTTAAACAATTAAAATTCTTTGTCCATGCTTCCATTTCGAGCCATGATTGCAAGATAGGTTGCATCTTTCCCCATGTTGCTAACTTATCTTTGAATAAAGAGTCTTGAAACAGTGGAGAGAAGGGTTAGAATCCCTTGTAGGTAGACTAATCAAGGAAACATTTAAATTATATCACAACATAAGTGATGAGGTAGATTTAGTGATGAGGTAAATTTAGAAATATAGATGAAAACCAAAATAGTTTCAAAGATCTATCAATGTGGGAGGAGTATATTCCAAATTTTTAGAGACATGTATGGAAAATTTGGTAGCATAGATAAGGCAATTAGCTACTTGGTATAATTGTTTGACAAAAAACCTCAATGAAAGCTTTGGAGAGTGGTATGCACATCCATAATAAAGGATTAAGAAATGATGTTTTATTTTACTTCCTTAAAACTTATGTCATATATATGTATACAAAATGTGGAAGCATACACAAGGTAAGTCAATTGTTAAATAATAAAATTCCTCAAAGAGATGTGGTTTAAAAATTTAATTGGCAAGTGTATAGAATTGTGTAATTTAAAATGTGCATTGACAACCTAAGGTTATAATGACAAACAAAAAATGATCAACATGGAATATGCAAAATAAAAAAATGAAAGCAAGCCATAATATAATGAAAGAAAATGTGTAAAGACTTCACATAACATAAAAACCAGAGTTTTAAATGGAGCTCTACCCAATTATGTAGCCTTTGCTTCTTCTTTCTTCAAACTCCTCAATAATTTAACTTTTTCAAAAGCTTGTTCCCCTCCAAACTTCAATTGTATATCATTTTTGAATGGAATTCAAACTTAAATTGATATTATATGTCTTTCAACATAAAAACTCAACTACTTCATGCAAAGGTGGTGGAAAGATCATGAAAAAGGTGGTGGAATGTGAAAAACATGCATGCACACTTCACAACATCATCAAAAAGCTCTTTTTTGTCGGAGCACATGTAAAAATAGTAGAACATGCAGAATGTGGGCCTTGATATCACAAGTCTATTGAGTTTTTTTACCATTTTTAAAGAAATCCAAAATGCACTCGCATTATAACACGAGCATGTTATTTCTTGCTAAAAATGGTCATATCTCTACTTCAAAACACACTCACATTATGAGAAAGTTGTTTTTTTAGAGATTTATTTTCTCTCTCTTTGTCTATACCCTCTACCCTAATTCTATCTCTCTCCCCTCTCCCCTCTACCCTTAACCCTTATACCCTCAACCCTTATACCCTAATTCTATCTCTCTCCCCTCTACCCTCCACCCTCAACCCTTATACCCTAATTCTATCTCTCTCCCCTCTACCCTCCACCCTTAACCCTTATACCCTCTATCCTCTACCCTCTATCTCTCTCCCACTCCCTCCATCTCTCTCTCTCAAGTCTCTCCCTCTTACCCCCTCTCCCTCTCTCAACTCTCTCTCTCACTCACTCACTCACTCCTATCTCTCTCCCCTATACTCTCTACCCTTAACCCTTATACCCTGTATCCTCTACCCTCTATCTCTCTCCCACTCCCTCTCTCTCTCTCAATTCTCTCCCTCCTACCCCCTCTCCCTCTCTCAACTCTCTCTCACTCACTCACTCACTCCTTCTATCTCTCTCCCCTCTACCCTCTACCCTTAGCCCTTATACCCTAATTATATCTCACTCCCTCTTTCAGGTCACTCCCTCTCTCTCCCACTCCCTCTCACTACCTATCTCTCAAGTCTCTCCCTCTCACCCCCTCACACTCTCAAGTCTCTCCCTTTGTCACCCTACCTACATAACTCTCTCTTTCTCTCTCTCTCTCTCTCTCTCTCTCCCCCTCTCTCTCTCTCTCTCCACTCTCTCTCTCCCTCCCTCTATTCCTCCCACCCTACCTAGCTAAGTCCCTCTCACTCCAACCCCTTCTCTCCCACTCCCTCTCTCTTAAAATCTCACTTCCACCCCCTCTCCTCTCTCCCACTCTCCTCTCTCTCTCTCTCTCTCTCTCTCTCTCTCTCTCTCTCTCTCTCTCTCTCTCTCTCTTAAAATTCTCCCTCCCTCTAAAGACACGCATACATAGATTAAACAAGAATAATACATATGTACATACAATCCTAAATACATACAAGCATACATGTACATGTGTAGATACAATCTTACATACATATATGCATACATAAAATATACATGCATTGATACATACATGCATGCATACATACATACATACAAGCATGCATACATACATACATACATGACATACAAGCATACATGTACATACAAACATACAAATATATAAACATACATTCAATAGAGTATCATTTAACATAAAGCAAGACATAATGTGAGTGTGTTATACTGTGCTCATGTTATGTCTTGCTAGGCATGTTCCCCACAAATGCAAAAACCATGTAAAAAATAAGATATAATGCAAGCGCATTATAACACGTGCATGTTATATCTTTCTTTGGGAATCCCCAAGCCTTGGGATCGGTATTTTCCTTGGAATACCAACAAAAAGGCTTGGAGGGCATTCCCAACAACCAAAGACGTGTTTTTGTAAATTCTACAATATTTCGCATAATCGGGTTTGTGCTCACCATCAAGATTGCACGTGGTTCAATATCAAACAAATCGAACACCTAGGTAATGTTAGGTTCTCTCTTAGCTATCCAACGATGTAATTTTTTTCACTTTCTAACAATATTAAGCCTTTCATCCATAATTTGTTTTGTTTGTGTGTCTCTTTTTTTGGCCAAAAACAGTGTTTGGTGTTTTTTTTGTTATAAATTAACCATTCATCGAAATTTCAAATAAATTACATTTTTAGAAACTAGACTCCATTCTGCAAATTTTAAAAAAAAAACAATTAGTTTCCAAAATTTGTAGGGGTAGCATGACCAAAATTCTATTTTTCAAGAAGTGTCCACTTAGAAAATTAGTAAAAAATCAAATATTCATTAAAAAATTATCAAAAAAATCGTGCATCAAATACATACTGTTAGCTAACTTCTCACAATAGCGATTTTAAAAATACTAAAAAAAATTTCACTATGCTAGGGTCATGCAAGAGTGGCTATGTTATGTTTTTCTGACAAAAACAACACCAATTTGTGCGCATCCCTCTTTTGAACCCATTAATCTCAACCATTTTCAAAATAAATTAGTAGTTTAGAAAGTAGACTCAGAGCACTTTGATCCTTAATTTTGTTCCATCTCAAAATTTTGAGTGTAAGTATCCTCAATTTCTTGTCCAAGGTCAGTATTTCCTGATTTCAGAAGAAAAAAAAGTGGTCACTTAAGCCCCCTTTTTGGGAACCATCTTTTTGCACTTACCCAAAAATCACATGTGGATTTTCCTCCCTTTTTTCCTTCTACACTCATCAACATAAGAGGTAGTACAAGACACCTAATAGTACCACAACTTGCTTTCTAATACCTACAATGATTTCATTTCATCTTCATGAAATCAGTTAAACTAATCATTAGAAGTAGGAATTGCAACAATCTTGGAGATAAATTTCATTATAGTGTGACAATTAACACATACTCAAAGGTTCTTAACAATTCTAGCAATTGTTCTAGTAAGATGTCTAGAAAACCAAAAGAAATTGTCAACTTTTCACTAGGGTGGCAGAGAAATAATTTTTTCCCTCCTTTTTTGCACCACTAAGTTTCTTGCATTTGAAAAATACCCTATTGTCTCCATCTCCCAAGCTAATTTCTCCAACTTTGCAAAAAATTACTATATTTGTGAATTTCATTCATCTCCTACACAAGAAACACAAAATTTTATGGCCTTCAATCCAACTACATTTGGGGACCTTTTTAATTCCTAATCTTTCATCAATCTCCTTACCATTTGCTCACACCACCTACCCACTTCTACACAGGTGCTTGAGAGAAGAACATAAGGCACATCTTTTTTAAGATTCAACTAAAAAATTAATATTGTTGTAAATACTCCTAAACCTATTTTCATATGTGATCTACATGCACCAAAAAAATAGATCCACACATCCACAACATCAACATTTGGCAAAATTGATCTATCCTTTATGCTTTAATGGGTGTACATACCTTGTTCGAAAGCTCCCATTTTGTAACAAACAAGGAGGATGTCGAAAAAGGTACTTGCAAAGTCCGGCTTTACACATGCCAATTGCATTTTCTTGAAAGTTTCAAAAGCCTTTCAAGAATTCCCTTTTGTGTATATCCTACAATCATGACATTTAATGAGACCACATTTTTTTGAGGCGTTTGGTCAAACAATTCACATGCCTTGTTTCTGCTTCCACATTTTGCATACATGTCTACTAGGATAGTTGAGCAACATTATCTCCTCTTTCCTTTATAAAACTATATTTTGAATTGATATATTTAAGATAAAAGACTAGAAATATTTTTCATTCATTTTATTTATTTTATTTTATTTTCATAAAACTTTTATTTATTACAAATTTAATATCATTAAAAAATAAATATGAATTTAGATGCTTCTCCCCTTATTACAACTAAATTATATTTGTAAACCTAATTAAATTTTATTTTCTATATGAAAAATAACATTTTTATTATAATCTTACTATTATTTTGAAAGTGAAATGATTCCCGCCAACGTGGAATGTTTAAAAATGATTTCCATATAAGCATAGCAAAGGGATCGCTTGCATTAGCATGGACAATTAATAAGGCAATCATGTCAATCATAAGGTGCACAATATCAACAACCATTATCTAATGGTGAACGAAAACGACTTGCTAAAGGTGAATGAAAACGACAAGCAGTAGGTAATTGGGCCCCACAACAAACACCTAAGAATGGTCAACACTTAGATTGTGCTAGTTAAGTCCAGCCTAATTAGCCAATAGGCTACATATAGTGTTAGATTTGAGCCTAAAACAAGTCTCACATGTACAAACCACTGTTGAGTTGTCAAAAAATAAGTTTAATGGTAAACCTCCAAAATATCAAGTAAAAGCCTCCAAAATCTCACTTATCACATAAAAGTCAGATAAATATTGATTTGACAACTTGATGGGAATATTATATTTCTATTTGCAGTGTTTTTGGTCAATTTGATAGCAACTTTGTGTTTTTATTTGCATTGCTTTATGTTTTAAATCTATATGCAAACATTTCATAATAAAAAAATAATACTTAATTTCTTTAAGGGAAAAATATAGATTTGTCTAAGTTTATTTCATTCTATTATTTATCATTAATTATTAATTGTATAATCCAGCCACATGCAACTAGAATTTACATGCATAAACACATACTCTCTATCACATAAAAGTCAGATAAGTATTGATTTGGCAATTGGATGAGAACATTTTATTTCCATTTGCAGTGTTTTTGTCAATTTGATAGCATTACTTTATGTTTTAAATCTATATGCAAATATTTCATAATCAGATAATACTTAAGTTTTTTAAGGAAAAAATCTTGACTTATCTAAGTTTATTTCATTCTATTATTTAATGTTTATTATTAATTTTTTAATCCAATCACGTGCAACTAGAATTTCCATGCACACGCATACTCTCGAATATATTATCATACATATAATTTTCTATCAACGTAATCTTTGAACCTCCTAACCTCCTTTAAATGTGAGTGCTAATTGTTAATAGTATTAATTTTTGTTTGTATTAAAGAGAACATAATACAAATACGTATACAGTCAAACAGACCACTAAAGAACAGTTAAAAAATATAAAATCACTGTTGAACTATTACACATTGACAGTAATGGACTACAGCAACGCATTTACGATAACCAGGACCATAATTCATGAAACATGCTTCTGCAAAGGCTATTTTAGCTTAAAGTGAAACTACGAAAGTGCAATAATATAAATGCTTCTTATGGTTGCCTAGTTGGAAAAGTGGGCAGAGAATTCTTTTAGTAATTGGCCTGAATAAAGTATCAGGATAATTGATGATGGTGTGAGTAATAGTTGTTATGGAACAAATATCATATGACACAGATACATATACCCTTTTCTAGACAGAGGTGAGGCCAACTGATACATCACTATTCTTAAAAAGCTCAACTCATGTATTAATGCCTGGCAACGGGGGTATTATAGTGTCAAGGGACCAAATTGTGCTTGTGACAAGTGGGTAGGAACTAGGAGCTCAAACTTTTCCTTAAAAAATGAATACAAGTACTTGTACTATAAAATAATTACCCTTATTTGAGGTACACAAATACACTTTTGTGCCTAGGCAGTTGTGAAGCAGTAGCGCATTGCCAAATTTTTGGGAAGACTATTTAAAATACTCTTTACTATGATACAGACAGCTAACATCCATCAAACCCAAATTTATCCACTTTTCCTGCACTCTATAAGATATCAGAATCCCTAAAGCTTAATTTCACATAGACAATGCTTTTAAGGCCCTACGATGAGAAGGGCTAAATTAGGATTATGGGCAAAATCAGCTCAGTTCTGACATTAAAATTTGTGACCTTTCGGGATGGATCAATGTTTCACTTCTGTGAACATCACCTACATGTAATGAGTGTTAAGTGGACCATTCATTATCATGAGAGATGGGTTCTTGTGAACCACTACTCATGAATCATGGGTCAATAAGTTTGACTCGAAAACTACATGGTTAAATCCTGATAGCAATATCATAATTAAAATTTGTATTCTTGTTTTTCCAATCGAGATTGCAGTATTTTGTGACTGATAAAGATGGAATTCTGTTGGTGCGATTCTGATCATTAGGTATGGTGAGGTTTCTCTGATTCTTTTTCCTCTTGTCTGGATTAAGAGTTCAGTGTGGCTTCCATATAAGGATGAGTCACTTATTATTTGCATTTGGTGGTGGCAGATTGTTGGGAAGAAGATGGGAGTTACAAGCTACAACAAGGCTAAATCATATGATGCATGGCCTGCACATTTTCAAAGTAGATAAAAATATCAAAAAAATTTGGCACACTCATGTGATTGGTTATCTGTCACCATCAGAAGAGGTTATACCAATAAATCTGTAATGGTTGACACTTCACCTATCAAAGAGTTGTGCATTTGCAGGTATGTCATAGGCACATGCAACTGTAATGTGTTTCTAATTAAGCCCAATGTGTCCTTACAGCATCTTCCTATCCTTCCATTTTTCTAAGTTAGTTTCAAGAAAAATGTGATTTCAGACACAACAATAGGGCACAAATTCACTGAAACTTTTATTTGGATATGATCAAAGAGATGCCTCTGTTTTAGTTGTGGTGGAAATTTGTATGATCCACATAAATGATCCACAATATTAGAATAAGATATGCAAGAGAAGGTGAATGACAATATCTTTTAATAAAACTATTATTTATATATAATATATACAATTACATTTTGAAAATTATATATATATTTTATTTAATGCTGAATTTTAATATGCATATTTTTATTAAGACCCTGTTAAAAAGGTGTATTATCTTTTAAGGTCTTTATAAAATGATTTATGTTATTCTTCTATTTTTAATCCACTTTTTATATCGAAATAATGAAAAGTCTTTGTTTTTCTTCAATTAAACTCTGTTTGTTTCTCTTGGACATATTTAAAGTCATATTATTTGTTCTCTTCATGTTTATTATAGGTTAAAGTTGATGAGCATCTTATAGATGTGAGGTTGGTAAATCAAGGTGTTGTGAGAGTGGTTTTTTTTTTAATTATTATCGATGAATTTATATTTTAATTATATATTTTTGAAAAATCAGATGGATGGTGGAGATTCGATTAAAGATCAAGAACTAACTTGAAGAGGTGGACGAGTTGATTGAAATTATTTTAAAAAGTTGGTATTTTGAAATCATACAAAGATAATAATGAATTTATTAATTTGTTTAAATGAATAATTATATAGATTGTGAAGATGTGTCTGATATGCCTCTACTTTGAAGAAACCCATGATAGCTACAAATATTCAATACTTGTTTATTTAAGCCATGTGATATTTTTATTCATAGCCTTTGATTTTAAACTAAAATGTACTTATTTTTCCTAGATCATTGGGATAAATGGGACTACTTTTTAAGTTATGTTATATGCAAACATGTTGGAAACTCTTTCATTTAATAAAATTTTAGACTTTTACTTATTTTTCTATTCATGGGCTATGCTATTTTGATGAATCTCTATACTCCACTTGAATGTTGATTTATAGCAAGTGTTTAAAGATATATTTTAATATTTAGAGATTGTGAAGGTTGCATGCACCTAATTTGTGTTTGTATATGGTAGTCACCATGATTCTTCATTTCTAGTCATCTTCAAAATCTTGCACCTTTACCATTTACATAGTTGTTTAAATTGATTAAATGAGGTTTGGTTTTACAACTGGCTTATCTATCTTATTATATAATCTATATAGGAAACATCGAGATATATCAATTTTTTGAAATGCATTTAGTTATTTCATTGTTGTGTGTTTGTAATAATAAGTTTATTTTGTATCATTTTATATAATTGAATTATATTATAAGAATAAGTTCATTATGTCATAATATTTGTGAAATTTACTACCCACTCATTGGAGTTTTCATGATAGCTTTTAGACTTTTCATATATACACAGTTTGGAGGATTTAAAGTTTGTATTATAAACCATTCTACAACGGTAAGAAAGATGTAGAATAACTATTTGAATTATTTTTGTTATCATTGAACACACTTTAGCCATAGCAAAAGAGATAAGCCGAACAAACATGAATAAACTTCCAAATTTGTGAGCCCATGATTATGTAAAGAGCCCATGAATATGTAAAGAAATTGTTATTTAGATATTATTGATTAAAAAATTATAATTTTTATTTAAAATTTATAATAAAAATCTTTAATTGTTATTTGCTAGAATTATACAGATTAATGGAAGGATAATACTAAAGATTTTGGCAAAATCTGTTTGAGAGGATAATGAGATTAAATAAGAACTGCTAATTGCAAATAAAAAATATTCTCATATGATCAAAAAAACATATCCATGACTTATTTTTTCCATCAACAAAGACAAACATTCATACAATAATCAAGAAAAAACATAAATTTAGGCCTTTAAACTTAACTTCCGTTGACATTGATTAATGTAAATGTGAGGGTTACAAGTAAGTTCAATTTGCTTGCCGATTTAATACAATTAAGGATACATATATTAATGCATACTATGCCCAACTATCAAGATCTGCATTTTGAGATTAGATCTTAATTGCATAGAATATAGTAGACCTTCTTAGTGGTTTTACCCTACTTTAACACAAGGTTGTACTTGTGAATCTATCTAAGAGCACATTATCACTATACAAACCAATCCTCTACTAATTTGGCCTTCTTCACCTATTTGCTTGTGAGTCTACCTGTGCAGAATGGATGGTGTTAAAAAACTGCTTGTGGGAATTGTTGTGTTAAGAGAAATGTTTTAACTTCCTTGTTTTTGAAAAGGTAAGCAGCATTTACAGGGTGTTGTACCCTTTACACAGAGGGCCCAAAGGGCCAAAGAAGAGCTAGTTCAAAACAGGAATGAACTAGGAGAGGACAGAACAACTGACAGACAACCGTAAAACCACAGATTAGGACAAGATAACTTCTTTGTTATGAGTAAGACCATTTTCCTAAAGTGCAATAAGACAAGACATGTCAAGCAATCATACAAGTGCCTAAGATAGAACAATGGGGAATCCACTAATGCATTGCTGATGCAAGCTCTGTGATTGTGATTCTTTGATATGAACTTTTAATATTAGATTCCAATGATAATTAGTCAACATAAATCCTCATCGATGAATTTATATTATCTTAAGGAATGTCAACAGAAATCCTTTTGCAAGGCAATGCTAATCAATGATACTAATCACTATGCCATAAAACTAATAGATCTACATTTCATTAGGTACAAAATTATAGCTGATATGGACATACAAAAATGTACTTGAATATGAGCCTATGCTTTTAAGCTCTTGTCTTACAAGAATCAAAACCAATGTGTCAAGTTCTAGTACAATGTGAGATTATAAAAAATTGTTTGTCTTATTCCACCACAGCTGGGAAAATAGCCATAATCAGCCTTTTCATCTGAATATTTTATTTTCCAAAGCAGATAGCCCAATAACATCTCAACTATTAGTTTGTCATCAAACTCAAATCAAAAAAGTCTGTAATCTTAACTTGAACAGATCTGACTATATTTTGAGGAAATGTGTAACTAGCTAAACTTTTGATTATAGTTCAATTGTTATTTGATTGAGACCTCTGTATCTCAATCTCTCCTTGTAAACAAAATCTGCATCTAGAAACCCAGCAACAAAATCCCACAATCTGTACACATCTTCAAAGTTGCTCACAAAATTAAGCGCCGCACTCACAACTTGTATCTCCGGTGTCCTTACCTGATGCTTGGAATGCACAGCCGCGGATTTTCCATCACCCATTTTAGTCTCTAATAGTGCAATACTACCTTGATATTTTTCTGGAAAGTAGATGTTATGCATAACACCATAACCCAATAATATTTTGCTTCTGTCTGCAAGCAAGGGCTCGATCAATTCACCTTTCCAGTCATACAGGTTGAATGTTACAGAAGGTGCCCTATTAAAATTAGTCTTTAGCCTGTAGATTGTTACCAAATGACAAGGATTCTGAGAATGGGGATGGAAAAGTTTTGACAAAGCGTTTACAAGCCAATTTATCAAATATTTAAGCCTAGTATTGGAACTACCGAGACCTAGAGAATCGGCATGATCCAGACCCCTAAACAAGATTTGAGATTTACAGCTCACCGTTGCTAAATTTCTATTCACTCTCTCACTTTGTAAGAATTGGGGTTCTTGTTGCACAGATCTGGTTGGTGTTGAATCAAAATATCAATCTGTTAATGTTCGATAGATCCGCTAGAGTTAATGAATCCACGGGAGATGGTTAAGCCATGTCACAAACCTAAGCGCTACACTGCACATCACAAGGAGACCAAGGGCACACACCACAAGAAGACCAAAAGCGCACACCTTGCACCAGTTCTTTAATTCTTGAGAAGGATTTTGTATCACTTTTGTGAGAGTGATCACTTTTGTGGTGTTAATCATGTTGTTCTGAGCTTGATCTCTAGTATGAAGTTCAAAAATTGGCCCACAGAATGATGTAGTGAGAATCTACTTGTCTTTCAATTCCCAAGCAGGAGCCTCTAGTACTCCCCCATCAGCATCTGGCCTTTTAGAACACAAGCCTTCTTAAATTTCATTATTTGCAGAGGCTATTAAAATACCTTTGCATATGGGCACTATCTTCACCATTCCAATGCCCCTTGCAGTTGAAGATGTATGCAAGCAAGGAATGATAGATTTCTTAATAAAAAGACGTCTAAATCCAGTTGGGTTTTCCCCATAAGCCTTATAAAATGAGCAGATGATAAAATCTATCATAGCCAATGGGAGGCCAAGAGAATGCATGTCCTTGGAGCCCAAAGTTGAAGCATCCATTCCTTTGATCATTCCTCATCCACTCATAAGAATACTTAGCCCCTATTACTCTAGACTGCAAAATAACCCCTCGGTAGAGTCAGTACTAGCCTCCATTGCAATCTTTTTGTTCTTCTATTGGATGTGGAACAACACTGAGAGGGGGGGTGAGTCAAGGTTGTAAAATATTTCTTACAAGACAAACCAAAACATCACCACATAAAGTATACTATGACAATCGATGCTGTCAGAAAACATATAGAGCATGACCAGCAGCAACAGCAAAATAACTTAAATGGACAACATCATAGCATCATTGTTTTTATAAGAGAGGATGAACAAGCATACAAGATAAATGCCTTTATTTCCAGAAGTAAACATATCTATATTTCCAGCATGAAGGAAAAACTGAGCAAATAGTGTTGAAGGTTATTGAACTGGATAAGTATACATATCAGAGCAAATGAAGAACCTAAAAACAACAATTTCAACAAGGAAGACAGGAGGTAAACATATGCACACGAAATAATAGAGACACAAAGAGATGTCAAGTTTAAAACCCTCTAGGGGTAGAAAAACCACTCCAAATTGCCTTGCAGGCTTAATCTCAAAAATCTATTTACAATATCATTCTAAGCACCAACTCAGTCACTGAAACAATCTGCAGCACCTACTTCAATAGGAGTACCAACTCCTTTTCAAAAACTCTTACATGTAGAGTTCACTTGTAAAGTAATGATCTTATAATTGCACTGTATGTGCAATTATAAATACTCCACTGCACAAGTCAATTCATGCCATGATAACAAATACAAAATATAACCTCAATTTGTTCTCCACAAAACTTCAACCAAATTGAATCTCTGTTGTAGAAACCAGAGTTAACATATGTATCTTTTCATTTTCTGATTTTACAAAACTTTCAACTAGATATACCTCTCTTTCTGGTTTTGTATATCTTTTTCACTATTACAGATCTCTTTTAAAATGCTTACAGCCATATTTTAGAGACAAGAAACAGTTACAAAACAAAAACCCTATCTATTAACTAGGGTTTGTACCAGGAAAATGAAACCCTTCACAATAATACGTGTACCCATATTGTTTTACAAGTTTTTCTTTTTCATAATGAATCATACACAAAATATAGAGAAACTGATATAACAAATTCAAGGAACCCACGAGTTTTTAAACTCGGGTTACACCAAACGAAATAACTCATTTTTGTAACTACTCAAAAATGACAAGGAAGAATATACCAGTTTGCTCAAACTGAAAAGCAAAACGAAATACCTGTCATGGCGGCCAGTCAAACAACACCTGAAAAAATAACACTTGTCCAAAAACATAACCCATCCACCTTTCCATTTGTGAAGTGTCCATCAAAGCAAGCAAGCCCCCAACAAAATTCTAAATCAAAAACCTGAAGCTAGAGAAACAAATCAACTGAAAAATAACTTCCTTACAGCAGTGCGGCTAGGGTTCGGCTGTTTGCCAAAAAGAGAATCACAAAAACATAGTGATTAAAATCCGTAAGCAATTTTAGGTCAACCAACAACTTCATTATAAAAAAAACAATAATGCCTTCAAGTCCGTGGTAATCAAAGCTTTCAAATCCGACATCATAATTAAGCCAACGAATATGCCAAAGAATATTGCAAAGTTGCCAACTCACAAACCACGTGAGTGAAGAAAATAATTATCCACGTCAAGTCAACACAAGGAAGACCGATGCTAGTCATCAAGGAAAAACACAAACAAACGCAACAAACTCCCCCTTTGTCCTTGATGGCAAAACCAACAAATCAAATTCAAAGCTCAAAGCCTCAAGCCATCATTGAAACCATCAGAAACATAGGAGCAACATGATATCATAACCAAATTACCATAACCATAGAATGAGAAACCACTGAAACCAAAGTATACCACTGCCCACTGAAATCAAAGTAAACCACTACCAAACCATAGAATGATAACCACTGATAACCACTAAAACCAGAGCACTTTCTCCCCCTTTTTGTCACAAGGACAAAGGGTAAAAACAAAAAAGAATGAGACAACTACAAATAGAACAAGAAGCATCAAAGCCATGGAAAGCAGCAAGAGACTGCTTAGAGAGCTGAAAAGCTCCCCCTCAACAAATGATGGATTTTAAGAGAGCAATGATTGAGAGACAACTCCCAACCGAGAACGAAGCCCTTCAAGTACTTCTTTAGCCAAAGGATTTGTAAAGATATCTGCCACTTGTGCTTGAGTAGAAATATACTGCACTGTTATTTCATTAGCCAAAACCTTTTCCCTTAGAAAATGAAATTTAATGGCAATATGCTTAGTTCGTGAATGCATAATAGGATTTTTAGACAAGTTAATTGCACTTATGCTATCACAAAAAATAGAAATTGGCTTAGCAACCTCAATACCCATGTCTGATAATGTTTGTACCATCCAAAGAAGCTGAGTACAGCAAGAAGTAGCTGCAATATATTCAGCTTTGGTAGTTGATAAAGAAACTGAATCTTGTTTTTTACTATGCCAAGCAACAAGAAAATCACCAAGATAAAATGCTGCACCACTAGTGCTTTTCTAGCCCAATCAGCATTAGTAAATGTTGTCAAAGTAAAGTCATTATTTCATGGATACAATAAACCAAAATCAAGAGTACCCTAGATATACTTGAATATCCTTCTTACAGCCATGAGATGAGACTATTTTGGTGCAGATTGAAATCTAGACACCATACATACAACATGCATTAAGTCCGGTCTAGAAGCAGTTAAATATAGTAAGCTACCAATCATTGACCGATACTTTGTTTGATCAACATCAGGAGAATCATCAGTTTTAGACAACTTACAACCAGTTACCATAGGTGTGCTTACAAGATGACAATCATTCATCTGAAACTTTATTAACATCTCTTTGGCATATTTTGTTTGTGACATAAATATTCCTTGTTCAAGCTGTAAAACTTGGAGACCAAGAAAGAATGTTAGTTCACCTAACATTGACATTTCAAATTCAGATTCCATAATCTTTGAAAACATCTTAGACAAAGCATCATTATTGCAGCCAAAAATTATATCATCTACATAGACCTCAACAACTAGAACATCATCACTTTCAACTCTAACATAGAGATTATTATCAACACCTCCTCTTTTGAAACCATTTGCTATTAAATGTGCATCCAACCTGGAATACCAAGCTCTAGGAGCTTGTTTAAGATCATACAAAGCCTTTCTTAATCTGTAAACATGATCAGTTTTGTCTTTTGCAACAAATCCTTCTAGTTGTTCCATATATACCTCTTCATCAAGATAACCATTCAAGAATGCAGTTTTCACATCCATTTGGTAAACCTTAAAATTCTTGAAACAAGAGTATGCTAAGAAAATTCTAATTGATTCAATACGAGCAACAGGTGCATAAGTTTCACCAAAGTTTATACCTTCCTGTGGAGCATATCCTTTGCACATAAAACGTGCTTTATTCCTTATTACTTTGCCACACTCATCCAGCTTGTTACGAAACACCCATTTGCCTCCAATAACATTCTTATCATCAGGTCTTGGGATGAGCTCCCAAGTCTTATTCTTCTCAATTTGACTAATCTCTTCCTGCATAGCTTTCTACCAACACTCATCATTTAAAGCATCAGATACAACTCTTGGCTCAAAATTAGTTATCAAACAGAAATGTTCAGCAATCTGTGCTTGCTCATCAAATTTAGCTTTTCTTCTTGTTAAAATTCCAGCATTACCGTCCCCAATGATCAAATCTTGAGGATTATTTTTAAAAACAATCCTGTAGGGTGGCTTTGGAGATGTTACTGCCTTAGAACTTGAAGTATCCTCCAGTGGAACATTATTTATTTCATCAGATTTAGGAGTAATGTCAAGGCCCACCAAAGGTTCCTTGTCACCATCCTACACAGGCTCATCATCAAGAAGCAATTTTTCATCAAATTTTACATTAACAGATTCAACAATTCTATTCAGCCTTTTATTGTAGCACCTGTAAGCTTTACTATGAGTAGAGTATCCTAGAAATATACCTTCATCCGATCTAGATTGAAAGCTGCCCAAGTTTTCATCATCACGTTTAATAAAACATTTACAACCAAAAATTTGAAAGTATTTAACTAAAGTTGATTTACCATGCCAAAGTTCATATGGAGTGAAATTAGATTTCACTCTAATTTGTACCCTGTTTAGAGTATAAACAACTGTATGAACAACTTCTTTCCAGTATTTGTCTGGTAGTTTTGCTTCATCTAACATTGTCCTTGCCATTTCTTTTACTGTTTTGTTTTTCCTCTCAATAACTCCATTTTGTTGAGGAGTTCTTGCAGCAGCATATTGATGTTTTATGCCATGTTTCTCACAATAATCTATAAATTCTTGAGAAGTAAACTCACCTCCCTTGTCTGATCGTAAGCACTTAAGCTTTGTGTCAGCTTCTTTCTCAACCATCTTTCGAAAAAATTTAAATCTATCAAAAGCTTCTGACTTGTTTTTGAGAAATGTTACCCAAACCATTCTTGTATAGTCATCTACAAACATGAAATACTGCTCACCATTTATAGATCTTGTTCTAGTGAGACCACACAGATCATTGTGTACAAGCTGCAAAGGTTTAGTTGAAGCATGTTCTTTGGATTTAAAACTAACCTTTGTTTGTTTACCTCTTAGACATTCCTTACAAACAATATTTTCAGGTTTTTGTAGAATAGGCAATCCTCTAACATTCTAGTTTTTGCTGATCCTAACCATATTATCAAAGTTAACATGTCCTAACCGCTTATGCCACAACCAATTTTCTTCAACTTGACCCATGAGACATATTCCTTCACTACATTCATGATTAGAAGAGTCAAGAAGATTATAAACATTACCTTGTGTCCGTAATCCAGTTGCAACTATTTTTCTTGATTTGTTCTTTATAGCACAACCTTGTGAGTGAAATATAACATTATAACCATTGTCATAAATCTGACTAACACTTAAAAGATTGTGTTTAAGACCATCAATGTAATACACATCATAGATAGGAGTGTCATCATTTAAAAGAAAAGAACCTTTACCTTTAATCTCAAAATCCTGTATTATCACCAAATTTCACAAAACCTCTTGAATAATCTTCAAGCTTGATAAACATGTTTCCATCACCTATCATATGATTGGAATAGCCACTATCCAAAACCCATAAAGTCTTCCTTCTTGAAAGAAGAGCAATTTGGACAAGCATTGATTGTTCTATGTTTTGAAAAAAATTTGGGTCTCCAAACTTTGCCAGAGATATGTTTACCTTGTTTGCATTGCTTAGATGTATGACCAATAGAATTGCAAGTGAAACACCTAATAGTATTAGAAAAACCAAAGAACTGTTTGTGACCAAATCTAGGTGTTCTAGACATCATTATTCTGCAGTTTTTTATTTTGTGTCCAAACTTATTACAAAAGAAACAATAACCATGAAAGAAAGCATTAAACCTGAAATTGGTTCATTGATGCTCAAATGGCCTCTTCTTCTCAGCTGCCTTGAAGTTCTGATGTAAAGGTTTTAAACATTCACCAGTATTGAACCCAATACCATTCATATCTTTATGTTGTTTTTGTTTTCCAAGTATCTCATTCAAGTGAATAGTACTCTCATAACCTTCCACTTATTTTTTTAGATTGACAACCTGTTGTTCAAGAGTTTGAATCTCTTTATCTTTATCAATAAGAACAGACTGAAGAATATCCACCATTTTTTTAGAATCATCAAGCTCAATTTGTAAACCAGTGACCAAACTATCTGAACTATGGTCTCTATCTGAATTATGTTCTTGAGAAACAATATGTTTCTTTAATCTTTTTATTTCTTGAAGAGCAAAAAGTAATTCAATTTCACAGTTTTCTACCTCAGACTCTTTTTCAGATTCTTTATTTGGTATTTCCTCTGATTCTTTGTTTGAGACCTTTTGAGTTTCAACTTTAGCCATAAATAAAGTCAAGTCTTCATCATCCAGTGAACCATCAGACTCAAAATCTGAATCTTCTTTTGAAAAGAGACTTTTTTTCAGTTGAAAGTTAAACTTATTTTTAGGATAGTAAGTCTTTTTCTTAAGTTGTCTTTCTAGTTTTTCATCTTCATAAGATTGATCAGCATAAGGACATTTCGCAGCAAAATGTCCAGGTTTTCCACAAGTAAAACATTTAAAAGGCATCTTACCCTTATACTTCTTTTTCAGTTTCTTAACAAGAAGAGCTTCTTTGGAATCAGACATATCAGAATTACTATCATCTGACAAAGTTTTATTTTCTCCCTTAAAGGCAATTTCTTTACCAATAGAATTATTTTTGTTAATTCTCATTTCATAGGCAGTTAAAGTACCTTGTAAACTATCTAGAGTGAGCTGGTCAAAGTGTTTCTTTTCTTCAAGAGTAGCAATTTTAGCTTCAAATTTATTTGGTAAAGTTCTGATAACCTTAGTGACAACATCAAACTCCTTTACCTCTTCTCCTAACCCTTTCATAGCATTAACAGTTTCATCAACTCTTAAGAAATAATCAGCTATCTTTTCATCATCCTTCATTTTAATTTCTTCAAACTGATGTTTGAGAGTGAAGACTTTTGACTGTTTTACTTTTTCATTTCCTTGATAAATAGTTTCTAGTTTAATCCAAATTTCCCTATCAGAACTACAATGCATAACCTTGATAAAAACATCTTTAGTCAAGGCACACAAGAGAGCATGTTTTTCTCTAGCATTGGTTTCATATTTTTTCTTCTCATCAGAAGATGTGGGAAGAGTAGTTGGTACAGTGTATCCAGCTAATACTATACTCCATACATCAAGATCTATAGAAGTCAGATATGTTTCCATTCTAATCTTCTAGAACACATAATCCGTTCCATCAAACAATGGAGCTCTTGTCATAGAAGTGCCTTCATGAGCTTGAGACATTTTAAACAAACTTCCAAGACCATAAACAATCCTAGTTTGGGAAACCTGACAAAGGACCCTTTGCTCTGATGCCACTTGTTGGAAGTGGAACAACACTAAGAGGGGGGGATGAATCAGGGTTGTAAAATATTTCTTATAGGACAAACCAAAACATCACCACATAAAGTATACTATGACAATCAATGCTGTCAGAAAACATACAGAGCATGACCAACAACAACAAGAAAATAACTTAAATGGACAACATCATAGCATCATTATTTTTATAAGAGAGAATGAACAAGCATACAAGATAAATTCCTTTATTTCTAGAAGTAAACATATCTATATTTCCAGCATGAAGGAAAAATTGAGCAAATAGTGCTAAAGGTTATTGAACTGGATAAGTATACATATTAGAGCAAATGAAGAACCTAAAAACAACAATTTCAACAAGGAAGACAGGAGGTAAACATGTGCACACGAAATAATAGAGACACAAATAGATGTCGAGTGGAAAACCCTCTAGGGGTAGAAAAACCACTCCAAAATGCCTTACAGGCTTAATCTCAAAAATCTGTTTACAATATCGTTCTGAGCACCAACTCAGTCACTGAAACAATCTAAAGCACCTACTTCAATAGGAGTACCAACTCCTTTTCAAAAAATCTTACATGTAGAGTTCACTTGTAAAGTAATGATCTTATAACTGCACTGTATGTGCAATTCTAAAAACTCCATTGCACAAGTCAATTCATGCCATGATAACAGATACAAAATATAAGCTCAATTTTTTCTCCACAAAACTTCAACCAAACTGAATCTTTGTTGTAGAAACCAGAGTTAACATATGTATCTTTTCATTTTTTGATTTTACAAAAATTTTAACAGAATACCTCTCTTTTTGGTTTTGTATATCTTTTTCACTATTACAGATCTCTTTTAAAATGGCTTATAGCCATATTTTAGAGACAAGAAATAGTTACAAAACAAAAACCCTATCTATTAACTAGGGTTTGTACCAGGAAAATGAAACCCTTCACAATAATACGTGTACCCATATTGTTTTACAAGTTTTTCTTTTTCATAATGAATCATACACAAAATACAGAGAAACCGATATAACAAATTCAAGGAACCCAAGAGTTTTTAAACTCGAGTTACACCAAAAGGAATAACTCGTTTTTGTAACTGCTCAAAAATGACAAGGAAGAATATACCAGTTTTCTCAAACTGAAAAACAAAATGAAATACATGTCATAGCGGCCAGTCAAACAGCACTTGAAAAAATAACACTTGTCCAACAACATAACCCATCCACCTTTCCATTTGTGAAGTGTCCATTAAAGCAAGCAAGCCCCCAATGAAAGTCTGAATCAGAAACCTAAAGCTGGAGAAACAAATCAACTGAAAAACAACTTCCTTACAGCAGTGCGGCTAGGGTTCGGCTGTTTGCCAAAAAGAGAATCACAAAAACATAGTGATTAAAATTCGTAAGCAGTTTTAGGTCAACCAACAACTTCATTATAAAAAAAACAATAATTCCTTCAAGTCCGTGGTAATCAAAGCCTTCAAATTCGACATCATAATTAAGCCAACGAATATGCCAAAGAATATTGCAAAGCTGCCAACTCACAAACCACATGAGTGAAGAAAAGAATTATCCACGTCAAGTCAAACACAAACACAAACAAACGCAACATCTTCTTCATCATCAAATCTCATTAGAACAGATCCTCAAGAAGGCCATTAGAATAGGGCAGACATGGTTTTGGCTCCCTTTACCTTTGCAATAAGTTTTCCAAACAAAGCTCAAAATGGTGAAAGCAGCCATGAGAATAGTCAATGCCTATTTTGCCTAGATATAATTATCATTCTCAACTTCTTATCTTTTATTGTTTTTCCTAATAAAAGCTCAGGTCTTCTAAATCACCATATATTACAATCTTTATATTATATTAAGGCAGTTGAGAGCTTTCACAAACAATTAAAATTAGATTTTTTTATTATTATGAAATTTAATTTACATACTTTTAGGCCGAAGGCATGTTTTATTTGAGAATTGCAAAGCTAACTATGAAATCAACAGTCAAAAATCATTACAAGCAAAGCAATACGAATCTTTTAATCTCGTCCATACAATGTTTTAAAATGTTTTTCTTGATAAATGCCCATAATAAAGGGAAATAAAAAACGGATTGGGCGGATTAATTTAGACAGATGAACAGTTGAATGCATGTTGGATGAGTGAGAAGGCGTGAGTAATTATCGACTTGCATTATTCACGATTCGGTTAGTTAAGTCTCGTTCATTGAAAAAATTTTAAAGATCATATAAGAAGAAAAAATTATGTGTGCTTTCCCTCCTTAAAGCCATTATTACAGTGCCCTTGCATATGTTGAATGCCACTAACACATTTTCTTCGACATTACAATCTGGGGAGCTCTCGTATTGAAGAATGTGGTCGTTCGGGGATTGGAGGCAACAGAAATTCTGATTATGGCGGTGAGTGGAGTTCTGTTATCCTCAAATAAGTGCTTCTTCTTTGCATATTTATTTCCCCTTTAACTGCTTGTTGTTTGCATTATTTTTTTTTGTGTTTCAAGGTGAGTTGCTTGATTTAATTTCGCTCAGTTTTGCTACAAGATTATGTTTTTGAAAATTATCCACAATTTATTTCTTTGGGATATTATATTAGTATAAGACTGTGGCAGATGTGTGAACAATATTTTTTTTAACAATTAATTTTTCTTTTTTTCTTTCAACCTTCTAGATCATAGTTGTAATGTCGAAAGCAATTTGAGGTACAAATCTTCTAAAATTTGTTGCTTTCTGCTAGGGTAACTTTTCATTGGTATTAAATGGGTGACTTTTTGTTGGATTCTTTTAACTGTTGTGAATTTTATTTTTTTCAATTACTGTGTATATTTCCCCTGATTTCAATGGTTTTCTAATGTTTATTGACAATATCTGAAGTAATGTGTTCATTAAGACATATGCAAGATATATGAGAGGAACATATTTTGGTCCTTTATCCTGCAGCTGGATCTTTTTCTTAACATTTTCATAGTGTTTGAATGTGTGTGGACTCTCCACATTTTCCCATTAGGATTAGTGTGAGAAAAATTGTGATTTTTTTTAAAAAATTACAAATTTACCCTTTTGGGTGTAGTAACCACAGGCTGAGATACTTTAACGAAGGGGCGTCTCTTTTGTCAAAGTCACTCGAGATTTTATTTTAGTCTCATCTATTGGGGTACACTGCATCCAACATTTAGGATGCAATATTCTCAAATTTTCACCATATTTTGTGGGGTTTGAACTTTTTTCGGTGTTTTCTAATGTCTCTAGGTTACATGTTTTCATTTCTTATTGTGCATTATTAGTTTATAAAATAAAATCAACAAAGCATCTAGAGAAATAGTCTTGAAAATCAACCACTCACAACCTTTTGTTGTCTTCAGAGAAATGAAAATTGTGTTGACCAAAAACAGTAATTTAGGCAAAAACATTGTCATTCATATACAGTGCTAATAGCATAACCTTAAAGATTTATTTCTTCTGGAATATTACATAAATAACCTAAAACAAATATAGATACAAAATGACACCAAAATGGATGTTAGAAAATACAGGTTTAAAATGCAGTAACATTAAGATTACAATATGAAATAAGTAGAATCCTTGCTATCTTTCTAGGTGTTCACAGTACTTTTACTTGTTCATTGGTGAGCTTTGCATAACTCAAAATTACATAACAGCTAAGAATCACTTAGGGAAATTCAAATATTTTACAAACTTTGTAAACCACTAAAATAATGAATGACGAAAATACCCACTTGAGCATATTTTTTTCCCTACTATGTCAACCATATGCTCCTTGCACTAACAAATGCAGCATACATTTTATTTTGGCTACTATGAACAATTGCTTAGATAAACCAATCCAATCTAAGTTGGTAGAGAAAAAATGTTTGTGCAACACTTTCCATTTGAAGATGGTGACTTAATGCTCTATAGGCATTTCAACAAGCTCACCATCAGATGAATCAGTTTTAGACATTTGAACTGAAGCACGTTAAGGATTGCAAATTTAATTTAAAGCTTCCAAGACATCATATTTCCTTTTACCCATTTTTTTATTTTTTATTTAGAATGGAAATTTTGAGCACTGAGAATGAGATTGCATGATGTTGTGTGGGCGATGGGATTCTGCTAGGGCAGTGATGCCCTAGCTTTGTTGCTTCCTCTCCTATGTGGGGGATGGCTCTCATTCCTTCTGGTCTGCTGCTGAATGTGCTTTGGGTGGTTGGGGTTGCTTGTCTCTGTTGTCTGTGTGTGTGGTGTTTGGTGTGGGGTTTGTGTTTGATGTTTGTGGGGCTGGCGTTTGGTGTGGGCTACGTGGGTTTGAGGTGTGCGGTGTGAGGAGTGGTGTCTGGGGTGTGGGGTGTGGAGGCTGGTGTGGTGAGCTTCGGGTGTGGAGGATGGCTAGAGTTTCTGAGAGTTTGATGATTACAGGTGTGAAACCATCTTCAGGTTTCTCTGTGGACGTGCATGCACCGTCAATGGATTCCTCTTTTGTGGGTGAGAGCTCTAAGCTTAAGAAGGTGAATGGATGTCTTTCATGGAGTCAAGATCGTTCAATTCTCGTTATCTCTCTGGAATCGGTGCAAGAGGAATTTTCTTATTGGAATCAACTTGTTTTGATTTGTAAGTTTTTGGGTATTCCTGTCCCCCTCTCGGCTTTAGAGTCTTGGATTCGTCGATCTTGGCAAGTTGAAGGTGATTTTAATATTTTGGTTGCTAGGAATGGCTTCTTCATGGTTGATTTTTCTTTCATTTTGGATCGCAATCGTGTTTTTGAGGGAGGACCGTACTTTTACAATCATGTGGGTTTGTTCATGAAACTCTAGCATGGAGGTTTCAATGCGGCCGAGGATCTACCCTCTCGGGTTCCTATGTGGGTCTGCCTACCATGGCTGCCATTGGAGTTCTGGACGGAGGATATTCTACATCGGATTGTGGCCTTGTTGGGGAAGTCGGCTGCCATTGCTCATAATACTTTGGATAAAAAGGTATTTTCATTTGCTTGCATCTGTGTTGAGATTGACTTAAATAATCCATTGCCAGACTCTTTGGAAATTCACATTGGCTCTGCCTCATGGATTCAACAGCTAGATTATGAGTCCCTTCATTTTTGATGATGTTTTTGTCATGAGTATGGACATCTTCAACGCCATTGTCCTCAGACATCCAAAACGGAAGGGGTTTCTTCTCCCCCTTCTTCGGGGCCTTCGGTTGAAAAGGGTGATAAGGGCAAGGCACCTATGGCTGAGGGGGTGCCTAATGATGGCTTTATTCCTGTTAAGCTGAAAGCTAAGGGGAGGGGTTAGAAGCAACCCTATAAAGATAGACAGAGTGATTAGGGTTTCAACCATTTTGAAGTCTTGGATAGTCAGGCCTTAGAGGAGGGGATCCCAATTGAGATCTCGTCTGGGGCCACTAGTATGGATACAGGGTTGGAGCAGGCAATTGTTGTTAAGGATAACTCTCTGCCTTTGGAGCAAGGGGGTGGTGGGCTTCCTGATGCTTCTGTAGGGTTACAGGATGATATTGTTTTAGCGGATCTAGCTAAGGAAGCGTTGTCTTCAGGTAAAGGTCGAGGTTCGACTCCTGGTCTAGGGGTGCAGCAATGCCCTCTCAAAAAGGGGCATTTTGATAATCCATCTAAAGTTAGTTGTAAGAAGGATGTGGACAAGCTCAAATTTACTAGGGATTTGTTGGTAGAATCGAGGTCTCTTAACACCATTGAGGCCCACTTCGTCCAACCTTCCCCATGATTATTCTATCATGGAATGCAAGGGGGTTGAAAAGTGCCTCCCGTCAAAAGGATATTCAGGATCTGATTGGGGTTCATTCCCCAGATATCTTTTTTGTTTAGGAGACTAAGCTTCAAGTGGAACACATGCTTCATTTTTCTCCCCGTATTTGGGTTTCTGGTCAGTGCCAGTATATTGGATCTAGGGGAAGTTTCGGAGGTTTGGCTCTTTTCTAGGATCCTCATAAAGTTGTGCCTTGTTGGTGGATTGCTAGTCATTCCTCTATCTCGGTGGTGGCGTCTGATTTGGAATTTGGTGAGACTATTTTGGTTATTAATGTTTATGCTTTGATTCATATTTGTGGTAAAATCCAGCTCTGGACCCATATTAGGTATATTAGGTCTTGTGCGCTTTATTTGCCTTGGATCTTAGCTGGCAATTTCAATTTTGTGTTGTGTTTGGAGGAGAAAAGAGGGGGATTTCCAAGACTGGGTCCTGCTTCTGATTTGTTTTGGGCTAATGTGGATTCTCTTGCTCTTGTTGATGTTAAACCCTCTAATGGCATATTTACTTGTAATAATAGGTAGACTCAGCCAGCTGCGATTTCTGAGCGGTTGGATAGATTTCTTGTCTCTTTTTTTTGGGTTGGAGGAAGCTTGGTCACTTGCTCTGAGATCCTTGATTGGTGTGGCTCAGATCATTGGCCAATTAATTTTTTTGCTTCATCTTTCCCTAATCCTAGGAATCCTCCTTTCAAATTTCAGCTTATGTGGATTCGTGATTCTTCGTTGTATAATCTTGTTGCTCGGTGGTGGGAGGATGGAACCCCTGTGTATGGCACTGCTATGTATACTTTCGTTAAGAAGCTGCAATATGTCAAGTTTCATTTTAAGCGATGGAAAAGGGTTTGTTTTGGAAACTTTCAGGGCAATAAAAGGGAAGCACAAGAGAGTCTTGTGGTTATTACTCACCAAATTAGGGATCTTGGATTTTTAGAGGCCCTTAGGCTTGTTGAGTCCCAAGCTCTGAAAGTGGTAGAGGAATGGGAGCTTCGTGAGGAGATATTCTGGAAACAAAAGGCTAGGGTTGATTGGCTTCAAGAGGGTGACAGGAATACTGCTTTCTTTCATCATTCTGTGCAGGCTCGTCAGAATAAGTGTTACATCCCTTCGCTTGTCAATCATGAGGGCTCTTATATCTCCTCGCAACATGCTTTGTCCAGAGAAGCTCGTCAGTTCTACTCTGCTCTGTTTACAGAGGATTCTCTTCCTGTTGAGGCTAATGAGAATATGGTTCTTTCCTATATTCCTTCTTTGATCTCTAATGACTTGAATGCTTCTCTGATTCATCTGATTACTTTGTCTGAAGTGGAGGAGGTTGTGTTTCGGATGAATAAGGGGAAAGCTCCTGGCCCTGATGGTTTCCCCGTCGAATTCTTCCAAGAGTTTTGGGATATTGTGAAGTTTGATTTGTTGGAAGTTGTTCATGAGTCTCTACATAACAAGTAGATGCTTTGTGCCCTGAATGCTACTTTTCTGGTTCTCATTCCTAAGAAAGAAGGGGCAAATAGGCTGGATTTCTTTAGACCTATTACACTCTGCAATGTGGTGTATAATATTATTACGAAATTGATTGCAGAGAGGCTTAAACCTTGTTTGCCTATTGTTATTTCTGAGGAGCAAGGGGGCTTTGTGGAGGGCCATCAAATTTTGGATGGGGTGGTGGTTGCCTCTGAGGTCATTCATTCCATGGCAATCTCTAAGGATCAGTCTATGTTCATTAAGTTGGATATGGCCAAAGCTTATGATAGAGTGAAATGGGGATTTCTTCAGAAGATTCTATTAGCCTTTGGGTTTTCTTCGGATTGGGTGAGTTGGACTATGAGTTGTGTGACTTATTCCTCTTTTTCAGTTATTGTGAACGGTGAACCTTTTGATCTTTTTGGTGCTACCAGGGGCCTTCATCAGGGGGATCCACTCTCCCCTTATCTATTCATTATTTTGGTGGAGGGGTTGGGGTGCTTCCTTAAATTCCAGGTCTCTCAAGGTTTGATTCATGGCTGGCGATGGGGGATGGGTCTTCCAACGCTTTCTCATCTTCAATTTGTGGATGATACTTCCCTTATGGGGTTGGCTTGTATTCGTGAATCTGAATCCTTTAGGCATGATTTGGATATCTACCTTGTTGCTTCAGGTCAAAAATTCAATGAGTAGAAGTCTACTATCTTCTTCTTTAATACTCCTCAGGCTATCCAACGAAGGGTTACTGGAATTTTGAGGTTTCAAATTGGGTCCCTGCCCTTTGTCTATTTGGGGATTCCTCTTGTTGTTGGTCGGCAGCCCCGGTCCTCCTGGCAGTTGTTACTTGATAAGTTGAGGAAGAAAGTTACTCATTGGACTCATAAGTGGCTATCTACAGCTGCTAGAGTTACTCTCCTTAAGTCTATTATCCAGGCCCTCCCCATCTACAGGTGTTTTGTTCATTCGGCCCCTATGTATTTCCTTAGGGATTTTGATGCTCTCTCTCATCGATTTCTTTGGAGTGGCAACTTGATGTCTTCTAAGTGGATTCTTGTTAACTGGGATGTTGTGTGTCTCCCAAAATAGGAGGGTGGTCTCAGCCTATGCTTTACTATTTTGAATGGGCAAGTTCTGGCTGCTAAGCTTTACTAGCATTGGTGCACCAATCAGCACTAGTTATGGGCTCGTATTCTCAACCATAAGTATCTTAGAGGTGTTGCTTCTTTTGAGGTTCCTTGCTATCCTCTGGAGGGGAGTGGTTCTATGATTTGGAATACTTTGAAAGTGGGGGCTCAGTTGATTAAGCAGGCACTTTTCTAGATCTATCACTCGGGGTCTTAGGCTCTTTTTTGGTTTGATGCTTGGGATAGTCACCCTTCCCTTCTTTCTATTTTTCCTCATCTTCAACCCCTTTGTGATGTGTTTACTGCTACTAGTTGGGACACCATGGAGCATTACAAGATCATTGAGCATTGTGGCTCTACTGTTACCTTTTGTTGGAAGCACCCTTTTGAATGGCCTCCTGGGGGGTCTGAGGGGATTAGGCGAGAGCTTGCTCAGATTTTGGCTTCCCGTGCTTGTAATTCTTTGAGGGGCTTCAATATTTTGGCTTGGGATGGCTCTGATATGTCTGGGAAGTACTCTGTGTCTATTGGCTATAAGCAGTTGGGTAGGCAGTTGTTTGGAGATGTTGAGGTCCCTTGGTGGAAGCAAGTTTGGCACAAGTGGGCTTGGCCCAAGTGAAATTTCTTCATGTAGTTAGTGGCTCAAAACAGGTGTCTTACTTGGGATTATTTATGCAAGTGTGGATTCCAAGGTCCCTCAAGATGTGTGTTGTGTCGGGATTCTGAGGAAAGTGTCTCTCATCTCTTCTTCCAATGCTCTTATGCTAAGAAGATTTGGCATTTTTGGTGGGAGGTGTGGAATATGCCCTATTGGCATGTTTCCTCGTTAGTTGAGTTTGTGGCTCGGTGGGGCAGGGCCCCTATTTCTACTTCCTTTCTTCAAGTTGCTTGGGCTATTGGCCCATCCTTCATTATTTGGAATCTTTGGTTGGAGAGGAATCGTCGGTTTTTTCAGGAGGTGACGTTGGTGGCCTCTCGCCTATGGTGGAAAATTTTGCATGCCTTTGGAGAAACTATTGCAGCTAAGTGTGATCTGACTGTTGTGGTGACTCTGGGTGATGATGGTTGTTTTAAACATCTTCATCTCCCTCCTCTGCAACAACAAATTTTGTGCAACAAATGTGGACATCTTATCCTAAAGGTGAATAGGGAGGGAAGATGGTCCCCTCCTCCTCAAGGGATCCTCAAAATTAACACAGATGGTTCATCTCATGGAAACCCTGGTCATGCTAGTATTGGAGGTATTGGTCGAGATAGGTCTGGAGATGTTCATTTTATCTTCTCAGTGTATAAGGGTTGTTATACTAATAATTTAATGGAGGCGCAGGCAATTTTATTGGTTGTGGAGTGTGGAAGTCAATTGGGGTGGCATAGGATTATTTGTGAATCTGATTCTTAGGTTATGGTGAACCTGTTGAATAGGCGGAGTTTAGATGATGTTAGTTGGCATTTGGCTTTTATTCTGGAATATATTCTCAACCTTTGTACTTCTCTGGAGTTCATTATCTTCACTCATATTCCTAGAGAATGGAATGGTGTTGTTGATTGTCTGGCTAAATGGGCCTATGATCATATTCATGACTGGAACTTGGTGGACCGGGGTCAATTACCCCCTGATTTGTCTCAATAGTTGAACCACTTGGTGAAGCTTGACAGGGTTGTGTAACAGCCTTGCTTTGTATTTCTCCTTATCTTAATAAAGTTTTTACCCCTCTTTTTTAAGATAAAATATATAGAATTTTTCCCAACTAGCCTTTTGAACCCATTATAATTAATATTTGTCTTCTAAAGACTCGACAACAATAACTAATCTACAAAGAAATTCGGTTGTCCTCAAAAATTAACATGCCTTTCTCGATTGATTGCTACAGGTTGTTCAAAATGTCAAACTTAAAAGCCTTCTTCAAGATTACTCCAAGTTATTCAAAGCTTTTGTGATTACTGTGGGTTTTCAAAGACTTCATGCTGGGTGGGATAAAAATTTATGATCAAGAATCATCCTTCATGAGTTTAATGGTGATAAATAAGTCTCTTTTCCTTTTGAATTTTGTTGTTCTATGAGAAGCTTTGAAATGCGTATGTATGAATCTCATGGTTCAAAAACAACTTGTAATGCCTAAAATTTGATTCAAACTTTGGACTTGGTGAAACTTTCGAACATTAAGAAATACATAAATTGTAAAATAGTCTTTGAAAAACATGTTTAAAAGTTTAAAGTATCATAAGTAGTTTGAAACTACCTTCATTTCTAAATCAAATAACGAGTTCAATACATATCACAAATATGATTATAAATTACAAATTTCTTGTACATGAAGTAGATGGTATTGATTTGTTGAGGAACAATATTCCACAGGGACGCCACTCACCCCCCTGAGATGTAGTGATGAGGATGAGACATCCCCTCACCCTACCACACCGACCACCAAAGAGAAAACAACCTCAGGACTTTCCCCTTAAAAAGGAAACATTTACAAGACTTCCCTCTCATTGGGGCATCGAGGGGCCACTGGAAAGTCACTCCATGAAGTCCCTCAAGCATCTTGGAAGCTTGGGATGTCCCCAACATTTCTCTATGTTCTGATAATGATTTTGATTGTTGTCAAAGCTTTGAACAGACAGACAAATGATAGCATGTACAAATGGTTGACATTGGAAAAGAGAAGGAATATTTACATGGTATTGGAGGAAAAATATTAAAACAGTTGCTACTATTTTTGTTTAGTCGGATGCAAACTCTCTTATCTTAACTTCAGGAAGTTGGTGTTCAAATATTTCTCAGTTTGTACATCATCAACACCTTGGGCTTACTAGAAAGTAGAGGAAGTGGTGAGGGTGGAGTGGTGGTGGATGTTCATTGTTATCAAGTTTTAAATTTTTAATAATGTCTCTCAGTTTATGTTGACTGTTGTAAGGAGCTTCTGACAACTCATCTACTAGAACTAGAAAACATAGAATAAAATAAATTTATAAAATGAAGAATGATTATATCCCTATCTTCAACTATGCAACCCTCATCATTTAGATTGCTCAAATTCTCTAGCTTCACCATTATTTCTTTGAAGAATGAAGATTAGGTCAT
This sequence comes from Sequoiadendron giganteum, assembly GCA_007115665.2. Taxonomy (NCBI): domain Eukaryota; kingdom Viridiplantae; phylum Streptophyta; class Pinopsida; order Cupressales; family Cupressaceae; genus Sequoiadendron; species Sequoiadendron giganteum. The sequence continues at coordinate 256,070,477 of CM021109.1, read as the reverse complement.
AATAGTGAGGACTTGGTGTTGGTGATGTAATTTACTCATGGAAGCTTCATTATTAGCAAGTGAAATCTGGATTTATGCTATGGATAATTTAAAATTTTAAAGTTACAAATTATGTTGCTACCCAGTCCTGAACAGTTCTATTCCAGTGGGGATCATGCAAAAATGTTGGATGGATTTCTACATGTAATTTCTTTTTGGGCATTATTAATTAAAAAAATAAAAATCAACAAAGCATATGAGGAAATAGAATATAAAGATGTGCAGTCTGTCTTTAGCTATGGATTTGACAATTATGTAAACATGGAAAATGTACATTTCGGTTCAACACACTTGATCCTGATTATTAAGAACATTTCTTCCTAAATCATACTCTCAGCTTTTCATCATATTTTGTCTCTTAATTTAATAAATCATTGTTTATTTGATTAAGTCCTTATTCTTCTTTGATTAAATTAATCAATTTAATTTAATTAATCTTATGTCTCTGTTTAATTAAATAAATCATTTTATTTGATTAAAGTTTCTAAAGTTCTTTTATTAAATTAAATAAATTAAACCTTATTTGATTTAATCTAACATTTTCCCACTTAGTTAAATAAATCAAATCATTTATTTAATTAATCAATTCCTCTCAATTCTAATTTAATTCAATTCATCAAAATTGTCAAATCATCTAAACCCTCATTAAATTAATCAAAATATTGATTAAGTTAATCCCTATCACTAAAATCTTCTAGAGAATGCAACTTGCACATGAAAATAGATTTAATTCATTTATTAAGTCTCTATTTTCCCTCACATGGCATCAAAAGGGAATATTCCCTCAAATTGAATTCAAAAAGTCCAAATGGATTTGTACATCCAACAAGGCATTCACTCCTCTTACATGTCCTTGGGCATTGAGCCAAGTGGCATTTATTTCATTCCTTTTTCCCTCTCACATTTCATTTCCTCAATTTTAAATTCCACCTAATTGCATTTATTGGCACTTTGGCCAAAATGTATACAACCATCAACCATTCACATCTTGACAAGTGGCACTTGGCCAATGGATGTTGAATGATCCCACATTGCTCCATTTCACTCTTTTCCATTTTGGAAATCTATAAATTGGAGGTTTCTCTCCTCATTCTTCATCCACAACTTTGAGTAAACTTACTATACTCAAATTCATCTTCATTCCACACATTTCATGCAATGTTACTCTCTTAAATTGATAGCTAATTTTGTTCATTCCACTCAAGCAGCTAATCTCACCATCAACAATCACAAAGCTTAAAAAGGAGTTGGGAAAGGGCTGATTTTGACATACCAATCAGCACCAATTCCCCCATGGGATTGATAGTTGTGTATTAAAATAGGATTTATTTACTTTCATTTGCATTGTTCTTCACTTTCTTCCTATATTAATGTTTCAATCTAATTTCATGGGGAACCTTGATTCTCTCTTTCATTTGATCTAACATTATGCTTGTTTGCTATGTTTGTGCAGGTATAAATTATGGGTTCACATTCTAGCGCTAGAAGGAGGACTCTTTGAATTTGTTTTTATAATTTTACTTGTATCTCTGTTACAGGAAATTTTGTTCAATGTGTTTAACTGTTCTATTAACAGTAGCTTCTATTGTTATTTATGGTTAAATGCCTTTTGCAGATCATTACATTTAATGAGAAGACAATTATCTACATTTTCATTCCTTTATTCTATTATGTCTAAGAAATCTTCACTTTCTTCATAATGTCTAAGAAAAAAATTTCATAGAATACAAGTCATGATTTTTTTCTTTATGCTTAACTATTCATATATGTTGAAAGTAAATAATCTAAAAAGATCAAATCATAATCTGAACAGGCCTTGCTAAAAACTTTTTTCCCCATGCTTTTCCTTACGATTCTCTCGCGTAGTCAATCCGGCCCCTCACCGCGCTACCACACCGTCATTTCCTTATGTTCTCACTGTCTCCACCACCTACTGCATTACCGTGCTATTCATTTCATCTCCCCACAGTATAGTGGTGTTCTGACTTTGACTACTCCATTGATGTCCATCTCCTTGCCGCTCAACCGCCAGTCCTATTTCATCAGCCTACGGTATCGCGGTAACCAACTGCTCCATGCTCTCCTCATCCTACTGCTCTACAGCGGCTTGTGTTCCAGCCACCCGCAAGATCGCGGTATCCGTCTTTGCCGCCCCCTCCACCACTTCTCACTACCTTACCGCACCATCAAACCTCACCACTTGCGGTACCACAGTGTCTACCTCCATACCATGGCTTACCTCCTCGCTAACCGTGGTCTTGCGGTTTCCACTTTCCCAGTCTACCGTGTTACTGCGGCCTAACCATTCCTTGTCTATGGTTGAGCGGTGTCTACCACGGCCCATCCATTCCCTGCCTGCAGTTGAGCAATGTCTACCATGTTACCACGGCCCGACTGTTCCCTGTTTGCGGTTGAGCGGTGTCTACCACGTTACCGTGGCCTAACCATTCCCTATCTGCAGTTGAGTAGTGTCTACTGCATTATCGTGACCCAACTGTTCCCTGTCTACGGTTGAGCAGTGTCTATCACGTTACCATGGCCCATCTGTTCCTTGTTTATGGTTGAGCAGTGTCTATCACGTTACCGTGGCCCAACTGTTCCTTGTCTATGGTTGAGCAGTGTCTACCACGTTACTACGGCCTGACTGTTCCCTATCTACGGTTGAGCGATGTCTATCGCGTTACCGCGGCCCGGTCGTTCCCTGTCTGTGATTGAGTGGTGTCTACCACGTTACCGTGGCCTAACTATTCCCTATCTGTGGTTGAGCAATGTCTACCATGTTATCATGCCCCAGTTGTTCCCTGTCTGTGATTGAGCGGTGTCTACCGTGACCCGACTGTTCCCTATCTATGGTATAGCAATAAGGGGTATGATAACCGCCCTTAACCGCCAACTGTGATACCACTAGCCATCCTATAAAGAGCTGCGGTATGGTGGTAGAAAGCATTAAATTTATAAAACAAGATAGCGATATAGGATTCTCTCTATTTTTAACCATTATAAAGGGGGGTAAATGATTTTTTCATTAAAAGATGATAATTTTTTAAATAACTTATGTTTAATGCATTAATATATGAGAGATTTTGCAGATTATCATATTAACTTTGTATTTTTTTACAAATTGATATTGGAATCGAGAATTGCAATCAAGCCAAGGCAAAGCAAGATTGGAGTCAAAGAGAAAATCAAGAATTGAAATTTGAAATTCACAAAAGCATTTTTTAATGCTTGTTGAGCTAGATCTTCCATTCTCTATGCTTGTTTTCAATTTCAAATGATCTCACATCTATTTTTTTTGGGGGGTTTAAAATTAACCATTTGACTTGATCCTTTTGGTTACAAGAACCTTAGAAATTTACTAAATTTCAATTTGGGTTCTAAAAATTGAACAACGAAAACTCTCACAATTCAAAGTTGGTGCTTTAAAAAGAACTCATTTTTTACTTTGAGGATTAAAATGAACATGTGTATTTGATGTTTTGTAATCATTTTCACAAATTAATATCATTTAAAAGGCGTATGCACTTCTCTCGCGCCTCATGGTGATCTTGAGAATCAAAATTCTTTTTGTGATATTAAGTTGTCAAAAGAATTACCTCCACACTTCATTTTTTATTTTTTTGGTTTAAAATTGAACAAAACATCTTGCGAGTGTGAGTAGGCTTATTGCATGTGTTCTCCCTTTTTTTCTAAACAAATGTTGATCGAACTACGAATATGTTTACTCGCTTTTTTTATCCTAGCGGGCCTGCCTTGTGGGAAAAATTATTCACCCAAGGGAATGACCCAACCAATAACACACTAAGGACAAGTGTATTTCCAGCCGAGATATAAAAGTGGGTACTAGAACAAAAGCCAGTATCACACGTTTGGCTCTGACAAGAAGGGTAGAAATGGTCTCTCACCACATGGGTCAGCCTCCATGAACAGAAAGTCTAAATTAAAACCTTTGTTTAGAAGGCCAAATCCTTATCTATTTTGTTGGTGCAAAGGGTCATTTCCTTTGAAGCCAACCCACGTTATACATGCGGTTTTGTTGTAGAGATGAAAATATGTCATGGGAGATTCATGGGTACTGATGCTCGGCTGACCTGAGAAGTGTGTGCACTGTAAGGGGAAGCTCGTGTGGTCAAGCATCTAGTCATCCACACAGAATATGTGCAGCTAGATTTTTCCAAGTGGGAACCCAACAAAATATTGTCTCTTCATCCTAGGGTTGCACATGTGCTTGGAAATAAAAAATACACTGCTTGGTCCTCAAAACAATTGAAAAACAAACATTCACAAGGAACTCCAAATTTCAAACCCCTTGGAGGAAACAAATATCCTTTGATGAATCTAAGTACTCTTGCTTTCCCTAGGGATCAAATCCTTAGAGGTTTCTAAGTGCTTGGGTTTTATCGTCATTTTTTTACACTAAGGTTAAACCTAGGAAACTTTTGCCCTAATTTCCTTGATTTCCACATAATGGACCTTGTGGGATTAAAATAAAGTGGGACATCAGACATGTAGTTTGAAACATAATCAAGAATGTGCTTTTGGTAAAAATAATTGACTAAGGAAAGATAAAAGGCAAATTAGACCTCACATGTGCTGTCTCAAATGATTTCTTGAAAAGTCAAAATGCCAAAACCAAGATTCAAAAGGATTAGTCTAAAATCTCGAGAAAAACGTCTTGAAATGCTCCTTCAAGTCAGAGAAAGATTGGTGTACAATTTCTATAAGAAGGTTTTAAGAAAAAACCCAAGTTTGTATGCATTCTATTGTCAACAAAATCCTGAGCTTTTTGAGAGGTTTGTTTTCCTCACATAGGAAGTATAGCATGTTCTTCAATACAAAGGTTTTGTAAAAAAGAGTCGTGTCTAGGTCAAAGTCTAGGATCAAAGTCTTCACTCTCATCCATCTCTCCATAAATCAAATTTCATCCCACAAAGAAAACTTTTGAGAAACTTTGGAAAATCATACATGCTAAACTTAAAGGCTAAATCAGCATCACTCTATTTTGGCTTAATACACCTAGCCAAATAGTCAAATCTCTTGAACAAATTTACCTTTGGGATAACGCAACTTCTTGAGTTCTACTAGTTCATGATCACCTCGGTTGGCTTAACACACTTAGCCAATCCATCCTCTTGTGTGAGTTTTCCCTAGGATAACACAACTTCCTAAGGTTTACAAGTCACTACCATCTTGTTTGGCTTAATACACCTAGTCAAACCATCACAATCAATCCAAGCCCTAAAGTTTAGCATAAACCCTAAAAATTTCTTCAAAATTTTCACTCATTCACTTCATCTATTTATCTCATCATCATCACCACCCCCTTTTAATCCTTTTCTTTCCCTAGTTCCTCTCTTTTGGGCCTAAAGATTAAGATCACACAATCCCTACTTTTATGGTTCAAACTAGATCACAACACAAGAGAAACATGGAAAACATCAACGAAATATCAACTTCCAGTTATTTAGATCAAGTAACCACTGAAGTAAACCTTGCGAGATCAAGCAATCCCTCAAACATCTCTTTTCTACCATCACAAAATCTTCAAGAGGAAAGCTATGAAGAGGACATCACAAACAAGGACTTGGGGATGACACAATCATAAATGCTAGAAATAGTTCAAAATCTAGAGAATCATAAAATTGTCAATGCCATGTTTAAATACTTGTGCCTGTTAACAGAAGAGGGATCCAGACCCCTTCTAACTTTGACATAGGCACTAGTATGGACAGACCTCTTACAAACACATCCCCAATGTCAACTCTGGATATCACTCAAGAAATGCCTCAAACCATATCAACAATCACACCAACTACACCAATTGCGAACAAGGGAAGTGCAATGCATCGCCTTATAAACAACAAAGAGGTAAGTGTCAGTACCACACCAGAAAACTCTATTCTGGTGAATCCATCACACCCATACATTCCACTCACCTTCCATAATCATACGGATTCATCCTCATTCTATGCAACATCGGCCTATCCAATAGACATACAAACTTCTCTATCGCAAGGAGAGGGTGGTTTGTTTGGAGCAATAGGAGTCACTCACCCATTCTCCTTCTAGGGGAGCATATCATCACTCCCTCCATTACCATTCGCATCCATATCACCCTTTGGATTGGGTCTTCCCCCCTACCCCTCACCAGCTTCTCAAGTCAAGGCAATCCGAGCATCACATCAAATCCTCTCCTTTTGCCAGCAGCATCACAACAACAAGTGGCAACCACTCAAACCACCATGGTCAACACATCGATCGATCCTCAAATCTCTCAAAGCATACCTTCCCAAGGACCGAGCATCAGAACCACACCTCCAACGACTCAAATCCTGACCACCAACACCACCATCTCGCCCGTCACAACGGTTGGCATAATTCTCAATCTAGCACCAATCCCACCAAAATCTAATGAGGTGAATTCATTCATCACCATGATCCAAGCCATCCAAAAAGCCAATCATTAAAGGGTACTGAAACAAAACCAACAAGTTGCAAAACGGGGTGCCTAGCAAGCACAAGCACAACTAGTTGCCCAACAAGTTGCAGAATCCCAACAAGCCGCACAAGCTATGCAAATGGCTCGAGCATCCCAACAAGTGCAAGCTCAAACCCAATCCCAACACCAGGTTCAACAAGCACAAGCACAATACCAAGCACAACTGCAAGCAATCCATCGGCAAGCATACCAACAAGTCGTGCAAGATTTTCAGGTACAACAACAAGCTAAACAACAAGCTTTGTTGGCGCAACAATAACTAGACCAACAACAAGCTTTGTTGGAGCAATAACAACTAGACCAACAACAAGCTTTGTTGGCACTGTGAACCCATAAACCTACAAATGCACAAGAGCAACACACATGATTAGATGTTAGATCAAATGCTTGTACACAAGTATGAGAGATTCCCCATGAAATCCACCTATTTAAACTACTATTAGGAAATGAAGAACAAAAACTCAAATGATCATGAAATCAAATCATAATTTAGCCAATAGATTGATGATCCCATGGGGGAATTGGTGCCAATGGAGTGTTGCAATTGGCCCTTTCCCAATTCCTAGGTTGCAATGAAGATGATCTAGAAATGGTCAAAGAGATTTGAGCATAACCTTGGTGGAAATGTGTAAATGGGATGAATGCTTGGATGAAATGAGAAAAATTAGTTCTCAATTGAAGAGAGTAACTTTCCATGAAGATTGTGGATGAGAAATGAGAAGAGAAGTCTCCAATTTATAGACTTCTATTTGGCAGAGGTGAGCAAGATTGAGCAATGTGGGACAAAAGATAATCCAATGGCATTGTGCCACTTGTCCACATGTGGTTATGAGGAATGAGCACATTTTGGCCAATGTGCATGATAAATGCATAAATTTGAATTTGAAGTGTGAGTTGACTTGTTGAAGAGGGAAAAGAAATGGAGTTAATGTCACTTGGCTCAAGGCCAAGGACATGTAAGAGGCCTTAAATGCCTTGTTGGAAGGACCAAGTCCACTTGGCCTTTTTGAATTCAAATGAGGGAATATATCCTTTTGATGCTTTGTGAGGGAAAATAGATGAATTAATAAATCAAAGTATTTGATTTACTGTGCAACTTGCATTCTCTAGAGAAATTTAATAAAAGGGATTAGGTTAATCATGGTTTTGATTAATTTAATGAAGAATTAGATGATGTGACAATTTAGACTTAGATTTATGAATTGATTTAATTCAATAATTAAGAAGAAATGATTCATTAAATAAATAATTTGATTTATTTAATCAAGAAGAAACATGTTAGATTAAATCAAATAAAGTGTAATTTATTTAATTTAATAAGAGGACTTTAGGGATTTAATTAAACAGGGATGCAAGGTTAATTAAATTAAATTGATTAATTTAATCAGTGAAAGAGGAAGACTTAATCCAATAAATAATGACTTATAAAATTAAGAGATAGAGTGTGATGAAATGTTGAGAATATGATTTAGGAGGAAATGTTGTTAGTAATCGGGATCAGGTGTGTCAAAACGAACTTGTACATTTTCCATGTCTACATTTTTCCCCTCTTTGAAACAATGTACTTGTTGCATTGATTCAAAGAATAAACTATTGTGATCTAAGGTCCAGAATTTTCTCGAATTTTTTCAGATGCCCCACTGCTACCCCAGCAGAAGGATATTGCTGGATATTGCCCCCTCAAGAGATCGGGCGAAAATTTTGATTTTTTTGGATGATCTCGCGAAAAAGATGACAAGGTGCTCAACAAGCCAAAAATGCCCCAGAATGCTAGAAAAATACATTAAAATTCCGAAAGGGATGAAGAATGACTCTCAGTTGGATGAAAACGGGTTCGGGGGACCAAAACCCCCTCCGGAATGTCAAATTAGGTCCAAAAAAATCCTAATTTTTAGGCTTAAATAGACCTTGAGGGGTCACTTTCAATGCATTTGCAATTTCAACCTCGAAAAATTTGACATTCGAGCTCCGAGTCTTAGAGAGAATAGCGCAATGACAGCTTCCCCTACATGTGTCGGAGTAGGTACGAGTATATCAGCAACCAATCGTCGCAGGCCCCGCGGTATGTGCCCCTATCTGACCTTTATTTTCCTCATTTTGTGTGTATTTATTAGGGTTTAGGTATGGTCGAGTCGGCATGGCGCGATATAGCACTGCGGAAAATTTACAAACAGGCCTGCGTGGGGCTATATACGACTGCTTTGTGCATAAAGCGTCGAGCAGCTCAGTTTGCCAATTAGAGATTTTCAAATAGTAAAGTCGGCTGCCTGCTCAAATAGCACCACGCGGGCTGATTTGTCCAATTAAGCTATCTAAGTCCGCCGCACGGCGTAGTTTGTAAAATTTTGCTATCTAAGTCTATCGCGTGGCACCATTTGGAAACTTACAAATTGCCCCACTTTTGTAAATAGCACCGCTTTTTCTATTTCAAAAGCCAAAGGCGATACGGACAATAGATTTTTTTTTAGGGAAGCTGACGCGGCTCTTTTCCTTGTGCAGGAGAGACATCAGGTTATTCATTCGAGGGAGCACCGGTGGCCAGTTCTTGAGAGACTAGATGATATGCACATATTCCTCTAGGAGTAGCTTGGGATGCTTGGTTTGTGGTTCGTTGCTTATGTTCCTCCTGTTCGAGCACATCTAGGTATGCTGCATGCCTTGGTCGAGCGGTGGCATAGTGAGACGTCGTCCTTTCATCTTCCCACTGGTGAGGCTACCATTACTTTGGAGGATGTTTGGCACATCCTGTGGCTGCCCATTCATGGAGAGCGAGTGATTTATTATTTGGAGGAGGGTAGGGATGCCTGCTTTGGGGTCATGGGTGTGGATGAGCTCATGCTCTATGATGGTCAGATAGATTTGGAAAGGTATCGGGGTATAGCCCCTACTTACAATCTGATTGTGGCTGCCATTATTTTTGGCCTTGTAGCTCCCAATCAGCGTGGCCAATACTTCAGTCTAGGTTGGGGACTAGCATGGCAGTAGATGTGCGCTCGGCGAGTGTGCTATGCCTAGGGACCAGTACTGCTAGCCTCCCTGTATCAAGATTTGCACGAGTTTTCCTACTTGGAGGGTCGGGCCCTTGGGGCTGGATTGACTATTCTGCATATTTGGGTATTTGAGTGAATTATAGTGCTTCGCCCAGTTGTCATTCCAGTTGTTACAGATATTGATGATCCTATGGTGTGGCAGTATGGTGGGGCAGAGTTTCACTTCACCCACATGGGGGCACATATGGCATAGCCCATTGGCGGCGGGTTCTAGATGAGATGACAGTATTTATATGGAGGCCATATATGGGTATAGGCCCATGGATGGATGATGCAGAGTAGCTCTTCTTTTCCCTCTAGGACAGATTCATGCAGGGTCGAGAGCATTCCATGGTGGAGAGGTACCTTCCACACATAGTGGCTAGGCAATTCAGGGAGGTGTAGGATATACCCGATGCTCAGTATATGGCCATCTTTGCCCGCATGGCAAAGGAGACAGCATGGGGACCGCCTATTCTAGCAGACGAGGTAGTGACCTCATTTAGGCAGTTGGTGGCTTGATCGTGGGCATATGATCAGGGGGCATCAGACGCAGGGGTGACCCCAGGATATAGGGCATGGTTCAATTCATCGGTGAGATTGACAGTTCCTGGGACAGTACCTCCATGCCACAGGCCCAGAGGTAGGTCAGCAGGCAGAGGTTGGGGAGGTGTGCCACCAGTGCAGCCAGTAGGATAGGATGGGCAGCCACAAGTAGGCCCATAGTAGCAGCCAGTAGTATAGTTAGCAGGGCAGCCAGCAGGACAGCCAGCAGAACAGCCAGCAGGGCAACCAGCAGGACAGACAGCCAGCCGAACATCCAGGCCCCCACAATATATTGATTCAGCAGCTACAAGGCTAGATACAGGTTCTAACAGCTACTTTAGATGAGGCTCGGCAGCAGGTTATTGCAGCTACAGTGGAGAGAGACCTTGCATGATCTGAGAGGGATCAGGAGATTGGCCGATGGAGGCAATTAGAGAGTGTCGCTTCCACATCTTGGGGTCGTTTCATTGATATCCGAGATTACAAAGATGCTATCAGAGAGGCCGAGTACTATCAGCAGCATTACCGATAGGTAGTGCCCTCAGTAGTCATAGTGCTAGATTTTTCTCAGCAGACCGGGAGGTGGCCGATAGAGGATCATGGTGAGCGACAGGTGGGGGAGAGCAGCAGCTAGCAGGGCTAGCCCTTTTCGATCACAGACAGTTTGTTCCAGTTTTGATATGCAGGTTGTAGTACTTTAGTCTTATTGTACCATGTTATTCGATGTACACTTGATCCGATTTATATCATAATAGTATTTTTGATGATATATATGAGATGATTCACCCTTTTATGATATGTATGGTGCACATGTATGATATGTGGATGTATAATATGCAAATGTATGATGCTATGAGTTGTTTCTATTCTTAAGCTTATGTGATGTGATGTATGTAATGGATGCATTTCTTTTTGTATATTTTTCATGTTTTAATGATGTAATGCATGTTAATGATGGTAATGGATGTAAATGATTATGTATGATGTAATGATGTCTTAAGATGTTTAAAATAACAAATTTATATTATTCTTTGTAACTTAAGATAATGATGTGATGCAATGTGTCCTAATGCTAATAATCATGTGGATGCAGGATGTATGCATGGGTGATGCTTTGATTACTGTTATGATACCATGTTAGTGTGGAAAGATAATAGAAGAAATGCAGATTAATTTAGTTATGATGGTGATGGTGATTTGCATTGCTAGGAATTGGGATTTTCAAAAGGTCAATTGTGTTATGTTTGATAACACACATAGGTACAATGCATCAAGGTATAAAGGACCAGGATGGCGTGGTACCTAGTGTGATGGACTTTGACTCGACAATCAGATAGGAGTACTCTTGTTCACACTTAACATACATACTTCATTCAGGATGTAGTTCAAACATTCTAAATATCTCGGGCCAAAACACAAGAAAGCAAGCTTTCCTATGTGGTCAACAAGATACCTAAAATATCCTCCCCACAAACCAAACAAAACATGCATGACTAAGTTATTTTACAAGGGTATCCCACAAGCGCAGCAGAGAAAAAATATAATGGTCTTTGCCCCATTCCTTTCTCTCTAAACCTGTTTTTTTTAGGCATCATGGAGAGGTCCTTGGAATGAGCACAAAATAAGATAAGTCAATAAAAGATTAAGTAGAGAAAACCAAACAAGCTAATGTTCTTCATACCACTAGCCAAGACTAACTATTGTGAGGGGTACCTAATGCCTATGTCCATCGCAGGAAAGCTTCATCCTAGGACATGTAGTGATTAGGGTTTTGGTAGGACTGCTTGGATGATAAGTTATTGATATTCCAAGTTGACCAACTTGCTTGCTTACTAACTTAGACCTTCAAGACTCTAATGATTTGAGAGTTCCCTGCTAGAATTGCTTCTGACTGACTTACCAAAGGGTGAAGATGATGATTGATTTTATTATGAGTGATAACAATCATGAGTGAAAGCGAGATGAAATGGATGCACCATTTTGGATTTTTCAAATATTTTGAGGCTGTTTTTGGTATTTTCACATTTTTCAATGTTTTTGGTATTTTTCAGATTTATGACAAATAGACTAACTTAAAGACCTATCCTAGGGGTCTCGGGAGTTGATCCATAGATTATCCTTGCCTACATTATACACGCAGAGACCATGTAGTTTGACTGACGATGGACTGACTTGATGAAAAGATAGATGGGCAAATGGATTGCCAGTGCGACGGACGCCTAAAGGACTGACCTAAATGTAAAAAAGATGGGCAAACAGATTGCCAATGTGACTGACACCTAAAGCACTGACCTAACCGTCTCGGGGGATGATCAAAGATCAACCTTGCCTATGTTCAAGCTCAGAGACAACATAGTTTGACCAGGTGAAAGACTGACAAGACTCAATGATGAATTATTATTTTTTGAAGATTTTCTGATATTTAGACATGTTTTTGGATTTTTGAATAATTTTCTGATGTTTTTGGATTTTTGATGAATTTTGAGAAGATTCCAAAAAATATACATGAATTTGATCCAATGCTGATGCAGGAACATGCCCCCAGCATGGTGCAATAGACTACTTCAATAAAGGCAAGACAAACTGACCTTAGGAATATGCCAAGTAGTACTATGGTGGAATATGATATGGACACTAGCTCAGGCTATTTTCTCTCTAAACCTGTTTTGTTTAGGCATCATGGAGAGGTCCTTGGAATGAGCACAAAATAAGATAAGTCAATAAAAGATTAAGTAGAGCAAACCAAACAAGCTAATGTTCTTCATACCACTAGCCAAGACTAACTATTGTGAGAGGTACCTAATGCCTATGTCCATCGCAGGAAAGCTTCATCCTAGGACATGTAGTGATTAGGGTTTTGGTAGGACTGCTTGGATGATAAGCTATTGATATTCCAAGTTGACCAACTTGCTTGCTTACTAACTTAGACCTTCAAGACTCTAATGATTTGAGTGTTCCCTACTAGAATTGCTTCTGACTGACTTACCAAAGGGTGAAGATGATGATTGATTTTATTATGAGTGATAACAATCATGAGTGAAAGCGAGATGAAATGGATGCACCATTTTGGATTTTTCAAATATTTTGAGGCTATTTTTGGTATTTTCACATTTTTCAATATTTTTGGTATTTTCCAGATTTATGACAAATAGACTAACTTAAAGACCTATCCTAGTGGTCTCGGGAGTTGATCCATAGATTATCCTTGCCTACATTATACACGCAGAGACCATGTATTTTGACTGATGATGGACTGACTTGATGAAAAGATAGATGGGCAAATGGATTGCCAGTGTGACGGATGCCTAAAGGACTGACCTAAATGTAAAAAAGATGGGCAAACAGATTGCCAATGTGACTGACGCCTAAAGGACTGACCTAACCGTCTCGGGGGATGATCAAAGATCAACCTTGCCTATGTTCAAGCTCAGAGACAACATAGTTTGACCAGGTGAAAGACTAACAAGACTCAATGATGAATTATTATTTTTTGAAGATTTTTGATATTTAGACATGTTTTTGGATTTTTGAATGATTTTCTGATGTTTCTGGATTTTTGATGAATTTTGAGAAGATTCCAAAAAATATACATGAATTTGATCCAATGCTGATGCAGGAACATGCCCCCAGTATGGTGCAATAGACTACTTCAATAAAGGCAAGACAAACTGACCTTAGGAATATGCCAAGTAGTACTATGGTGGAATATGATATGGACACTAGCTCAGGCTATGGTACGGATGCGAGCGAATGGATGGATGGATGAATGAGTGAGTTATGGTGGAATGGATAAGTGATTCATGCAAATCTTGGTGGATAGAGAGTGCTTTTATTTATGCTTGACGCTTGTTTGCCAGGTTTTCATCAAGGTATTTGTCTGAAGCGCCACCGAAGTGGTTTTCACTAGAGGACGATTTTTTCTCTTTACTATTTTCAATCCTTTTTCTGATTTTTTTGGATTTTTTGTATTCTATTTTTTTGATTTTTTTGTTGTCACCAAGATGCTTGTTTGCTAGGTTTTCATCAAGGTAACAATTTTTTCAGGACTTTTTCTAATTTTTTGTATTTTTGGGTTCTATACCTTGCAAGTATTTAGGCATAAAACTTTTTGAGGTGAGAGCTATTCATGGGCTCCTACAGAGGTTCACCTTCTGGTGTCAACAGCTGATATGCCCCTAATTTGTAGCTTGCGGTGATGATGAAGGGTCCCAGCCAGTTGGGCTCAAACTTCCCTTTTGTATCTGGGTTGGGCACATTCTTTTGGTTCTCTTTTAGTACAAGGTCGCCAACTTGGAAGGTGTGTTGCCTGATCTTCTTGTTGTAGCTCTGTTTCAAGCGATTTTGGTAGACTTGTAAATGATTTAGGGCATCCATTCACCGTTCATCTAGTAATTCTAGCTCATTTAGTCTTGTGACCCTCTATTCCTCATCTGTGACGAGGTTTTGCAAAGATATTCTCAGTGACGGGAGCTCAATCTCAATAGGGAGGATGGCTTATGATCTGTAGACCAAGGAGAATGGAGTGGTGCATGTCGGCATGTGGATGCTGGTGTGATAGGCCCATAAGACAGGATTTAGCTACAGATGCCAGTCACGACCAGAGTCATTGACTATTTTCTTGAGGATTTTCAGAATAATTTTATTTGTAGCTTCTGCTTGGCCATTGCCTTGTGGGTAGTATGGGGTGGAAAAGCGATGTTGGATTTTGAACTTTTCACACAAATCACGGACATCCTGATTTTTGAAAGGTGTCCCATTATCAGAGATAATGGATTGGGGGACACTGTATTAGAAAATGAGGTAGCTCAGGATGAACTTGGATATCTATTTACCCGTGATGTAGGTCATGGGAATTGCTTTGACCCACTTTGTGAAATATTCAGTGGCGGTGATGATGAACTTATGGCCATTGGATGAGGTGGGTGAGATTTTACCTATGAGATCGAGCCCCCATTGTGAAAAGGGCCAAGGTGTAACAATGGGATACAACTCTTGAGTCGGTGCATGAATGAGATCTCTGTGCTGCTGGCATTGTACGCATCTTCTAACAAAGTCATGTGCCTCTCTTTCCATTATCGGCCAATAGTACCCAGTTCTCAGCAACTTCTTAACCAAATTCATACCACTTGAGTGCAAACCGCACGTGCTATTGTGTACCTTAGTTAGAGCAGTTGTGACTTCCTCGGGTTTTAAACAACATAGCAGGGTTCCATCGATACTTCTACAGAAGAGTGTCTCTCCTAGGATGACGAATCGTAAGGCCCTTTTGACAAAGGTTCACTTTAGGTTCGAGGTGATGTCAGTTGGGAGGATTCCTAACCTTAGGTAAGTGTAAATGTCATGGTACCAAAGATCACCGGGACCAACGAGTTCACACACATATTCTGAATCTGGTAGTCAGAAATTTGGTACAAAAAGCTGCTCTACAAGGAATTTGTGTTTTGAGACGTTGCGAGGGATATCTAGCAAGGATCCAATCATTGCCATTGCATCAGTTGCTTTGTTGTTTTCCCTCGGTATTTGCTCAAAGGTGATGTCGATGAATGAATGATTCCTTAAGGTTTTCTACTACCTTTTTGTATGGCGCGAGCTTATCATCCTTAGTTTGGTATTCACCGTTGACTTGGTTGATGACAAGTTGTGAGTCTCCATAGACTTTTAATGCCATAATTCACCACTGTGCTGCAATCTTGAGACCTATGGTTAAAGCCTCCTATTCTGCAATGTTGTTTGTACAAGGGAATGCCAACTTATAAGACCTTAGTATGCAATCCCCCTGTGGGGTGATGAAGAATACACCGGCTCTCGATCCATGTTGTGTGTGGGAACCATCAAAGTATAGTTTCCAGTGGTCAGCCGCATTGAGATTGAAAAGGGACTCATCTGGAAATTCTGATACGAGCGGGTTGTCTGTGTAGAGGGGAGCTTCTGCTAGCTGGTACGCAATAACTTGTCCTTTGATCGCCTTTTTCTCAACATACTCAATATCATGTTCAGATAGTATCATCACCCATTTATCCATTCTTCCTGTAAGCATTTCTTTTGACAATAGATACTTCAGAGGGTCTATCTTAGCAATTAGCTTAATTTGATGAGCTAGCATGTAGTGTCTAAATTTTTGGGCTGCAAATACCAGTGCTAGGCAAGCCTTTTCTATTGATGTGTAATTGAGCTCATGCCCTACCATTGTTCTACTGATATAGTAAATGGCTCGCTCGGTTCCCTTTTCATCATGTTGGGCTAAAAGGGCATCAAGGGCGGTTGTCGTTGCTGAGATGTATAGAATCAACGTTTTCCCTATGATCAGTGGCATTAACACAGGTGGTGTAAGTAGGTATTCCTTGATCTTTTTGAATGCTTGTTTTCACTTTTCATCCCACCTGAATGTGACTCCCTTGTGAAGTAGGTGTGAATAGGCTATCTTTTTATCTGCTAGTTGTGCTATGAATCTCCAGATGGACTGGAGTCTACCTTGTAATCCTCTAAGTTGCTTTAATTTTCTTGGTGCTTCCATATCAAGGATTGCTTTTACCTTTGCAGGGTCCACCTCTATCCCTCTCATTGAAACCATGTACCCCAGCACCTTTCCTGATTGTACTCCAAAGACACACTTCTTTGGGTTGAGTTTGACCTTGTATTGTTCTAGCCTATTAAAGATTGCACTTAAGGTTGCTATGTGATCCTATCTTTTCTTTGATTTAGCAAATATGTCATCCACGTAATCTTCAATAGTTTTTTGAATCATGTCGTGGAAGATCAGTGTCATGGCTCTTTGGTATGTAGCTCCTGCATTCTTTAGCCCAAATGGCATCACATTCCAATAGTAGGTTCCCCAAGGACATGTAAAGGTTGTCTTGTGCTGGTCCTCTTTTGCTATCATGATCTGATTGTATCCTGAGAAGCCATCCATTAGGGACAACATCTCATGCCTGGTCATCATGTCCACTATCATGTCAATGTTGGGTAGTGGAAAATCATCCTTAGGACATGCTTTTTTTAGATCTCTAAAATCCATGCAGATGCGGATGCCCCCATTCGGTTTTGAGATAGGTACAAGATTAGATATCCATTCTAGATAGTCAATTGGTCGTATGAAACCAACGTCTAAGAGTTTCTGTAATTCAATTTTCATGAGCAGAGCTATCTGTGGGTGCATCTTCCTTAACTTTTGTCTGACTGGTTTTGCCCCAGGGTACATAGCCAAATGATGAACCACGACCTCAAGGTCCAACCTTGGCATGTCAGCATAGGTCCATGCAAATTTTACCTTTCTTTCTTTCAGGAATGCTGCTAACAGTTCTTGTTCCTCTGTTAAAAGCGACTCAGCGTAGAAAGTAATTTGTGGCTCTATTTCTGTTACCAAGTTGATAGGGTTGCACTGCTCTACCAGTACTATTGATTTCTCCTAATGTAGAGAAGTAGGGGGAGATTGAATCCTTCATCCTCCGGTGCCTCAGAGAGGTTTTCACCATTGGATGCATCCTTTATTTTTACTATTTTGTGGTTAGAGAGTGCCACAGTGTGGTTTTCACTCCATAACCCCGAGCTTATTCTTGATATTTTCCTTTTGTGACTGAAGGACTCAATCATCTCCCCATAGTATGCTTGTATTTCCAATGTGATGTTGAAGCCTACCTTATGGTCCCCACATGGAACTATATCCCTTAGTCCCATGAATTCCGAGAGTGCCTCATCATTTTTGAATGAGTCTAGAATTGGTGGCCCTCGTTGATCGTGATCGATGAGTTACGGGTGTACTAAGGTGATTTGGTAGGTTGGTTGGTTTGACTTAGTTGTGGAGGCACTAATCATTAACAAGGTGGAATCCTCAAAGAGTCTAGGGAGACCTGCTATGGAATCATCATCATCACTACTAGAACATACATCAGTGATGTCAAAGGTGAAATTATCGAGTGGGATACCTAGGCATATAGGTGGTCTAGGAGTGGTTGTTGTTACCTAAGGAGAGGACCTGACTGCCCTTCTGGGAGTATCCTTGACACGTACGATATACTCAGAGGATTATACCCAAGGCCAAGGTTCCGCATTCTTCTTTCTACAATGATGGGCTCCAGTCGTCCATCACTGTTACTTCCAAGGCTTTTGTTCCTATTATAGCCCATACCAAACATCATTTGTAACCCTCAGTTAGTTTCCTCCATGGGTAGGGTGGGGGTGGGCCTTTCATCTTGGTATAATGTGTTTGAGATGTCCTCCTCATCCACATTTTCTCTACTGAGATCCCCCCAAGGGTAGAATCCAGAAGGTTCTGCCCTAATCGTGTGGACAGGTGTTTCAATTGGCTGAGGTTGTCCATGCGATCTAGGAGATTGTGGTAACTCTCCTACAACAAATGCATTTCTTTTCATTCTGTAGTCGTTGCATCCATTGTCTTGGATTATGTTTTTGATTTTAGATATATCTGGGATGGCGGGTGTCTCTGTCGCAGAAGTGGAAGCGAGGTTGGCTAGGTCTATGTATGAAGTAGATGGTCCTTCATCATTTTTGGGTACTTGGGGAATCTTATAAAACTTGGCTTCCAAATTTTTGCAATAGTCAAAAGGTTTTGGATCCCCATATATAGTAACTTCCTCATTCTGGTGTGAGAACTTGATGCATTGGTGATAAGTCGAGGCCACCGCCTTCATTCCATGGATCCACAGGCATCCCAGGAGGATGTTGTATGGTAGGTCAAGGTCGAGGACCTGACAAGTGGTTTCCATATTCGTCGGTCCCACTTGGATGGGGATTTTGATAGTGCCTTGAGACACTCTTTCCTGATCATCATACGCCCTTATCGTGATACTTTTGTTGTTATTAATGGAATCTTTGGCGAATCCCAATTTCTTTATAAGCTTTAGGGAATAGATGTTAAGGCCTGCACCGCCATCCACCATTTGAATTTCTTTTTATGGATGAGCACTTGAAGGTGGAGTGCGTGGTTATGAGATGGCTGTGGGGGGAAGTCTTGGTCAGAGAATGTAATGAGGTTTGGGGTAACGATGTTACCCACCATAGCCTGAAACTACTCTGTGTCAAGGGTGGTAGAGATGGTGGATGCAGCTAATGCTTCATCAAGGATCTTTCTATGGGAGGTGGAGATTTTCATAGTTCCATGATGGAGATTTGGGTGGGTGTTCTTTTCAGCTGGTCATTGACATTGTAGTCATAGGGGATGGCCTTTGTATTAGAAATGGGGGTCTTAGTCGGTGCCCCAACAATGGTAACCTTTCTGCCACGTGTGGTGACTCCACAATCATTGTTGGCTCCTTTGACATTTATGACGGTGACCATCTCATCAACGCATCCGACTATCTCTTTGTACACTAGGTTAGCACTAGCATACTTTTGCTTGACCTTATTGTTTCCCTGATTATTCCCTTGATTGTTCCCTTGGTTGTGGTTCGGCATTGGATTCGTGTATATTTTTAGGTCTTGGTTTCCAGTTGGCTATTCGATATTGATGATTTTATCCTTAATGAGGTCTTGGATGATGTTTTTCAGCCTCATGCAATTGGCGGTGGTATGTCCTTTGACCTTGTGAAAGTCACAAAGGAGATTTTTATTATACCATGGTGGTTTCATCATGGGTTCCGCGTATTGCTCTGAGTTAGAGAATTTGATTAGATTCTCTTTAACTAGCTTCTTCATTATGGACACAACTGATTCACCAAGAGCTGTGAACTTCCTCTTGGGGGGATACTTGCCTCGGGGAGGTGGTCCTCCTTGATTACCCAAGTTGTTGATTTGATTTGTGGGCATTGGTTGTTCTTGTGCTACTACCACATTAGTCTGCACATTGTTACAATTATGATATTGCGGTTGATGATTTGGGATGTTCTGCTTAGGGGCACTGATGACCACTTTAGCATCGACCACGTCGTCGTTCATGATATTTTTATTCCTTGACCATGTTCGAGGTTTATCATTGTAGTTGTTAGACAGGCGGTTATCCTGGGGTGGAGTGAATGTTGACGCACCTCCTCACATAGTAAGGGCTCTTTTGATGTTGAGCGCCTTTGGGATCAGTTGATCATAAGATGTGATGCACTACATTTCCAAGTAAAACGCCAAGTTTTCATCTAGATTGGCTATGATGGTGCAAACTTCTTGTTCTTCCAACATGGTCCACTTTCTCTAATTGGCCTTGGATCACCATCTTTGCAAGAAGTATGTGAATTTATCTCGTTTCCTTTGTTTGAGTGTTGATAGTTCTTCCAAACTAACGTTTGCACCCATATTGAAAGCAAAAATTTTAAGGAAAGCTTCCACGATTTCCTCAAATTTTTTAATGTCTGTGGATAGACGAGAAAACCATTCCATGGCTGGACCAGTCAAACTACAAGGGAAGAGTCACATTAGATACATGTCATCATATGCGACTTCCATGCAGTGCACCTGAAATTCCCTGACGTGGTTTTTAGGGTTACCCATTCCATTGTACTTGTCAAATTTGGGGATTTCAAATCCTTTTAGGAATGGTATCATGGTGAGGCTTCTATCAAAAGGATAAGGGCATAAGTTCCCCAGTGTCCTTGTGGTTTTTCCTGCTTGTAATTCCAACACTTGATCTGAAAGCAATTTGATTTGAGTTGCGACATCTTTGCTCAGATTGGGAGGTGGGATGAATGATTTGTGAGGTGTTCGGGGTGTTTGATGGGTGGGGAGAGTACTAGTGGGTGTTTGCTACAAGATTGGTTGTGCGTTCAAAGCCTGATGGTATGCCTAAATTTGTGTCAAGAAACACTTGTTGTTGATCTTGTTGTTGTTGCTCCAACAACGCTTGTTGTTGGTCCATCTATTGTTGTTCCCATGAAGCCTGTTGTTGATCAATATGTTGTTGTGCTAGTAAAGCTTGTTGTTGGTCTAGCTGTTGTTGTGCCAACAAAGCTTGTTGTTGGTCGAGCTGTTGTTTTGCCAACAAAGCTTGTTGTTTAGCTTGTTGTTGTGCCTGAAAGTCTTGCAGGGCTTGTTGGTAGGCTTGCAGATGGATCGCTTGCAATTGTGCTTGGTATTTGGCTTGTGCCTGTTGTTGGGCTTGTGCTTGAGCTTGTTCTTGTGCTTGGGCTAGAGCTTGAGCTTGTGCTTGGTCTAGAGCTTGAGCTTGCGCTTGTGCTTGTGCTTGTGCTTGTGCGTGTGCTTGTGCTTGTGCTTGTGCTTGTGCTTGAGCTTGCGCTCGTGCTTGAGCTAGAGCTTGAGCTTGTTGCTTTTGCTTGAGTACTCTTTGTTGGTTTTCCTTTTGAAGGGTTTGGATTAGGGTGGTGAATGAATTTGTTGTGTTGTATTTTGGTGGGATTGGTGGTGGAACGGGAATGACACCAATCGTTGTGACCGATGAAGGGATTATAGCGGTGATTGGGATTTGGGTTGTTGGAGGGGTGGTGGAGATGTTTGGTCTTTGAGATGGTATGCTTTGGGATATTTGAGGACCAATTGATGTAGTGGCTTGAATGGTTGCCATTGGTTGTTGCGATGTTGTGGGCAAGATGAGGGAACTTGACGTGATGCTCACATTGCTTGGTTCCAAGAAACTATCAATGTTAAGAGGAGGAAAACCCAATTTGAGGGGTGATGTGGTTGTGAACAGAAATGGGGTAACGGTGGTAAGCTACCCTAGAAAGAAAAGGGATCAGTGACTTCAATTACTCTAAATAAATCACCCTCTCCTAATGGTAGAGAAGTTGGTATGTTTAACTGATAGGTTGGCGAGGCATGGAATGAAGATGAACCAGTGGGGTTATGAAATGTGAGTGGGACGTATGGGTGCAAAGGATTTTCCAGAACAAAATTATTCGATGTGGTGGTAATGACCGCCTCTTTGTTAGCCACAAGGTGGTACCTTTGTAATTCTTGAAACATGGCACTCCCCTTGTTTACATTCGGCGATGTTGGTGTGATGACCGAAGTGGTATGAAGTATTTCTTGATTGAAATTTTCCATGGGGGATGCATTGGTAAGAGGCACATCTGCACTAGTGCTTGCATCAAGGTCGGGAGGGAAGTGCGCCCCTCCTCCTGCTAGTGTGTTTAAGTACTTGAACATGGCACTGACAATTTTGTGGTTCTTTGGATTTTGAACCATTTTCATTATTTCGGATTGTGTCATCCCCATGTCTTCATTTATGATGTCCTCTTGATGACTCTCCTCTTGAGGATTTTATGATGATAAAGGAGAGTTACATAGGGGATTGCTTGATCCCGCTAGGTTTATTTTGGAGGTTAACTAACTCATGTCCACATAAGTTGATATTTCACTGATATTCTCCATGTTCTTGTATTGAGATCTAGTTTGAACCATAAAAAATAGGGATCGTTTGATCCTAACCTTTCAGGCTCAAGAGAGAAGAACTAGGGAAGCCAAAGATCAAGGAGTGCGGTAATGGTGATGGAATAAATGGATGGAACAAGTGAATGAAACTTTTGGAGAACTTTTTGAAGGGTTATGCTAAACTTGTAAGGACTTAGATTGATTACGATAATTTGACTAGATGTGTTTAAGTCAAACATGATTGTAGTGAAGTTGTATTCCCTAGGAAGTTGTGTTATCCTAGGGGAACTTGCACAAGTGGATGAATTAGCTAAGTGTGTTAAGCCAATGTGATTTGTGAACTATTAAACCTTAGGAAATTACGTTTATCCTAGAGGTAAATTTGTCCAAAAGTGTTGACTATTTTGGCTAGGTGTGTTAAGCCAAGATAGGGTGATGTTGGTTTAGCCCTCTAAGTTTAGCATGAGTGATTTCTCTCAAGTTCTCAAGAAGCTTGATGATGGGATCAGATTTGATTTGATGAAAATATGGATGGGGATGACACTTTGATCCTAGACTGGAACCTAGAAATGACTCTTTCTTACAAGATCTCAGTGTTAAAGAACATGCTATACTTCCTATGGGAGAAAAGAAAACCTTTCAAAAAGTTCAAGATTCTGTTGGTAATAAAATGCATACAAAGTCGGATTGTTCCTTGAAGCTTTTTTGTAAAAGTTGTATACAAGTCTTTCTCTGAATTCGAAAAGTCTCTCAAGACACTCCTCACGAGCTTTCAAACTAAGCTTTTTGAACTTTTGCTTTGGGATTTTGATCTTGCAGGAAATCATTGGAAACAAACACACATGAAGCTCAATTTCATCTCTTTATCTTGATTTAATGAATTTCTTTTATCAAAGACACTTGCTTGCTTATGTTTCAAACTATATATCTAGTGTCTCACTTTCTTTCTCATCCCACAAGGTCCATTGTGTGGAAATCGAGGAAAATAGGGCAAAAGTTACCTATGTTTAACCTTTTTGGAAACAAATGATGATAGAATTCAAACACTTAGAAACCTCTAGGGATAGGATCCCTAGGGAAAGCAAGAGTGCTTTGAATTCGCCAAAGGTATTTGTCTCTTTAAAGGGGTTTGAAATTTGAAGGTCTTTTGAATGTACGTTTCAAGTGTTTTTGAGAACCAAGCAATGTGTTCTTTTCTTTCAAGCACTTTTACAATCCTAGGATGATGAGGCAATATCTTGTTGGGTTCCCACTTAGATAAATCTAGCTGCGCATATCTTGTGTGAATGGCTAAATGCTTGACCACACTGCCTCCCCTCCATGGCACACACTTCTCGGGTCAGCCAAGCATTAGTACCCATGAATCTCCCATGGCATTCCTTCCATTTCTACAACAAAATCGCATGTATAATGTGGGGCAGCTTCAAAGGACATGACCTTTTGCACCAACAAGATAGACAAGGTTTTGGACTTTTTCTAAACAAAGGGTTCTAATGCGGGCATTCCGTTCATGGGGGATTATCCAACCTTGGCGAGAGTCCATTTTTGTCCATCTCATCAAAATAATCCTCGTGATTCTTGAACTTTCCTCAAGAATTCACGCTTATATACCGGTTGGAAGTCGCTTGGCTTTAGCGTGTTCCCGGTTGGGTCGTTCCCTTGGGTGATTACTTTTTCCCACAAGGCAGGCCCTCTAAGATAAACAAAAGCGAGCTAACATATCCCATCGTGTACACATCCTTTGTTGAAAAACAAAGGGGAAAACCTCTGCAATATATTGTGCTCACACTCGCATGTTTTGTTCAATTATTAAGCACCCAAATTGAAATGTGGAGGTAATCTTTTTAACAACCTAATATCACCAAAATGCTTTTGATTCTCAAGATCGATGTGAAGAGCGAGAAAAGTGCATACGCATTTTAAATGATATTAACTTGTTAAAAGGATTGCAAAACATGGAAAACACTTGTTCATTTTAGACCTCAAAGCAATGATGAGTTCCTTTTAAGCACCAAATGAAATGTGAGATTGCCTTGTTCAATTTTTTAACCTTTAAACAAAATCTAGTATATTTGTCTAAGGTTCTTTTTAGCCCCTTCGCAACTTTTGAAAGGAAAATTGATTGTTTATTTTAGAACCCCAAAAGAAATCTAGTGTCCTAAGATCAATGAGCTTATCAAATCCTTTAGAGTGTTGAAAAAACACTTTAGTGCTTAAAAATACTTTAGTGTTTAAAAACACTTTGTACAAAATAAGCATGGTGTCATAAAAAAAAAATTGCTTGTTCTTTTTAAACCCAAAGTAATTTTAGTTTTCCCAAGGCCAAAGATGTTTAACAAATTTTTTAAGGAGTGTTAAAGAACACTTTTAGTGTTTAGGAACACTTTGGGTTTGTGAACATGATATCATGATAAACTTCTCCCTTTGCTCCAACCTGCAAAAAATGACAGAAAACCAGAGAGCAATGAAGACAGAAAACCAGATTAAAGATTAAAAAATCTTAAATTAAAACAGCACATGTCAATTTAAAACTTCACTATTTTCCCGCAATGGAGTTTGCAAAAGCGGTGGAGTTTGGAAAAAAGCGGCACTATATAGCGCCGCACGGGTGACTTTGGGTGGCACTCTACAAAGATAGAGAGCACAAAATCGGCGCGACAGAGATAAGCGGCATAGTTTGGAAAGCGACCCAGATTGGAAATTTAAAAATTTTAGGCAAGAAGGATGGCACGATGGAGTTTGGAGAAAGCGCGGTGTGATACAACGCCGCGGTGATGAAAGCGGTGGAGTATGGACCCGCTCGGTGGACTTAAGAAATTTTTTGAAAGACGACAGGTGGGAACCCGTGGTGATGTTCGGAGAATTTGAACGCGGGTGGATATGGCAACGCATCTCTGAAAGAGGCAAAATATTATGCCACGGTGCTGAAAGCAACGCGATATAGCGTCGCATGGTTGAGTTTGTTGTTCTTGCTCAAAAAATGTTATAAACCATGGGATTTTTTTAAAAAACATGATTTAAAAGTTTGAATAGCCCTCCTAGCACCAAAATGTGAACCCCTAAACCTGCAAATGCACAAGAGCAACAAACATGATTAGATGTTAGATCAAATGCATGTACACAAGCATGAGAGATTCCCCATGAAATCCACCTATTTAAACTACTATTAGGAAATGAAGAACAAAAACTCAAATGATCATGAAATCAAATCCTAATTTAGCCAATAGATTGATGATCCCATAGGGAAATTGGTGCCAATGGAGTGTTGCCATTGGCCCTTTCCCAATTCCTAGGTTGCAATGAAGATGATCTAGAAATGGTCAAATCTCCAAAGAGATTTGAGCATAACCTTGGTGCAAATGTGAAAATGGGATGAATGCTTGCATGAAATAAGCAAAATTAGTTCTCAATTGAAGAGAGTAACTTTGCATGAAGATTGTGGATGAGAAATGAGAAGAGAAGTCTCCAATTTATAGACTTCTATTTGGCAGAGGTGAGCAAGATTGAGCAATGTGGGATAAAAGATAATCCAATGGCATTGTGTCACTTGTCCACATGTGGTTGGATGAGGAATGAGCACATTTTGGCCAATGTGCATGATAAATGCATAAATTTGAATTTGAAGTGTGAGTTGACTTGTTGAAGAGGGAAAAGAAATGGAGTTAATGTCACTTGGCTCAAGGCCAAGGACATGTAAAAGGCCTTAAATTCCTTGTTGGAAGGACCAAGTCCACTTGGCCTTTTTGAATTCAAATGAGGGAATATTCCCTTTTGATGCTTTGTGAGGGAAAATAGATGAATTAATAAATCAAAGTATTTGATTTATTGTGCAACTTGCATTCTCTAGAGAAATTTAATAAAAGGGATTAGGTTAATCATGGTTTTGATTAATTTAATGAAGAATTAGATGATGTGACAATTTAGACTTAGATTTATGAATTGATTTAATTCAATAATTGAGAAGAAATGATTCATTAAATAAATAATTTGATTTATTTAATCAATAAGAAACATGTTAGATTAAATCAAATAAGGTTTTATTTATTTAATTTAATAAGAGGACTTTAGGGATTTAATTAAACAGGGATGCAAGGTTAATTAAATTAAATTGATTAATTTAATCAGTAAAAGAGGAAGACTTAATCCAATAAATAATGACTTATAAAATTAAGAGATAGAGTGTGATGAAATGTTAAGAATATGATTTAGGAGGAAATGTTGTTAGTAATCAGGATCAGGTGTGCCAAAACGAACTTGTACATTTTCCATGTCTACAGGCGCAACAACATCTCGACCAACAACAAGATTTGTTGATGCAACAACAGCTAGACCAACAACAGGCTTTATGGGAACAACAACAGATGAACCAACAACAAGTTTTGTTGGAGTAACAGCAACAAGATCAACAACAAGTGTTGTTGACGCAAATGCAGGCATATCTGCAGGCCTTGACGGCATAGCAGAGCTTGCAAAAAACTCCCACCAATATCCCTCCCACCAATCAAACACCACAAACACCTCAAAACAAATTCATCCCACCTCCCGATCCGCACAACGATGTCACAACACAAATCAAATTGCTCTTGCAGCAAGTGTTGGACCTCCAATCAGGGAAAAAAACCAAAACACCAGGCAACTTGTGTCCCTATCCATTCAATAGAGATCTCACAATGGTACCATTCCCAAAGGGATTTGAAATCCCCAAATTCGATAAGTACAATGGAACGGGAAACCCTAAATATCACATCAGGGAATTCCAGGTGCATTGCATGGAGGTTGCATACGATGACACATATCTAATGCAACTTTTCCCCTGAAGCTTGACTAGTCCTGCCATTGAATGGTTTTCTCACCTACCCACAAGCATTAAAACATTCCAAGAAATTGTGGAAGCATTCCTTAAAAATTATGCCTTCAACATGGGGGAAGATGTTAGTTTGGAAGAACTATCAATGCTCAAACAAATAAAATGAGAGCTATTCGCATCCTTCTTGCAAAGATGGCAATCCAAGGCCAATCAGAGCAAGTGGACCATGCCAGAAGAACAACAAGTTTGCACAATCATATCCAATCTAGATGAAAACTTGGCATTCTACTTAAAAATGCAATGCATCACATCGTACGATCAATTAATCCCAAAGGCGCTCAACATCGAAAGAGCCCTTACTATGCAAGGAGGTGCATCAACATTCACTCCACCACAGGATAATCACCCGTCCAACAATTATAATGATAAACCTCGAATATGGTCAAGGAAAAAAATATCACAAACGACGGCATGGTTGATGCTAAAGTGGTCATCAGTTCCCCTAAGTAGAACATCCAAACACATCATCAACCACAAAATTGCAATCGCAATAATGTGAAAAATAATGCAATAGTAGCACAACAACAATCACTTCCCACTAATGAAATCAGTAACTTGGGAAATCAAGGAGGACCACCTCCTCGAAATAAATTTCCCCCCAAGCAAAAGTTCACGGCTCTTAGAGAATCCATTGAGTCCATAATGAAGAAGTTGGTCAAGGAAAACCTAATCAAAATCTCCAACTCTGAGCAATACGCAGAACCCATGACTAAACCACCAAGGTACAATGAAAACCTCCTTTGTGATTTTCACAGGATCAAGGGACATACCACCGCAAATTGTATGAGGCTGAAGAATATCATCCAAGACCTCATCAAGGATAAGATCATCAATGTTGAGCAACCAGCTGGTAACCAAGATCTGAAAATATACACAAATCCGATGTCGAACCTCAATCAAGGAAATGGCCAGGGGAACAACAAAGGCAAACAAAAATATGCTAGTGTGAATCTAGTATATGAAGAAATATTCGCATTTGTCGATGAAATGGTCACGGTCATTAATGTCAAAGGAGACAGCACCGATTATGGAGTCACCACACGTGGCAGAAAGGTCACCATTTCAGGGGCACCATCCAAGACCCCCACTTCAAATACAAAATTCATTCCCTATGACTACAATGTCATCGACCAACTAAAGAGAACTCCCACACAGATCTCCATCATGGAACTATTAAAAATCTCTGCTTCCCATAGGAAAATTCTTGATGAAGCTTTAGTAGCATCCACCATCTCTACCACCCTTGACACATAATAGTTTTAGGCCATGGTTGATAATATCATCACCTTGAATCTCCTTACATTCTCTGACCAAGACTTCCCCCCGCAGCCATCTCATAACCGCACACTTCACCTTCAAGTGTTGGTCCACAAAAAGAAAGTTAAAAGAGTCTTGATGGATGGAACCGTGCAAGCCTTAATATTTGCTCTCTCAAACTTATAAAGAACTTGGGATTCACCAAGGATTCCATTAACAAAAACAAGAGCATCACAATAAGGGCATATGATGATCAAGAAAGAGTGTCTCGGGGCACTATTAAAATCCCAATCCAAGTGGGACCAGCAACCATGGACACTAACTGTCAGGTCCTCGACCTCGACCTGCCATACAACATCCTCCTAGGATGTCCATGGATCCACAAAATGAAAGTAGTGGCCTCAACATATCACCAATGAATCAAGTTCTTGCACCAAAATGAGGAGGTCACTATACACGGAGATCCCGAACCGTTCGCCTACTGCAAAAACTTGGAAGCCAAGTTTTATAAAATCCCCCAAGTACCAAAAAATTATGAAGGCCCATCCACTGCATACATAGACCCATCTAACCTCGCCTCCACCTCTGTGACAGAGACACCCACAATCCTTGACATATCTAACATTAAAATCATGATCCAAGATAGCGGATGCGGAGACTACAAAATGAAGAAGAGTGCATTTGTTGTAGGAGAGTTACCACAATCTCCTAGGTTGCATGGGCAACCTTGATCAGCCAAAACACCTATCCGTACTGTTAGGGCAGACCCTTCTGTATTTCGTCGTTGGGGAGACCTAAGTCAAGAAAATGTTGGCGAGGAATATATTTCAAGCACAATATATCGTGATGAAGAACCCACACCCACATTACCTATGGATGAAACCAACAGAGGGCTACAAATAATGCTTGGCATGGGCTACAATAGAAACCAAGGCCTTGGAAGGAATAGTGATGGATGGCTGGAGCCCATCATTGCAAAAAAAAGAATGTAGAACCTTAGCCTTGGATGTAATCCCCCGAGTATAACCATACGTGGTAGAGGTACTCCTAGTAAGGCAGTAAGGTCCTCCCCTCAAGTATCAATAACCACCCTTAGACGCCTTGTCTACACAGGTCTCCCACTAGACAATTTCACTTTCAATGTAACCGATGTCTGCTCCAGTAGTGATGATGATGAAGCCATAACTGACCTTCTCGTGCTCTTTGAGGATTCATCCTTACTAATGATTAGTACCTCACCCACTGAGTCAAACCAACAAACCCACCAAATCACCTTAGTATACCCTCAACTCATCGATCACGACCAACGAGGACCGCCAATTCTAGACTCATTCAAAAACAATGAGGATCTCTCAGAATTCATGGGACTAAGGGATACAGTTTCATGCAGGGATCACAAGGCAGGCTTCGACATCACTTTAGACACCCAAGCATATTGCAAGGAGATGATTGAATGCTTTAGTCGCAAAATAAAAAGAACGAGAATAAGCTCGGAGTTATTGAGTGAAAACCACACTGTGGCACTTTCTAACCACATAATAGTAAAAATAAAGGACGCATCCAATGGTGAAAACCTCTATGAGGCACCAGAGGATGAAGGATTCAATCTCCACCCTACTACACTGCATCAAGAAAAATCAGCAATCCTGGAAGAACAGTGTAATCTTGTTAACTTGGGAATAGAGACGGCACCACATATCACTTTCTATGTTGAGTCTCTCCTGACAGAGGAGCAAGAACTGCTAGCAGCATTTCTGAAAGAAAGGAAGGGAAACTTTACATGGGCCTATGCACACATGCCAGGTCTGGATCCGGAAGTGGTGGTTCATCACTTAGCTGTTTACCCTTGAATGAAGCTGGTTAGACAAAAATTAAGAAAAATGCATCCCCAGATAGCCTTGCTAGTCAAGGTGGAATTACAAAAGCTCTTGGATGTTGGCTTCATATGCCCGATTGACTGTCCAGAATGGGTATCCAATCTTGTACCAGTTTCAAAACCAAATGGGAGCATTTGCATCTACACTGACTTCAGAGACCTCAACAAAGCATGTCCCAAGGATGATTTTCCGATACCTAACATCGATATGATAGTGGACTTGATGATTGGACATGAGATGCTATCACTGATGGATGGCTTCTCGGGGTACAACCAAATAATGATTGCAAAAGAGGACCATCATAAGACATCATTCACATGTCCGTGGGGCACCTACTACTGGAATATGATGACATTTGGGTTAAAAAATGTAGGGGCTACATACCAAAGAGCCATGACACTGATCTTCCATGACATGATCCATAAAATAGTCGAAGACTATGTAGATGACATATTGGAAAAATCAAAGAAGAGACAGAACCACATAGCAGCCCTAAGTGACATATTTGACAGACTAGAGAAGTATAAGGTCAGGCTCAACCCAAAGAAATGTGTCTTTGGGGTACAATCAGGTAAAGTTTTGGGCTACATAGTGTCAATGAGGGGAATAGAGGTAGATCTCACTAAGGTTAAGGTGATCCTCAATATGGAAGCAACAAGAATACTAAAACAACTCAGAGGATTACAAGGTAGACTCTAGTCCATCTGGAGGTTCATAGCACAGTTGGCGGACAAACAAATTGCCTATTCACATCTACTCCACAAGGGAGTAGCATACAAGTGGGATGAAAAATGTGATCAGGAATTTAGCAAAATCAAAGAATATCTGCTCACATCGCCCATATTGATGCCACCCATTGCAGGAAAACCATTAATCTTATACATCTCAGCAACAGCAGTAGCCCTGGGTGCTCTTTTGGCTCAACACGACGAGAATGAAACTGAAAGGGTTATTTATTACATCAGCAGAACAATGGTTGGCCATGAGTTAAACTATACATTCATTGAGAAATCTTGCTTGGTAGTAGTGTTTGCTTCACATAAATTTTGACACTACATGCTGGCACATAAAATCAAGCTCATCGCCAAGATAGATCCCTTAAAATATCTATTGTCAAAAGCAATGCTTACAGGAAGGATGGCTAAGTGGGTCATGATACTATCAAAGCATGATATTGAGTATGTGGAGTGAAAGGCAATCAAAGGACAATTCATTGTGGACCAATTGGTAGAAGCTCCCATCTACGCAGAGAACTCGCTCATACCAGAATTTCCAGATGAGTCTATCTTTAATCTCAGCATAGCTGATTACTGGAAACTATACTTCGATGGTTCCCACACACAACATGGATTAGGAGCAAGTGTTTTCTTTATCTCCCCATAGGGGGATTGCATACAAAGATCTTACAAATATAAATTCCCCTATACCAACAACATTGCAGAGTACAAGGCTTTAACCATAGGTCTCAAAATTGTGGCACAGTGGTGAATCATGGCAATAAAGGTCTATGGGGATTCACAGCTTACTATCAACCAATTCAATGGTGAATACCAAACTAAGGATGATAAGCTCACACATTACAAGAAATTAGTGGAAAGCCTCAAGGAATCATTTATTGATATCGCCTTTGAGAAGATATCGAGGGAAAACAACAGAGCAGTTGATGTCATGACAATGATTGGATCCTTGCTAGATATCCCTTGCAATGTCTCGAAACATGAATTATTCATAGAGCAGCTTCTCGTACCCATTTTTGAGGTACCAGAGTCAAAATATGCGTGTGAACTCATTAGTCCCGCTGATCTTTGGTATCATGACATTTACACCTACCTGAGATTAGGAATCCTCCCAGCTGACATTACCCCGAAACTCAAATGAACCTTTGTCAAGAGATCCTTAGATTTTGTCATCCTAGGGGAAACCCTCTTCCGCAGAAGCATTGATGGAACCCTATTACGTTGCTTAAAACCTAAGGAAGCCTTGACTACTTTGATTGAGGTACATAATGGCACGTGTGGTTCACATTCGAGTGGTATGACCTTGGCCAAGAAGTTACTAAGAACCGGGTACTACTGGTTGACAATGGAAAGAGAGGCACGTGACTTTGTCAAAAGGTGTCTACAATGCTAGCAGCATGGAGACCTCATTCATGCACCAGCTCAAGAATTACATCCTATTATTACACCCTGGCCCTTTTCACAATGGGGGCTCGATCTCATAGGTAAAATATCACCCAGCTCATCTAACGGCCATAAGTTCATCATCACCGCCATGGAGTATTTCACAAAGTGGGTCGAAGCAATTCCCATTACCTACATCACTGGAAAGCAGATATCCAAGTTTATCCGAAACTACCTTATTTGTCGATATGGCACCCCTCAATCCATTATCTCTGATAATGGGACACCTTTCAAGAATCGGGATGTCTGTGACTTGTGCAAAAAATTCAAAATTCAACATCACTTTTCTACTCCATATTACCCACAAGGCAATGGCCAAGCAGAAGCTACCAACAAAACTATTCTAAAAATCCTTAAGAAAATAGTCAATGACTCTAGTCGTGACTGGCATCTGCAGCTAAATCCCACCTTATGGACCTACTGCACCAGCATCTGCACGCCAACAGGCGCCACCCCATTCTCCCTGGTCTACGAATCAGAATCCATCCTCCCTATCAAGATCAAACTCCTGTCACTAAGGATATCACTACAGAACCTCATTATAGATGAGGAATATAGGGTTACAAGACTGAACAAGCTGGAGTTGCTAGATGAATGACGCATGGACAACCTAAATCATCTATAGGTCTATCATAATCACCTGAAACGCAGTTACAACAAGAAGATCAAGCAACACACCTTCCAAGTTAGTGACCTTGTGCTAAAAGAAAACCAAAGGAATGTGTTGAATCCAGATAGCAAAGGAAAATTCGAGCCCAACTAGTTGAGACCTTTAGTCATCACATCAAGTTATAAATCAAGAGCATATCAATTAGCAACACCAGAAGGTGAGCCTCGGCAAGAGCCTCTGAATAGCTCCCATCTCAAAAAAATTTATGCCTAAGAACTTGCAAGGTATAGAACCGAAAAATACAAAAAAAATAGAAAAATGTCTTGAAAAAATGATTACCTTGATGAAAACCTGGCAAATAGACGTCTTGGTGACAACAAAAAATTAAAAATACAAAAATACAAAAATTCAAAAATCAAAAAAAGGATTGAAAACAGTAAAGAAAAAAATCGTCCTCTAGTGAAAACCACTTTGGTGGTGCTTTGGATAAGTAGCTTGGTGAAAACCTGGCAAACAAGCACCAAGTGTAAATAAAGCACTCCCCATCCACCAGGATCTGCACGATTCACTCATCCATTCCATCGTATTTCATTAATCATCCATCCACCCATTCGCTTGCATCCATACCATAGCTTGAGCTAGTGACCATATCATATTCCATCATAGTACTACTTGACATATTCCTGAGGTTAGTTTGTCCTTCCTTTATGGAAGTAGTATATCACTTAATGTTGGGGGCATGTCCTTGAAACTGGCAGTGGATCGGATTTGTGTATATCTTTTGTACTCTTCCCAAGACATCAAAAAATCCAAAAACATTCAGAAAATTCATCGAAAAATTCAAAAGCATGTCAAAATATCAAAAAATCTTCAAAAAATTATCATTGAGTCTTGTCGGTCTTTCACCTTGTCTGAAATATGTTGTCTCTGAGCTTGAACGTAGGCAAGGTTGATCTTTGATCATCCCTTGAGACATCTTAGGTCAGTCCTTAGGCGTCCATCGCATTGGAAAATCCGTTTGCCCATCTAGTTTACATTTAGGTCACTCCTTAGGCATTCATCACAAAAAAATGGCAATATATTTTCCCATCTTATCATCATCAGGTTTGTCATCAGTCGAACTATGTGGTCTCTGTGTGTATAACACAGGCAAGGCTAATCTATGGATTAGCTCCCGAGACCCTTAAGATAGGTCTTTTAGTTAGTCTCTTTGTCGTAAATCTTCAAAAATACTAAAAACATTTGCAAAACATCTTCAAAAATTCCAAAAATAGCCTCAAAACATTTGGAAAACCCAAAATGGTGCACCCGTCTCATCTCGCTTTCACCCATGATTGTCATTACTCATAATAAAATCAGTCATTGCTTTCACCCTTTGGTGAGTCAGTCAGAAGCAAGTTTAGCAGGTTCCAAAGTGAACACCTAATCATCAGAGTCTTAAGCTTAAGTCAGTAAGCAAGCAAGTTGGTCAACTCGGAGTATCAATAGCTTATCATCCAATCAGTCCCACCAAAACCTTGATCACTACATATCCTAGGATGAATCCTTCCCACAATGGACATAAGCATCAGGTACCCCATAGTAGTTTAGCCTGGCTAGCGGTATGAAGTACATTAGCTTGTTTGTTTACTTTTCTTGGTCTTTGTTGACTTATCTTATTTTGCACTCATTCCAAGGACCTCTCGATGATGCCTAAACAAAATAGGATTAGAGAGAAAGGAATGGGGCAAAAATCATTATCTTTTTTATATGTTGCACTTGTGGGATACACTTGTAAAATAACTTAGTCATATATGCTTTGTTTGGTTTGTGGAGAGGATTTTTTAGATATCTTGTCGACCACATAAGAAAGCTTGCTTTCCTATGTTTTGGCCCGAGATGTTTAGAATATCTGAGCTACATCCTGAATGAAGTATGTACGCTAAATGTGAACAAGAAAACTCCTATCTAATTTTCAAGACAAATTCCATCACACTATTTCCAACGCCATCCTAGTCCTTTATACCTTGATGCATTATATCTATGTGTGTTATCAAACATAAAGTAATTGGTCCTTTGAAAATCCCAACTCCTGGTAAGCAAATCATCATCATCATAATGTACGCTTGTTGGATCCTCCTTCCATCCATCTTATTCTTCTTATTCTTCTATCTTTACTAACATTTCTATCTAAAATCAGTGTGTTGTATCAAGGTATACACGAGACTACCCATAGTCGATGACTGTCTATACATCATCAGATCTATCTACATCAAAAAATTATCTTTCGTCCGTTGATCAATAGAACCACTCTAGCATTTTTATCGCGATCTCGATTGGAAAATTAGCATTTTCACTCGATCTCCCAAGGGGGCAATATACCAGAAATATCCTTCCACTGGGGCAACAGTGGAGCATTCGAAAAATCAAAAAAAAATTGACTTTGATCACAGTAGTTTATTCTTTGAATCAATGCAACAAGTACATTGCTTCAAAGAGGGGCAAAATGTAGACATGGAAAATGTACATTTCGGTTCGGCACACTTGATCCCGATTATTAACAACATTTCTTCTTGAATCATACTCTCAGCTTTTCATCATATTTCGTCTCTTAATTTAATAAATCATTGTTTATTTGATTAAGTCCTTATTCTTCTTTGATTAAATTAATCAATTTAATTTAATTAATCTTATGTCTCTATTTAATTAAATAAATCATTTTATTTGATTAAAGTTTCTAAAGTCCTCTTATTAAATTAAATAAATTAAACTTTATTTGATTTAATCTAACATTTTCCCACTTAGTTAAATAAATCAAATCATTTATTTAATTAATCAATTCCTCTCAATTTTCATTTAAATCAATTCATCAAAATTGTAAAATCATCTAAACCCTTATTAAATTAATCAAAATATTGATTAAGTTAATCCCTATCACTAAAATCTTCTAGAGAATGCAACTTGCACATGAAAATAGATTTAATTCATTTATTAAGTCTCTATTTTCGCTCACATGGCATCAAAAGGGAATATTCCCTCAAATTGAATTCAAAAAGTCCAAGTGGATTTGTATATCCAACAAGGCATTCACTCCTCTTACATGTCCTTGTGCATTGAGCGAAGTGGCATTTATTTCATTCCTTTTTCCCTCACATGTCATTTTCTCAATTTCAAATTCCACCTAATTGCATTTATTGGCACTTTGGCCAAAATGTGCACAACCATCAACCATTCACATCTTGACAAGTGGCACTTGGCCAATGGATGTTGAATGATCCCACATTGCTCCATTTCACTCTTTTCCATTTTGGAAATCTATAAATTGGAGGTTTCTCTCCTCATTCTTCATCCACAACTTTGAGTAAACTTACTATACTCAAATTCATCTTCATTCCACACATTTCATGCAAAGTTACTCTCTTGAATTGAGAGCTAATTTTGTTCATTCCACTCAAGCAGCTAATCTCACCATCAACAATCACAAAGCTTACAAAGGAGTTGGGAAAGGGTTGATTTCGACATATCAATCAACACCAATTCCCCCATGGGATTGATAGTTGTTCATTAAAATAGGATTTATTTACTTTCATTTGCATTTTCTTCATTTTCTTCCTATATTAATGTTTCAATCTAATTTCATGGGGAACCTTGATTCTCTCTTGCATTTGATCTACCATTATGCGTGTTTTCTATGTTTGTGCAGGTATGAATTCTGGGTTCACAAATTCAAACTGAGGTTAGTCCACAGGGTGCTTATAAGGTTAACACGTAAACTATTAAGGAAAGAGAACAACACAGGGAGTGACAATGTTAGGGGATTTACCAAATGCCCATGAATGACTAAGAATGAATTTACTAATGGAAACTTTATCATTAGTTCAAGTGAAATCTGAATTTATGCTATGGGCAACTTCAAAAGTAAAAGCTACAAGTTATGTTCCTACCCATTCCTGAATAGTTTCTATTCTAGCTGGGATTATGCAAAGATGGTGGTTGGATTTCTTCATATGTTAGCAAATTATCCAATTGGTTGGAAATTCAACATGAAAAGTGCTCTTTTTTGAAAGGTTTAAAATGCATCTAAGGGTTAGTTCACTAGAGGAAAAATATTATGAATATTTTTTCAAGACTTACTTTTTTGCAAAAGTAAATGAAGGAGACACAATGTTGAACAAAATTTCACTGTATGTGGCCTCCATAGCTATAGTGTTCTCTTTTGGAATTCAATCATATGTTATGCTTGCTATTATCTCTGAGCTCTTTTGTCTAAATTTCTATAAATCTCTCTATAATCTTGGAGCTGCTACGAGCCCAGTTAGGATATATCTTTTGTTTGTGAAAGTGGGTGGAGCTCTCTATGACAAAGAAGCAAGAAAACAATTACTATTTTAGGAAGCTCATATAACCTCGTCATCTCAAAACATATTGACTTGCATAGGACATGAATTCTTTAGGCTTAGTTTTATCATTATGACATTGGTAACCTTATTTGGGGGTCTGAATTCAGGCATTCTTATTGTGAGGACAAGGAAGTTTTACAGAAGTGACATATATTCAAAGTTTCAAGTTTAGCCTCCAATTATGTAAATAAGAATGATTTCAGACTGACACAATATGAAATTTTGTATACTTTTATAATATAACTAGATGTTTTCATGTTGTGCAGATATTTTGCTCCTGCAAAGCCACAAATAATCCATCACACCTAAGAAATTTTTTCGCTTTGCACAAACACATGTCTCTTCTACTGAACAAGGTATTCCTTTATAGTTGTATTCCTTTACGCAATACTCGTGGCCCTTAGTTTCTGAATGTTTAAACAACGAAAGACATGGGAAGATTTAGTTCATTGATATTAACTATTTAAAAGTACATAGAAGTGAATTTGTAGAAATTAGATCAGAGAAAAAAAACATTGATTAATATCATCTTAAATATGTGATTTCATGTTAGTCACAAAATTAAGAACTAGATATTCCACTCTTAAATTCTAGAAAATTAGTTCTAAATATGAAAAGTGCTACTTAATTGTGGTTTCTAAAAATCAAATAGAATTTAGTATTTTTTGTGTAGCCTCATTAGACATCCTTATCTAGAATTTAGAAGTCATATATGAGTGGTAATTTTGATTATCCAAATTTTTGAACTCAACAAATGAGAATGTTTTCCATCTATAACTATTGCCTTCAGCATTGAGCTAAGGAAGCCCATCATCACTATGGAACAAACAAATAAACTGTTAGAAATAAATCAACTCTTAATGTTGGAATAATTGATCTATTTTCTTTTGCAAACAATGAGACCAAACTCAAATTGTCTATTGAGCATGCCTGATCCATCTTTCAAGATAGCAGGCAATGCTATTGTTATTGCTTCTATATTAGCAATCATCAGTCAACTAAATTTTGAATAGGGGGATTTTAAGCTCATTTGAATAGTCCATAAATAGTACAAATCTCAAACAAAATACTGAGAAACTGAGATTTGTCAAGATCATCAAAGTAGGGGTGGTTCATTGTCGCCCTGGCTGAAATTTTCCTTGCAGGAGCATGGTGCAACATTGTTTTGCAAATTATAACAATTTATCAATCCCTTAATCCTTCTAATAATATTTTAAATTAGGATGATTGAGTTTCATGAGTTGACAGGGTAAGGAAGAACATACAGTTAGCAGATCTACCCCACTTGGCGATAAAGTAGGAATTGCATGAGCTAGGTTTTGGAGCTTTCATTGGGGATATTCATGCCATTCCCTTAGTATATTTACTCCTGGCCATATGTCCTCATTTGGGGTTCCACGAATCATTTGTTTATAAGTGAAATTCACCTAGTCGTGTAATTCTAGATAAATAAATAATAAAAAATGATTGGTAGACAGTTAATATTGATATTCAGTTTTTATTATCTACCAAAACTCAAGCTATTTCATTAATTACAATAGTCTTCCATCTTAAATTTCTAATTAGAAATTACATCCAATTTTTTAAGCCTCAGATTAACACTCTAATCTACATGCTCTAATCTTGTAACCCATACTGAAACCAGAAACAGAAAAAAAAAAATTGAGAAAAAAAAGAAGAAGAAGAAGAAGAAGAAAAAAGCAAGCAGAATTTCAAATACATATATACTACTCACCAGATACCCATTACAACCTTATACTCTCAAAACATAAGGAAAAAAAATCTTACATGCAAACTATTCTATTTCCAAGCAAGATGAACCAACTTCCTTTTTACAATGAATCATTCATAACAATAAATGAGTAAATTTTTAGCAGGCCCATGTATAGAGAATAATGGTGGACAATTATCTTCAAATAAAGAAACACAACAAATCTATTCAGAAAAATAATTCTTTCTTCCAGCATCTTAAAATGCTCTCATCCTAAACTGATTCCACAAGTCTGCTCCTCAATTCAACCCTTGAAATATTCAATCTACTCCTTAGTTCAAAGCTTGAAAGTAATAGTGCTTAAGCACACATAAGGAGGTTTGTAAACTAGATTAGGGAAATTAATAGTGCTATCAAATCTCAAGTTGCATGCATCATATTTCAACAGGAGTACTCATATTTCATGCATTTATCACAAACAAAAATTCATTAAAATAATTGTTGGATGTGAGATTGTTATTAGTTTCTTTACATGAGGATGTATTGGATACAAAATTCATGCACTCTACCATAAACAAATTGTAGTAGTATTGACTCACTCTAGTATGTAATTGTCTATGATATAGAACTAATTTCAATATTTCTTTTATCCTTTTTCGAAGCCTCATAAAAATTCACCACTCTTATATTTTTTATTATTGGGAAGAGAAGTTTAGTCACTATGGTTAGAATTTTAAATTTAGCTAATGTATCACTATGATGTAATTTTATGCTACTACAGGATAAAAAGTGTTGCTACAGCTAGTGTATGGAAGAGAGCAGGATGACCTTGCCTTTGATAGATCCAATATCATCACATAGTTTGCTGGAAAAAATAAAAATATTACCTACATGCCTCATGTTTCTTGCTATTTTATTGTATTATTTTTTACATGGTAATGTTTTGTATTGAAAAATATTTGTGTTTTGCACACAAAGATTTGGGAAAGGGAGTACTGAATTTTTTAATAAAGAATATTATTAGAGATGCAATTAGCTATATATATCAATGTGCACAAAGTAACTCTGAAATTTTTGTAAATCATTCAAAAGATCAACTTTTTATGCAATAGCTAGAGAAATAAATTTGAAAGGAGAAGATCAAAATTATGTTGGAATTAATTAAGAAACTTATGCCTTCTTCAATTGTCTACTATCTCATGAAAGGTAGAATGCTATGAACTATTCATTGAATGTTGTATGTTTTGTGAAGGCTAAGAATAACTAATATGAATATTTATTTCTTGTTGAGTTGTTGACATTATTATTGGATCTAAGTGTGAAATACAATGATATGATGACTTTATT
The DNA here is from genome assembly GCA_007115665.2 of Sequoiadendron giganteum. Lineage (NCBI taxonomy): Eukaryota > Viridiplantae > Streptophyta > Pinopsida > Cupressales > Cupressaceae > Sequoiadendron > Sequoiadendron giganteum. The sequence goes on along the minus strand of CM021109.1, from coordinate 256,029,869 downwards.
TCCATTCCTCTAAATTTCTTGGGAGATTGCATTTATTTTGTTATATATTGTACAATTGTTGATTTGTAAAATAAGTTTTGAAAGATATAATAAATAATAATTTAATATTAATAATATAATATTAAGGATAACAATATTTTTCTAAGAATAATATTTCTAAAAAAATTTGATAATAAAATAATAGTGGAAATAATATAAACCAACCTTTTTTATTCTATGAATATAATTTATTTTAGTTATATATAGACACACATTTTAAGCCTTGTATTCATCTTTCATTAAAAGGATATATTTTTCTCAAAGACATATGAAATTTTGTAAATATATTATAAAATTTATGTTGAGAGTTTCTAAATATTAATATATGATTTATAGCTATTTTTTTAATCGAATCTCAGAAGAAAAAAAAATTAAGATATGTACATTTGAAAATATAATCATCATCCAAAACCCCTATAATATTTTTAAATAAATACATCACTCTCTAAAACTTTGTCTAATCCTCTCCAAATAGTTATGACATAATTAAACTTAACTATTTATATCACGATGAAAATGATCGATTATAAATATTATAAATATGAATATGAAAATTTTAATTTTATTTTAAAAATTAATAAATTGAGGAAGACTCAAACTGGCACAATTGCCTTTCAAAGCATCACATTTGCAAATTTTAAACAATTTAGTATCCTATATTCTTTTAAGTTGCATGTCTAATATATTACTTTTATAGACAATTTTGTGTCTACACCTGCATTTTCTTAAATTAGAGGGACAGAGGACCAAAATATTGTTCCTCATTTTTGTCTCACTATTGGACACAAACAGGAAGTTGGTAGAAGTTTGGTGTGCTTGAAATAGTGTAGTTTAATCATCTACCATAAGAGAACTGATATAATAAATATGTTGAAATTGATTTTGGTAAAAAATGGCCATAGACAAACCCCATGTTACATAGAAATTTGGAATTTTTCATAACCCCTTTATACCTTGATGATTAATTTGATTGACCCCTAGCCCTAATGTAATTTGAACTAGGAATGGAACTTTATACTTTAATATGCAAACATATATAAGTGTGTGTGTGTGTGTGTGTGCATGTGTGTTTGCATTAAATTTGAACCTTGATGTTATTATTATTGAATGTGATTGTTGATCTTATTGTTTTATTTTAATTAATGCATTAATGTTTGGATTAACTTGGACTAATGATTTGGTTGTTGGACTTGTGTAAGGTTTGTCGTTGGTTGCAAGTATCGAGGTGTAAAGTGAGGCAGATTATGTGGTTTCGCTAGATGAGAGAAAGGAAATTGGTATGCCATTCTAGTGTTAACCATGACTATAGTTCTATCAACTCAAAGTTCATTCAACCTAGGACCTTAGACATATATTACTTGCCATAATGTATTCGCCCCAACTAGGAAGAGCCATCAAGTCAACCTAAATTATTCTAATTAATTGACATGGCTTAAATTGGTAAATTTATTAAGGCTTAAGAATGAGTAAATAAATTATAAAATAAATAAATGAAGTTAAAACAAGTAAATACTAAATAATGAACTATAAGTGAATAGCTATGAGATATTAAATAAAATAATTTAAAGCAATGTATAACTTAAATACTCATCATTTATACTAAATGTAAAGTGGACGAGCATTGAATAAGACAAGGAAATGAAATCCATCGAATGCCTAATGTTAAGGAGGTTAAGAAAATAAACCATAATGAATTGACATGCCATATAATAGACATTTGTAGAAGGGTGTTTAAACCAAGTATGCTATCAAACCAAAATAAAGAAGGAAATACTATAAACACATTCATAGGAGAAGGATGAGCATTGGAAGGACAACAAAGGAAGAAATCTTGACCAAGGAGAGGAAATAGCTTAGCGTGGGTAAAGGAGCAAGGAAAGATGGTGACAATAGTAGCTTTAAGAGGCATGACGACCCCTGCAAATTCAGAAAAATGGCATGAAGTAACCTAGCTTGGCATGCCATGGGGAAACCCATCCCTCTTTTCCTTAAATCAACCTGTAGAGGTCTCATGTAGTGTGGAGAAATTTGGGAAAAGAGAAGCAAAGGTGTGGACTAGATTCCAAGAGTTCTTCAGTGTAGGCAACAACTAGGGCATCCTCCATTGTTTTTATAGTCACCTTTACCTTCAAGCACATGCAATATAGGTTCTTAATCTTGGGTTTATTTAAAATCAAGATTTACAATGCTATTTTCAGAGATAAACTTAGATATAAGTGTTTTAAAATTTATTTATTTGAATGTTGCAATAATGGAAACTACGGTTTCCCTCATGCTTGTTTAACATCATTATTATGTTATCCTTCAAGATTGGAAAATAAAATAGTATTAACTGGAAATAACGTTTGAGTAAGAGTTACAATGGGATGCTTGCATCAGACAACAATCTCTACCTAAATGTATTAGGAATCTAACCCAAGACATGGTTGGGTGTTGCAATGTATGATTAAATGGTCTCATTCAGTCAAGTTATAGGAGATGAATATTTAGTACCTGTTGTTTTGATTAAGATAAAAAGAAGTTTGGAATGGAGGAGAACATAGTGTATACAATAGCTAGCAACAAACTTTTGTATCTTGGATAGGTAACTAGGAGGGTAAATTAATGTAGAAAATATAGATTACTACTCTAGAAACTTGGCTTACCCCATACTCAACTTATTCTCTTATCTATTCATGCCACACTATACTAGCTGGCTCCAACCACATAAAAAATTAAAAATAACTAAGGTGGTAGTGACTACTTGAATTTTTACTAGCATAACATATTACCTTGTCCCAAGAAATTTAGTGAGTATAATAGTGCATTAAAGATATAATGCTTAAAAACATACAATAACACATTCCTAACAATTGGTTACATGACCATGTGAGTCTTGGTGATCCAGGAGGATCCAAAAGACCAAAAATTTCACAATCTCATAATTTGACGAAGTTGGCATCATCACATAGAGCTCATCGACACGATCCTAACACAATTTGAATCACATCAAAAGGAGACTGTATGCCCGAGATATGCTCAGTCAAAGTTTGGTCAAAATAGGGTACCAAAGGCCGATTAGAAAGGCAAAAAAATTGATCATTTTAGAATTCATCAAAATTGATGTCAAAGTGAAAGGCTCATCAAGATGATTCCAATGTCACTTGTTTCACATCAGACGAAGTTCGTATGCAAAAGATATGCTCAGTCAAAGTTTGCAGGAAAAGGTTGACCAGAATAGTACCCTTGATGACATCAGCATGATGTCATCATGTTGACATGGCATGGTGACATAGATGTACAGTCAACCAATAGTGATGTGGAAATCTCAAATGGTTACACGTGGCAATTACTAACATGGCATGAGTTGATGACATGGCAATCTCAAATGCTAACACGTGGCAGCGTCAAATGGAGCTCGTATGCAAAAGATATGCTCAGTCAAAGTTCACAAGAAAAGGTTGACCAAAATAGTACCCTTGATGATGTCTGCATGATGTTAGCATACTGACGTGGCATGGTGACATGGATGTACAGTCAGCAAATAGTGACTTGGCAATCTCAAATGCTGACACGTGGCAACTATTGACATGGCATGAGCTGATGACTGATGATGAGGTGAGCTGCATATGTGGACCAATTGTAGAAGTTTGGTGTGCTTGAAATAGTGCAGTTTAATCATCTACCATTAGAGAACTGATATAATAAATATGTTGAAATTGATTTTGGTAAAAAATGGCCATAGACAAACCCCATGTTACATAGAAATTTGGAATTTTTCATAACCCCTTGATACCTTGATGATTAATTTGATTGACCCCTAGCCCTGATGTAATTTGAAATAGGAATGGAACTTTATACTTTAATATGCAAACATATATAAGTGTGTGTGTGTGTGTACATTAAATTATGAACCTTGATGTTATTATTATTGAATGTGGTTGTTGATCTTATTGTGTTATTTTAATTAATGCATTAATGTTTGGATTAACTTGGACTAATGATTTGGTTGTTGGACTTGTGTAAGGTTTGTTGTTGGTTGCAAGTATCGGGGTGTAACGTGAGGCAAATTATGTGGTTCCACTGGATGAGAGAAAGGCAATTGGTATGCCATTCTAGTGTTGACCATGACTGTAGTTCTATCAACTCAAGGTTCATTCAACCTGGGACCTTAGACATATATTACTTGCCATAATGTATTCGTCCCAACTAGGAAGAGCCATCAAGTCAACCTAGATTATTATGATTAATTGACATGTCTTAAATTGATAAATTTATTAAGGTTTAAGAATGAGTAAATAAATTAGAAAATAAATAAATGAAGTTAAAACAAGTAAATAATAAATAATGAACTATAAGTGAATAGATATGAGATATTAAATAAAATAATTTAAAGCAATGTATAACTTAAATACTCATCATTTATACTAAATGTAAAGTGGACAGGCATCGAATAAGACAAGGAAATGAAATCCATTGAATGCCTAATGTTAAGGAGGTTAAGAAAACAAACCATAATGAATTGACATGCCATATAATAGATATTTATAGAAGGGTGTTTAAACCAAGTATCCTATCAAACCAAAATAAAGAAGGAAAGACTATAAACACATTCATAGGAGAAGGATGAGTGTTGGAAGGACAACAAAGGAAGAAATCTTGACCAAGGAGAGGAAATAACTTAGCATGGGTAAAGGAGCAAGGAAATATGATGACAACAGTAGCTTTAAGAGGCGTGACAACCCCTACAACTTCAAAAAAATGGAAAGAACTAACCTAGCTTGGCATGCCATGGAGAAATCCATCCCTCTTTTCCTTAAATCGACCTGCAGAGGTCTCATTTAGTGTGGAGAAATTTGGGAAAAGAGAAGCAAAGGTGTGGACTAGATTCCAAGAGTTTTTCAGTGTAGGCAACAACTAGGGCATCCTCCAATGTTTTTATAGTCACCTTTACCTTCAAGCACATGCAATACAGGTTCTTAATCTTGGGTTTATTTAGAATCAAGATTTACAATGCTATTTTCAAAGATAAACTCAAATATAAGTGTTTTAAAATTTATTTATTTGAATGTTGCAATAATGGAAACTACGGTTTCCCTCATGCTTGTTTAACATCACTATTATGTTATCCTTCAAGCTTGGAAAATAAAATAGTATTAACTAGAAATAACGTTTGAGTAAGGGTTACAATGGGATGCTTACATTAGACAACAATCTCTACCTAAACATATTAGGAATCTAACCCAAGACATGGTTGGGTGTTGCAATGTATGATTAAATGGTCTCATCCAGTCAAGTTATAGGAGATGAATATTTAGTACCTATTGTTTTGATTAAGATAAAAAGAAGTTAGGAATGGAGGAGAACATAATGTATGCAATAGCTGGCAACAAACTTTTGTATCTTGGATAGGTAACTAGGAGGGTAAATTAATGTAGAAGAGATAGATTACTACTATGGAAACTTGGCTTACCCCATACTCAACTTATTCTCTTATCTATTCATGCCACACTATACTAGCTGGCTCTAACCACATAAAAAAATAAAAATAACTAAGGTGGTAGTGACTACCTAAATTTTTACCAGCATAACCTATTACCTTGTCCCAAGAAATGTAGTGAGTATAATGGTGCATTAAATATATAATGCTTAAAAATGTACAATAACACATTCCTAACAATTGGTTACATAACTATATGAGTCTTGGTGATCCAGGAGGATCCAGAAGACCAAAAATTTCACAATCTCAGAATTTGACGAAGTTGGCATCATCACATAGAGCTCATCAACATGATCCGGATGCAATTTGAATTGTGTCAAAAGGAGTTTGTATGCCCGAGATATGCTTAGTCAAATTTTGGTCAAAATAGGGTACCAAAGGCCGATCAAAAAGGCAAAAAAATTGATCATTTTAGAATTCATCAAAATTGACATCAAAGTTAAAGGCTCATTGAGATGATTCCAATGTCACTTGTTTTGCATCAGATGAAGCTCGTATGCAAAAGATATGCTCGGTCAAAGTTCACAGGAAAAAGTTGACCAGAACAATACCCTTGATGACATCAACGTGACGCCATCATGTTGACATGGCATGGTGACATAGATGTGCAGTCAACCAATAGTGATATTGAAATCTCAAATGGTGACATGTGGCAGCTACTGACATGGCACAAGCTGATGACATGGCAATCTCAAATGTTGACACATGGCAACGTCAAACGGAGCTCGTATCTAAAAGATATGCTCGGTCAAAGTTTGTAGGAAAGGGTTGACCAGAATAGTACCCTTGATGATGTCAACATGATGTTAGCATGGTGATGTGGCATGGTGACATGGATGTACATTCAACAAATAGTAGCATGGCATTCTCAAATGTTGATATGTGGCAACTACTAACATGGCACGAGCTAATGACAAGGTAGACTAATGATGTAGTGAGCTGCATATGTGGACCAATTGCATGGTGCCACATGTCAAAGTGATGGTGAATCAAATGTTGCCACGTGGCACCCTGCATTTACTCTGATTTGTTTTGTTTGTTAATATGATGGTTGAGGGAGTCGAACTCCAAACCATCCTCTTCCTATTTTCATGTGCTACCACTAGAGCAAGAGTCCACTTTGCTATTTATAGTGGGCTCATTTCTATTTATTGTTTTAAAAAAATAGTGGTGAATCCCTATAAAAGTGGATCAGATGGTTTGAACCCCCGACCTCTCAAATCCCATTAAATGCTCTCAACAAATGCACCACACCTATTTCAAGAATAGACTTGGCAAATATTCATTTCTTATGTGTTTAAGGTGGGCCATTGAAAGAGGGGCCCTATATTTGCAAGTTCAAAACAATAAAATTAAAACAACACAAACTATATCTGAGGGGAGCCCAAGGAAAATAGATAAGCTCGATTTTTAAAAATATTTTCATTTGTTTTAAAACTTATAAGGGCTTAAATTAGGTGATATTGGGGATTTATTTGTTAAGCCTTTTTAGGCATGTAGAATAGTATTTAAAGGGGAGAATTTTTGAAGGGAGGAATTATTAGAATGCTCTTGAGAGGAAATTAGGGAATTGGAGAATTCTTTTGAGAAGAGTCTTTTTGTAAGCACAAAGACTTGTATTGTGTATTTCTTAAGCGTAAGAGGGCGCAAGTAAGGAGGCTACGAAGAAGTCTTAGGTGTTGAGAGAGACTGTAAGAGGAATTATAATGCAGGTCAGAAGCTTGGATGATGTAAAAAGGTATTTAAAAGCTTGGCATCATTAATAAAGAGGTCCAACATTGAGAAACGGACCCGAAGACGTCGCTCATGTTGAGTGAACTTTGTTATCAAGCTCATGATCTCTCTTCTTCTCTTATGTCTTATTCTCTTAGTTTCAATTTCCTTCTTTAAGTTATTAGTTAACATTATTAAGTTGTGCAAAGGATTAAGTGAACTCAATTTCTGTAATTTCAAAGGTTAAAATGCATAACCACATAATTATATTTGCAATCAAGATAAATTTGTAATTAGGAGTAAAGTGCAAAATTATTTGTAACCCCTTAATTATGGATCAATTTTGGTATCAGAGTAGTTTAACAGGAAAAATTGCAAGTGTTGGATGTTAACCAAGTTGAAATTAAAGTGAGGAGAAGGTACACTTGAAGAGTTTAATCCAGAGATCGAATCGAGGCTAGTTACTTGAATGAAAACCATGGAACAACCAGCAGAAGAAAAATATCGCAATCGTAAAATATTTGATAATGAAGAACAATTTTGCAAATCATTCCTAGACATGAAGATGATGGTGGAAGAGTTGTATAGGAAAAAGAAGAAAAAGGAGAAAGGTGAACCCTCTTCAAAAGATGACAAAGGTAAAGGAGTAGGAGGTGGTTGTGACCCTCCTAAACCTCTATCTTCCCCTTCTTCACCTTCTTCATCTTCTTTGTCTACTAAGTCTACTTCATCTTCAAAGAAGAAACAACCTGTGCAACCTGAATCTAATGCTCTTTTGTTAAAGCTTGATGTTAAATTTGAATTGCCAACTTATAGTGGAGAACTAGATGTAGAGAAACTTGATAATTGAATAAAACAAGTTGAATTTTATTGTAGGGTACAAAAGTTCATTAATGATTCTTCAAAGATACAATTAGCCACTCTTCGCTTGGGAGGCACAACTCTAATTTGTTCGGAGAGCAAAACTCAAGAAGATCTCAGCCAATATGGTAAAATTATTTCTTCTTGGTTTTAATTTACAACTGCACTTAAAAAATACTTTTATCCATTAGGTCACATGCAAAAAGTAGTAATGAATTGGAAATCATTAAGGCAAGAGAAAGGACAAAGTGTACATGAATATACACTTGAATTTAGGAAAAGAGCTTTAATTTTGGGTATTCCTTTATACACGCAAGAAACTTTGTTGAAGTATATAGGTGGATTACATGAACAATTGAGGCATATAATACTTATGTTCAATCCAACTAACCTTGAAGAAGTCAGTGTGCAATCCATTCATCTTGAAATAGGTACGAAGAGTAGCCATGACAGTTTCTTAATGGAATCCAGTAAGCAGAAAGGAAACAAGAAAGGGAAGAAGGAAATGCAGCGGGCAGCTTCCGTGGAGAAAGAGGAGGAAAACCCTTATTGCTCACACTGAAAAAAGAAAGGGAATGAAGATGCAAAATGTTGGAAATTGCATCCTGATCAGAAACCAAACTGGTTCAAGGATCGAAAGGGTAAGCAAAATACTGCAACTATCGTGCAAGATCTCGGATCAGATTCTGATGATGAATCCAAGGTAATAGTTGTGGGTATAAAAGGTATCATTCCTATTGCTAGTACTAGTTCCCATTCTTCTTCTATAAAGAATAATGAGATCCCTATTGAAATTAAAAGGAATGAATTGTTTCATATAAGTACTATTGTAAAACAGAGTAAAATTGATACACTCGTAGATAGTGGATCACAAGTAAACTTAATCTCTGAACAAGTTGTAAAGAAATTGGGATTAAAAAAAAGACCATAAAATTTGAATCACGTCCTAGATCTCATCAACATAATCCTAACACAATTTGAATCACGTCAAAAGGAGACCGTATGCCCGAGAAATGCTCAATCAAAGTTTGGTCAAAATAGGGTACCAAAGGCCAATCAAAAAGGCAAAAAAATTGATCATTTTAGAATTAGTTGAAATTGACATCAAAGCAAAGGGCTCATTGAGACAATTTTGTTGCCACTTGTTTTGCATCAAACGGAGCTTGTATGCAAAAGATATGCTTGGTCAAAGTTCATAGGAAAAGGTTGACCAAAACAGTACCCTTGATGATGTCAGCATGTTGACGTGGCATGGTGACATTTATGTATAGTCAGAAAATGGTGACATGGCAATCTCAAATGCTGACACATGGTAGTTGCTAACATGGCATGGGTTGATGACATGGCAAGCTAATGACATCATGAGTTGTTGATGTGGACCAATTGCATGGTGCCACATGTCAAAGTGATAGTGAATCAAATGTTGCCAAGTGGCACCCTACATTTACTTTGATTTTTTTTGTTTGTTAAAATGATGGTTGAGGGATTCCAACTCCCAACCATCCTCTTCTTGTTTTCATGTGCTACAACTAGAGAAAGAGTCCACTTTTCTATTTATAGTGGGCTCATTATATTTATTGTTTAAAAAATATAGTGGCAAACCCCTATAAAAGGGGGTTGGGTGGTTTGAACCCCCGACCTATCAAATCCCATTAAGTGCTCTAAACCAATGCACCACACACCTTTTTCAAGATAAGACTTGGCAGTTATTCATTTTTTTATGTGTTTAAGGTGGGTCGTGGAAAGAGGGGCCCTATATTTGCAAGTTCAAAACAATAAAATTAAAACAACACAAACTATATATGAGGGGAGCCCAAGGAAAATAGATAAGCTCAATTTGTAAAAATATTTTCATTTGTTTTAAAACTTATAAGGGATTAATTTAGGTGATATTGGGGATTTATTTGTTAATCCTTTTTAGGCATGTAAAATAGTATTTAAAGGGGTGAATTTTTGAAGGGAGGAATTATTAGAATGCTCTTGAGAGGAAATTGAGGAATTGGAGAATTCTTTTGAGAAGAGTTTTTTTGTAAGTATGAAGACTTGTATTGTGTATTTCTTAAGCATAATAGGGTGCAAGTAAGGAGGTTACAAAGAAGTCTTAGGTGTTGAGAGATATTGTAAGATGAATTGTAATGCAGGTTGGAAGCTTGGATGATTTAAAAAGGAATTTAAAAGCTTGGCATCATTAATAAAGCGGTCCAACATTGAGAAGCGGACCCGAAGACGTGGCTCATATTAAGCGAACTTTATTATCAAGCTCGTGATCTCTCTTCTTCTCTTATGTCTTATAATTTTCTCTTATTCTTTTAGTTTCAATTTCCTTCTTTAAGTTATTAGTTAACGTTATTAAGTTGTGCAAAGGATTAAGTGAACTCAATTTATGTAATTTCAAAGGTTAACAATCATAACCGCATAATTATGTTTGTGATTGGGATAAATCTATAATTAGGAGTAAAGTGAAAAATTATGTGTAACCCTTTAATTACAAATCACTTGGAAACTAGTATTGGTCATCATCTTGTATATTGCTCTCATTTGGTGGAAGAAATTGTCTAACATAGATAATTATTGAGGAAAGCAAGGAACATCAATTTAGTGCATGAAACCAGTGATAAATGGGCTGCTCAATCCATCACAACAACTATTAACTACAAAATAATACCACCTATAATTTTCCCATTGAGTTGAACTTCTCTCATCCAAAGGAGTAAAGGAGGGATAGGTAGTAATGCTATACTGCTGCACTTTAGGCGGTTGGAGAATTGGGAACTACATACTTTTATTATTTTCACCTAAGCACTTATAAGATTTCTAATCCGCTTAATATTGTTAAGTATTGTTGGGTGTTAGGACAACTGTACTTAAATTCATGGCTAAATTTTGTCATAGTTTGTTGGCTACAAGGTTATCCATTATTAATCTCATGACTAAATTAAAGTTATATTCTATTGGATTCTAAGAATTTCATATGTGAACATGTGGGAAATCTTTGTTACAATATGAGGAAACAGTCCTCTACAATTCCATGTCTATAAGTATGTTTGAAGGATTAAATATAGGAAGAGTATCAAACACAATTAATAAAGGGTTTGTCTAGTTACCCCTCTCTCTAACTGAAAGGAGTCTATGAACATGCAATACTCTCTTAGGAGATAAAATTTAATGCCATGCATGGTTGTAACTGTACGAGAGGGGGACCACCCATGTTAATGCTCCAGTTCATAGAGAGCTAAGAGTGGAGGGCTGCTCTAACTTACCTCACTCTAAAGGATGTTTTGAGGTGAAGATCAAGAATGAAGAGAACTATGTAGTACTCCTGTCACTCTACAAATCTGAATGTTTGAGACTAGGTGAGCTGGTTTTTGGAGTCAATACTACACCTCAAATAGCTCTTTGTCCAAGGATGGTAGCATGATTCTAGGACAATAGTGCAGCACATTGGCATTCGTATGACCAAAAAACATGAAGTACAATAAAAACTACCTAAAAACTTAATGAAAATATAGCTAGTTGATTTTGATGGAAAGAACAGAATAAGAAAGTACAGAAAATAAAGATGGAGATGATAAAGCAAGTAAATGAAAGCTAGCGCGATGAAGATAATCTCCTAAAAGTGTCAGTTTACCAACTAGATCCATGTGTACGTCCACCTACACAAGCAAGAAGGGGAAATTTTTGGGGTTGTATAGGGGTCTACCTCAATGAGACCCCCATTTTGGTGTTTCCACCTCCATGGGAATCCAAAATGAAATGGAGTAGAATATGCGATAAAGAAAGTAGAAATTAAGATTGCAATGAACACTACAAAACAATAATATGCTACTCTATCAAATCACAAAGGAGAGGAGTGAAGCATTACCACCTCCACCCAAAAGCTCACTAACCAATGGAGGGAGAATGCAAGGTATGGACTTGGCAAAGTCACCATAGTTGTAGCGGTGATGAAGAGAGGTCTTGCAAGACTATAAGCTCACACTTGTAATGTGGAGTTAATGGATCTTCAAATTTGCTGCAATGCTCAAAATGGAGTGTAAGAATACTACTTGAGAGTGTGAAGATGTGAAGAAAATATGGATTAATTGCTTAGAGGATCAAATGGATGAATGAAGAATGTTTTTGAAGGTGATATGAGAAGGAATAAGTTGTTTTTGGGTTGGTTGGTCGAAGAGAGTTGTTACAATTCGACCCCAATCAGGTGTGTAATGCCTCTACCAACTTCAGACATAGGAATCCGTTTGGGATGACAGTGTGTCGTGCAGATGATAGTGCGCCATACTTGTGTCCCTGACAAATATTCTCACTGACACACATGACAAACACCAAGTGGATGGAAGGCAGGTAGGTGATGTGGAATTTTGCCTTTAGACTTGGTTTTCTAAGGTGAGGGTATGTGAAAGGGGAATTTTCCTAAGGGGTGCAACTTCTCTCCTATACATTTTTCCCCCACTTTAGTGAGCACAAGTATCGATGAGTGTTTGATAAAGTAGATCAAAGGGTTAGAAATGTATACCTAAACCGTCAAGGAAATAGACACCGATTTGGCAAAATCAAAAGCGTAGGGTAGGCAAAGGACTCCATAGGTAATCTCCTTAAGGAGTTTTGAACAAAAGGAATCCATAGCCCCGCAAAATATGAAGCTACACAGAGTACATCTAAGGCCCTCAGACCAATGATGGAAAAATCCCATAGGATGTAAGTGTTGGATGTTGTGGTTGAGTTGCTGATATGTGGTTTTCATTGATGTCAACACTATTATCATTAATGTCTTTAAGACTGTAAATGTCGAGGGTATTGAGAAAACTGTAATAAAATATGTTACAGGTTGTCTGTGAAGCAGTGATGATAAGAATGGTAGAAAGTTTAGTATGTTGATAGCGAGATGTTGTGAATTAAAGGGTTTGTTTTCAAGCCTATCTAGTTTCTACTCTGAGATTTTTAGAGGTGCACATGAAGATTTGAGAAATTTATAAGTTTCTATGTTCTTACATCTATTATGTTATTGCAAATGGTGTTCATGGAAGAAGATAGCGTATATCTGGTAATTAGATTTGTTGTGTATGTTACTGTGGTGTTCATGGACATTTCTAGATCATGTTCTATTTATGTTACACATCTGCATTGATCATTGTGCTCACGATCCAATATTTTCTCTTGTATGTTCATGTTTTTCATGTTCATGGCCGACAAGGTGTTTGAAGCATGTTGTGGATCTTCAAGGAAGAATACTTGAAGGTTTTTTCTGTTCAAGAACATTGTTTTGGGTCTCTACTATGTTGTGGCCGACCTTGGTTGATGCGCATTGATAATATTTATTGTTTTGGGTCAAAATTTTGTATTCATTCTATTTATTTTGTTGAAGTTGACATGAAGAAATGTAATTTCTTGTTGCGGATATATATAAGTGATTGTTTCTTCATTTGGTATGTGTGTGGTGTGTGAAGTGTGTGAGTGTTGTGTGTGAAAAAAAGTTCAAATCATTCAAAGGTAGAGTAGAGTGTGAAGAAGTGTGAAAGAAAGTGAAGAAGTGTTCATGTGCTTAATCAAAATTGTACTCAAGCATTAGCAGATGCTACTTTCTCTATTCAAATTCTTCAAATAGATTTAATCTGAATGTTTTTTGTAAGACAGTGAGTCTTCCTTTGAGCAGTGAGCTCTAGGAAGTGTGCCTAAATGCATGTGCATTCCTCATATATTCTTCTTATACTTTTAATAGGGTATAACTTGTGGATTAACTTCCACCATGGTTTTTCCCCTAACAAGGTTTCCAAGCAAAAATCTTGGTGTTATGAGTGTTTGTGATGTGTTGTTGATTCATGATTTCACTATTATCAATTAGATCTGAGAATAAAGGTTAATAAGTTTAATAAGTTTGAATTTTTTTGACAACTGATTCACCCCCCCTCTCAGTTTTTTGCCCTTATGTTGCCAATAATTGGTATTAGAGCAGGTTCCTTGGAAGAAGTTTAACAGCTTGAGGTGATCTGGGATGGAGAAATACAAGAAGGATAGTCTAAGATTTGATGGAACAAATTATTCTCTATGGAAGACTCGAATGGAGTGTCATCTGAGATGAATTGGTGAATCCTACTAGAACATTACATACAATAGGTATGGTATTCCTTAGAATGGTCCTACTACTAATGCTGAGATTAGGGATGTTGAATATAACATCAAGGCTAAGGAAGCATTGTTGAGTGCTTTGACTAATTCTGAGATGACGAATGTTATGGAGCTAAGGACTGCTTATGAGATCTAGAAAAATTTGGAAACTTTATATGAAGGTGATGCTAATGTGAAGATGGCTAAGCTACAGAGTCTGAAAGGAAAATATGAACTATTGAAAATGGGTAATGATGAGAATATTGCTACTTTCATGCAAAGAGTGAATGAACTTGTGTGTGGTATCAAATGTGTTGATGGATAGGTGGATGAATCAGAGATCATTGCTAAAGTTCTTAGATCCTTTCCTAATGCATAAAAAATCAAAGTTGCACCCATTGAGGACCTCCAAACTATGACAAATATAACCAGATATATGTTTGTTGGTAAACTTACTGCTTTTGAGTTGAGTAAATTTGGTGATTCCCCTCTGAAGATAGAATTTGCATTTAAAGCTACTACTTCCAAGATAAACAAGCAAAGATATGATCTAGGTGAAAGTTCTTCTAAAAAGGTATTCATATATGAGGAAGAAATTAGACAAATTGAAGAAGAAGAAAGAGATCTAAATGAGCTTGAAGAACTTATTGTCAAAAGGGAAGCTAGAGGAGAAGGTAAGTATAAAGTAAATTTGCCTATTAAATTTTTTTCTTGCAATAAGATAGGTCATTTTCCATCAAGGTGTCCAGAAAGAGTTCCTAAGCCAAGACCTTACAAGCCTAAATTTCAAAAGTGTTACTATGCTACTGATGAAGGTGTGATAGATGATGAATCTAGCAAATGGAATGTAAGTGAAGATGAGTTTGTATTTATTGCTATCAAGGAAAATAATCATGTGTCTACCGAATCTGCTATTTGTACAAATGTGGAGAAAGCTCTAGTTGCTCAAGTTGAAGAAAAAGATGAATGGGTAATTGATAGTGGATGTTCACATCACATGATAGGTGATAAAAGTAAATTTGTAATCCTGGAGAAGTATGATGACAATTTTGTAAGATTTGGTGATAACAATGGTGGTATAATCTATGGTAGAGGATGTATTTCTCTTGATGGTAAGCATAATAATGATGATGTTCTTTATGTTGAAGGTTTGAAGCATAATCTTTTTAGTGTTGGACAGATGGTTGATAAGGGATACAATCTTTAATTCAAGGATGGAAAATGTAGCATACTGGGAAGTTTTGGAAATGTGATTGCTTCAAGTACTAAAACAAAATTTAACATCTTTCATTTGAATGTTGCTAGTAAAAGTTGTCTGATTGTTGAAGTTGATGTAAGTTGGTTGTGGCATAGAAGAATGTGTCATGTAAACTTTGACAATATTATCAAGATAAGTTCCTCACATTCTATGAGAGATCTTCCTAAATTGGTGAAGCCTACTAATACCATATGCAAGGAATGTTAGTTAGGAAAACAAACTAGAATTTCATTTCTGAGCAAACAGCATTGTTCAAATGAATTGTTGGAGCTTGTGCATACTAACTTGTGTGGTCCTGCTAGAATTAGAATTCTACAAGGTTACAGGTACTTCATGTTTCTTATTAATGATTACTCTAGGATGATATGTGTTACTTTCTTAAGGGAGAAATATGAAGCTCTAGAAAATTTCAAGATCTTTAAGGCTATGGTTGAGACAGAGATAGGTCTGAAGATTAAGTGTTTGAGATCAGATAAAGGTGATGAATTTACTTCCGGTGATTTTAATTCTTTTTGTGAAGAACATGGGATAAAGAGACAATTATCTACACTGTGGACCTCTGAATAGAATGGATTTGTGGAAAGGAAAAATATGACAGTTCAAGATGCTGCTAGAACTATGATGTTGGAAGGAAATTCCCTCATATCCATTGGAGAGAAGTTGTGAGTATTGTTGTTTATATCCTTAATCGGGTACAAATCAAAGGTAATACTGGTAAGACTCCTTTTGAGCTATGGTTTGGTCATAATCCTACTATTAGATATTTCAAAATATTTGGGAGTAAATGTAATATCAGGAGAGATGAATATATAGGAAAGTTTGATGCTATAAGTGATGAAGGAATCTTTCTTGGTTATTCTACTAAGAGTAAGGCCTACCGGTGCTACAACAAGCGATTGGAGAAAATGTTTGAAAGTGGAAATATTAAGGTTGATGAAGACATTGCTTGACCCTCTAGAACCTATGGATATGATTCTGATGATCAAAATGATAGTACAAACAAGATTCAGACTTCAAATCAAGTTCAAATTGTTCACATGAATCAAGAAGATCAAGAAGGAGAGACTAGTGAAAGTACATAAGAGATATCACAAGAGCCTGAAATTCAAGAACACTTTAAGATTCCAAGGTATGTGAGATTAAATCATACTATAGGAGATAAGAACAAAGGTGTCCAGACTAGGAGAAGAATTGTAGAAGAATATTGTTATATTTCAAAGGTTGAGCCAAGTAATGTCAATGAAACATGCAAAGATGAACATTGGGTTGAAGCAATGAAAGAAGAACTACAACATATTGAGAAGAATAATGCATGGATTCTTGTTCCTAGACCTAAAGACAAAAATGTAATTGGATGTCAAGTCAGCATTTCTAAATGGTGAATTAGAGGAAGAGGTGTATATTGAGAAACCTAATGGATTTCAATTGACTAATAAGGGAGATATGGTTTTTCGGTTGAAGAAAACATTATATGGACTCAAACAAGTCCCTAGAGCTTGGTATGCCATACTGGATAAATTATTTTTGAAGATTTGATTTAATAAAGGTATTGTTGATAACAATTTATATTTCAAGGTTGATAATGATAAAGATTTATTTGTGGAAGTCTTTGTTGATGATATCATTTTTGGAGGAGATGATGGTTTGTGCATGAAGTTTTCTAATGAGATGTAGAATGAGTTTGAGATGTCAATGATTGGAGAGTTAAAATTCTTTATGGGATTACAAATTACTCAGGTAGATAAAGGTATCTTTATATCTCAGTCCAAGTATGTAAGAGAACTGCTAAAGAAGTTTGGTATGTAATACTCAAAACCAGTCGGTACACCCATGGTGACTAGATGTAAGTTGACACAAGATGATGATTCTCTGAAGGAAAATCAGATTAAATACATATCAATGATTGGTGGATTGCTTTATATGATTCAAACTAGAATTGATATCATGAATTTTGTATACATTGTTGATATATTTCAAGTTGATCCTAAGGAATCTCATGTGACTGCTATGAAGAGAATTTTCAGATACTTGAAGGGAACAGTTGATTTTGGCCTATGGTATCCTAAAGATGATGATCTTACTTTAAGTGCCTTTACTGATGTTGATTGGGTAGGAGATGTGAATGATAGGAAAAGTACTAGTGGTGGCACTTTTTTTTTGGGAAAGAAACTGATTTCATGGTTAAGCAAAAAGAAGAATGTTGTCTCTTTGTCTACTGTAGAGGTAGAATATATTGCTACTGCTAACAATTGTAATCAAGTATTATGGATGAAGTAGATGTTGAAAGATATCAAATTTGTGTATGATGAACCTATTTCCATATTTTTTGACAACTCAAGTTCTATAAATATTTCTAAGAATCTGGTGTTGCATTCAAAGACCAAGTATATATCTATCAAGTACCATTTTTTGAGAGATAACATGAGTGATAAGGAATTCAGACTGGAGTATGTGCCTACTAAGGAATAGATTAAAAACATCTTTACTAAGCCTTTTCCCAAGGATACTTTTGAGTATCTCAGAGGGAATTTAGGGGTCATTACCCCTCCTAATCATAACTAAGATGCATAGTATTTGCATCAGTCTATGCATTCATAGTCATATCTTGATTCAGATTGATGTTGTGGTGGCTGCTACTTAGGGGGAGTAGTCAGATGATTCAAATATGTGGTTCAAAGCTTGTGTATCTTTGTCATTGATGTCAAAGGGGGAGAAGACTAATGTGAAAAACTCTTGGAGAACTAAGGGAGAGAAGAGCAATGTGTAAAGGGGAGATTGTTGGAAGAAGAGTTAGTTGCATTGATGGTATTTATTTAAAATCATGTGTTGCCATCAATGCCAAAGGGGAGATTGTTGGATGTTGTGGTCGATTTTCTGATATGTGGTTTTCATTGATGTCAGCATTATTAGCATTAATGTCTTTAAGACTGTATACATGTCGAGGATATTGAGAAAATTGTAATAAAATATGTTACAAGTTGTCTATGAAGCAGTGAAGATCAGTATGGCAGAAATTTCAGTATGTTGATAGTGAGATATTGTGGATTAAAGGGTTTTTTTTCAAGCCTATCTACTTTCTACTCTGAAAGTTTTAGAGGTGCGCATGAATATTAGAGAAATTTATAAGTTTTTGTGTTCTGATAGCTATTTTATTACTACAAATGGTGTTCATGGAAGAAGATAATGTGTATCTAATAATTAGAGTTTTTGGGTATGTATTGTGGTGTTCATGGATGTTTCTAGATCATGTTCTATCTTTGTTGCATGTCCACATTGAGCATTGTGCTCGTGATTCGATATTTTCTCTTCCATGTTCATGTTTTTCATGTTCAAGGTCGACAAGGTGTTTGAAGCGTGTTGTGGATCTTCGAGGAAGAATATTTGAAGGTTTTTTGTGTTCGAGAACATTGTTTTCGGTCTCTAATATGTTGTGGCCAACCTTGGTTGATGCACATTGATAATATTTATTGTTTTGGGCCAACAATTTGTATTCATTCTATTTATTTTGTTGAAGCCAACATGAAGCAATGTAATTTCTTGTTACGGATATATATAAGTGATTGTTTCTTCATTTGGTATGTGTGAGGTGTGAAAAGTGTGTGAGTTTTATGTGTGAAAAAGGTTCAGATCATTCGAAGGTGGAGCAGAGTGTGAAGAAGAGTGAAAGAAAGTGAAGAAGTGTTCATGTGTTTAATCGGAGTTGTACTCAAGCATTAGCATATGCTACTTTCTCAATTCAAATTCTTTAAATGGATTTAATCTGAATTTTTTTTGTAAGACAGTGAGTCTTCCTTTGAGCAGTGAGCTCTAGGTAGTGTGTCTAAATGCATGTGCTTTCCTCATATATTCTTCTTATACTTTTAACAAGGTATAGCTTATGGATTAACCTCCACCGTGGTTTTCCCCTTAATAGGGTTTCCACGCAAAAAATCTTGGTGTTATGTGTGTTTTTGATGTGTTGTCGATTCATTATTTCACTATTATTAATCAAATATGAGAATAAAGGTTAATAAGTTTAATAAGTTTGAAATTGTATGACAACTAATTCACCCCCCCCTCAATTGTTTTCCCTTGTGTTTCCAATAATAAGCATCTCATAGGCCCATAGATGTGCAAGAAGGCAGCCCCGAAGTTCTCTCTCATCAAGGAAACCAGTGAAAGGGGACTCCGCAGAGTCGGACTAGAAAGTGGCTTCACAAGCGCACCTGCAAAGCAACATGTTAATCCATAGATAAAACATGCCATAGAACACAAAGCAGCCACATAGGCAAACAAACAGATAGTCAACAAGTTGAAAGGCTTTCAAAGGGATCCCTCAAGAAACCTTTAAAAGAAAAAGGGTCCACTCAAGGGGCGCGTTGTTTGAAAGTGTAAGAGTGATTTTTGCAAATCAATTCAACATCAAGGAATCCTTCTGAAAGATGTTCACTTCATCAAGGAATTCAGAAGGAAGAAAATGCCCCTTTGTGAGGGGAAGGTTGAGGCTTTTCCCGTAGGAAAAAATGTGCTCCCTCCTTGGAGGAAATTTCTCAAGTTCTTTCTTTACAAACCCATGATGAAGGAAACATGTTTTGTTGATGGTCCAAGTTGAGAATGCGATTTTTGAAAAATATTGCAAATATTTTTGAGAAAATATTCATTGGAAACGAATACATTTTCTAAAAATTTAAGGTTTACATGATAGCCCCCACTTAGGGTGGTGTGTGCTAAATGCAAATGTACATGACAATCTAAGGAGAGAAAAACAAGAATGAAAAAGTGATGTTGTGGCCTACAGGACATAGCGAGATGTCACCATGGCAATGTCGTAAATATTAGGGACAACACATAGGCACCACAACATCACATCTCAAACAAAGAAGAGAGGAAGACAACACAAGAGACAGTGGGATATGGTTTCAAGGGGTTAGATCTTCTCATGCTTATATAAATAATAGGTAACCATAGTGCAAGGAAAAATATCATCAATCCCCACTAGATCAGGAGGAATGCACAGAAGATAATGAAAAATAAAAATTGGGTCAACATGGAAGGAAAGCCTAAATGCCCCCAACACTTTGCATCATCCCCAATTTTCTGAAAGTCAAGACACAAACATGGAAGAATGATGATACAAATAGAGGAATTTTATGACACATAATTAGTGCTATATCTAAGAACCTACAAGGGTGACAAGGGTTATCCAGGAACATATAATACAAGCATGGGGGAACACACAACAACAAACACACTCCTAATCTAAACGTAAAGAAGAGGTTTCCCCCTAACACTCATCGACCAAGAGGTTGTACGCTTCCCAATCTAGATCAATATAAGGAGAAAGCGGATGAGCCTGAAATGGTGAAATATTAAGGGGAGGAGCTTTCAACCCTCTTGCAACAAGGGCCAAGGAAGAAGGTCGTGCAAGGTCTTCTCTACTAGGCTCTTGTGGATCTATGGTCAGTGATTTCATGAAGATCACTGGGGTCGGGACCTCGTCCAAAGAATTGAACATGCTTTTCACGGGAGTGCCATGTGTTACCTCAATGGACGAGGAGGATGGCGCTCGAGATTCATCAATGCACTCACTGAGCAGCTCGGGAGCAGTGACAAACTCAGTGGATGCCAGAGTTGGCTTTGTTACTAGGACAGTGCATGCTAATGCAGGACCACCCCGTGAAGAGGGTGGACTCCTCTTTTGACCCCCATTGTCGAAAGGGCCAACCTCTACTTTATGCTTCATCTAAGGAGGTAAACTCTCCACAAATAAGGTGAGAGGTATGGGCAAGGAGGAGAAAACCGCAACAGACACCACCAAAGTGTTTGGCATGTCCACGAGTTTTAGGAATAGTGGGATGTTTGAAAGGGACATCAAAAGAGGTGGTTTGACCAAGGGAGCAATAAAAACTTCCACCTTTTTAGGGTTAGGTGCATTCATGCTCACAATGTGAACCAAAAGCGAGACTTAACTCGATTGAACAGAAGAAGAGGGGAGGAGAGAGTAGGACATAGTAGGAGGCCCTGATATAGGGGTGATTGAATCCTCTTCCTTTTTCTACAAAGTGGCCTATTCAATCACCAGAGCCTTTTTCTCGCGCTTGTGCTCATGCACAAGGCAGTTTCTATGACTCTTTGAGCTAGAGGTTGAGAGTTGTGAAGGGACAAAAGGCTCCTGCTCAACCATAGGAGTTTCCATCATAGCCATTTTGAGTGGGGGGATAGACTCTTAAATGAGAGAAGAAGGAAGATATTGAGAGACAATAGGGGGGGTCAGCTCTAATGCCTTGGCGATAGGCCTCTTCCCATTCACTACTTTAGAAGCAGAGAGGTAGGAGGCCATAGAGGCTGAGACATAAAGGATTCCCCATAGGGACCCTTCCTTCTACCATATTGATAGGAAGCTCAAATGCAGTATGCTTGGGCTTTCGCCAAGCGAGAACCATAGGATTCTCTTGCAGATGTGATGCAGAATCTTATGGAGCTGCAGTAAGGAGAGAGGGATCGCTAGGCTAGACAATGGAAGAGGAAGAAGAGGGTCCTTGAGAGCACTTCTCTTCTACGTGCCTTGGCAGCATCACTACCAAATTTTTAACAGGCCATATGCCTCAACCCTATACCCTCAACCCTCAACCATAATCCCTCAACCCTATACCCTCAACCCTCAACCCTAATCCCTCAACCCTAAACCCTTAAACCCTCAACCTCATCCCTCAATTCTTAAACCCTCAACGCTTAAACGCTTAAACCCTCTACCCTCTACCCTCTACCCTATGCATTAAACCCTCTACCCTATACATTGGACCCTCAACCCATATCCCTCTCTTTATCTATTTATATCACTTCTCTCTCTCTCTCACACACACACACTCCCCTCTCTCACACTCCCTCTCTCTGCCCTTATCTCAAGTCTCTCCCTCTCACCCCCCTCACACTCTCAAGTATCTCCCTCTATCCCTATCACTCCATCCCCTTATCTTCCATTCCCTCTCTCTTAGGTCTCTCCCTTCCACCCCCTCTCCCTCCCTCAAGTCTCTATCTCTAGTCTCTCCCTCCCTCTCTCCCTCCCACCCTACCTAGAAAAATCTCTCTTAAAATTATCCCTCCCTCTAAAGACATACATACATATAAGCAGACATGCATACATATAGCCATACATACATACTTATAAACATACAAGAATATATATATATATATGTACATATAATCTTACATACATACATATACATACTTTTATTCATACATACATACATATACATACACTAATACATAGATATACATACACTGATACATACATACATACAGGCATACATGCCATACAAGCATACATGCATACAAACATACAAGTATATATGCATACATTTAATAGACTAGCATTTAACATAAATCAAGACATAATGCGAGTGTGCTATAATGCATTCGTGTTATGTCTTGCTTAGGCAACTCTTAGGCAAAAACACAAAAAATATGTCAAAACTATGAAATAACGTGAGCATGTTATAACGCGCTCATGTTATAACATGCTCACATTATTTCTTTCTTTGGGAATCACAAGACGTAGGCTTGGTATTTTCTTTGGAATACCAACCCAAAGGCTTGGAGTGCCTTCACAACATCCCAAGATGTGTTTTTGCAAATTCTACAATATTTCACATAATCGTGTTCATGCTAACCATTGAAGGTTTGTATGTGTTTCAAGGTTGAACAAATCGAACACTCGAGTAATGTTAGGTTGTCTCTTAGCTATCTAACGATGTAATTTTTTCATATTTTGACAATGTTAAGCCTTTGATCTTTAATTTCTTTTGTTTGTGTGTCTATTTTTTGGAAAAAAAGCAATGTTTGGTATTTTTTCTTTATAAATTAATCGTTCATCAAAATTTTAAATAAATTACATTTTTAAAAATTAGACTCCATTCTACACATATTAAAAAAATGATTTTCAAATAGTTTACAAAAAAATTAGGGGTAGCATGGCCAAAATTCTATATTTTAAGAAGTGTCCACTTTGAAAATTAGTACAAAATCAAATATTTTAAAAAAAAATATTAGAAAAATTAGGCATAAACTACATGTTGTTAGCTAATTTCTCACTAAAGCGATTATAAAAATACCAAAAAAAAATTAACCTTTTGAGGGAGCCACAAAAGTCGCTATGTTATGTTTCTTTTTACAAAAACAACACCAATTTTTGTGGCTCCCTCTTTTCAACCCCTTAATCTCTACCATTTTCAAAAAAAATTAATACTTTAGAAAATATACTTGGAGCACTACGATCCTTGATTTTGTTGCATCTAAAAATTTTTAGTGTAACTATCCTCAATTTCACATCCAGGGTCAGTATTTCCTAATTTCAGAAGAAAAAAAAGTGGCCACTTAAGACCCCTTTTTGGACCCCCATCTTTTTGCACTTACCCATTTACATATATGTGTGTGCGTGTGTGACCTTAGTCCAATTGGTATTCCCATGCATATGGTTAATCCGTCCATGAGCATGTGTAGGTATGTCTACCTAGGTATACTCATGTGCGTATTCACTCACATGTATGATTTTATCATAGACACGTACATATATACATATATATACATTTTATGCATATATATATATATATATATATATATATATATATCTCATCAACATAACAATAAACACACAAGAAATGACTTTCACTCGACATCAAACTTAATCACATTCCTCAATCACAACATCCATAAGACAAGATCATAACCCAACACAACATTCACATCTAAATCAAAGATTAATTACCTTTTCCCAAAACTAACTTGACTCGACATAGACTAACTAGGGTGTGAGTGTGTGAATTCTCAGTTAGGCTCCTTAAGGGTTACTAGACCAAGTTCTTCTCCTGGGTGATACTTCCCCTCTCTTTTTGAGGTTCAAACCTATTCCTACACTCAACTTAGCACATCATAACAGTAGTTAGTTGATCACAACATAAACATATGGATCATACATTTCATAGTTATAATCATTATAAAACATCAAATTGTATCAATCATTCATTCATTGTATTTCTATTCAAGATTCTTAAAACACATTCATATATTCAAGAAATGTAACCAAACAAGATAATAGTAAATAGGTATTAACATACAGGGTGTAACATATTCCCCCCTTGTGAATCACTATCCCTGATTATTAAGTATCGACATGGGCATGACATAAAACATAAAACATCCTTAAATATCATAAAATATTATTGTTTTTCAAGAATTTTTAAAATATAGCAAGACTTACGAAAACTTTTGCTTCATCTCAGCATATTATTCTAATGTGGCAGAATCTTTTGCATACTAATCCCATTGGACCTTGCATTACAAAACCTCTTTATTATGTAAGTGAAGCTTACTTGTTCTGAGTACCTTGAGAGGCTCGATTGTTACCACTTTTGGGTCATGTACCTATAAAAAATTCTAATCAATAACATGGTTATCACCTGGTATATACTTCTTAAGATACGAGACATGAAAAACTATGTGCATCCTTGCAAGAGCTAGCGACAAGGCAATCCTATAAGTAACAGGGTTGATCTCTTCAAGAATCTCAAACGGATCTACGTAGTGCAGAGCTAGTTTGGATGAATTTCCAAACTTTATAAAAATCTTGTGAGGATTGACCCTTAACAAAACCTTTTCTCCTACTAAGAAATTTTTGGGTACTTGCTTGGCATCAGCATAACTTTTCTACCTATCATTAGCTTCTTCTAACCTCTACTTAATAATACCAACTATCTCCTCCATTTCTGATAACATCTTTGACCCAAGGATTATCCTATCTTTTATCTTATCCCGGCTTATAGGAGATCGACACTTCCTACCATGTAATGCTTCAAATGGAGCCATATTGATTGCAAAATGATAAGAGTTATTATATACAAACTCAACCAATGGTAGGTAATCTTCCCATTTATATTTTTGATCCATGCAATACATCCTTATTAGGTCCTCTAACACTTGGTTTACCCTTTCATTTTGTCCATTCATTTTCGGATGATATGTGGAACTTATGTTCAATTTGGTCCCAAGTGCAAAAAACAAGGTTTTCCAAAATCTAGATCTCACACGAGCATCCCTATATGATATAATCTTTTCAAGAATCCTATACAATCTAAATATCTCTTGAACAAACTTTTGAGCTATTATAGGAGCTCCATCAGTCAAATTTCCTAGTATAAAGTGAGCCACTTTTGTGAGCTTGTCCACCACTACCAGAATGGTGTTGTGCTTATTCCTCGACATAGGAAGACCTTGCACAAAATCCACGCTAATGACTTGCCACTTACTTTCTGAAACTTCATGTGGATACAAAATTCCTACATGATGATGCTCTGACTTCACTCTTTGGCAATCTAAGAAACTTGCTACAAACTTTGTAGCATCCTCTTTCATACCCTTCTAGAAATATAATGGCTTTACATCAGCCAACATCTTGGTTACAATGATGTCTTGAATATGGTGCATTGTGAACTTATTTCCATACCAAGTTCCTTAATTCTCTAGAATTAGGTTCATAAATTCTCCCTTTAAACCTTAATAAACCATTAGGTTCAAAGTGATATCCCTCGTACCTTCAATCTTATAGATTATCCAAAGTGCTTGCTTGACTTGTTCATAAAACTACTCACCCTTGGATTCTTGCAACACTTAACCTTTAAAGTCAGTTTGGATTGATACCATCAAGGAGATATGCCTCTTATGACTTAGGGCATTGGCAACCCGATTCTCTTTTCCCTTGATATAAGTGATGTTGAAATCATAGTCAGATATCAGTTCCAACCACCTTCTTTTCCTTGCATTAAGTATAGGTTGTGAAACATCGAAAAATAGGGTTGTTTTAAAAGATGGGGTGATGCAAATACGATGAGAGATAGACTTATTTTCCTTTATTTCATTAGGAAATGAGATCCGCACAATGAACTAATTATCTACCCTTAGGTGAATCAAGTCAAAGTGAGAATCTTCATGTTTCCTTATGCTTGAAGGATGGGGGTCAAGGTCAAACAACACTTTGGGGAGAAAAACTAAAAATAGCAAATCAATACCACAATGCAATCTAACACTTGAAATAATAATATTAAACTCAATACTAGCAGAACTAGAAAATAGAATGAAAATCTGAGAAGGGAAGAGACATGTATACCTATCACCATAAGTGCTTTCCAGAAGTAGATTGAGGACTCATTCACCCATGGGTGAATGGGTCCAAGTGCAAGGTTTTTCTGTTACTTTTATGAGCCTCTAATATAGATTTTAATCTTCCAATTTTCCTAGGTTTCACAATCAGAAATTACTTCGATATCTTAGCTTTTGTGAGATGACAACAATTTTGACACCTTTGACAACTTTTTAAATCTTGCACTTTAAAAGGTCTTCAATTCTTCTTCAACCTAGGTTTGCAATCACACATACAAGAGAGATAAATGTTTGTTTAGGGTGAATAGGGGTTTGCCTTGGTCAAACCCCATTTTGGTAATCAAACCTTGAATTGAAATAATGAATGAGAGATGGAATGAAGAATGAACAAAGCTATGTTACCACTCAAAAAACCCTTGTATGAAGCCTTGATAATGGAGATCTTAGGAGGTCTGCAACTTGCATGAGATGGCTTCAATGGATGTGGATCTTGATACTTGAATAATTCTTGAAATGATACCTTGAATGCTTAACTTGATCATGAAGCCTACCAGTATCTATTAAAATTGAGATAGGAGTGCCAAAAAAAGTACATGAGACTTCTACTAAAGTAATTTGGTACTCTTCTTATCAGTTGTCTACTGCAACATGTATCCTTTGTTGGAATGTAGCTTGTTGTGGAGGAAGAGGGTTTCCACGTGGTTGTGATCACGTGGGCCTGTTAGAGCACTAATTAGCAAAGTGATCTCCCCCACATGTAAAACATCATTTCATTGGTCTCCTCTTTTTTGCAGGTCTTCTAGAGTTACTAACATTCTTGCTAGCATTGTTTTTGAAGTTGTTGTTGTAGTTATTGTTTCTTCCTCTTCGGTCCCTTCTTGGTTCATTCCAATTTTTGTGGGGTCCCTTGTCCCCTTGTGAAAACTTTCCCCTTCATTAGGCCTCCTTAAAGTTTGATTAGCTTGCGCCAAATTTATCTTCTTTATATTCCTTCCCTGGTAATTTAAAATAGACTTAAGCTTTTGTTCTTGATTAATATCTTTTTCATACACAAATTCCATGGTTGTAGGACCATGCACGTCTACTTCACCACCTTTTGGGCATTGGGATCCATAATAAACTTCCTTATTCAAAATCGCTCATCCTTTTGGTACATGGGTACGTAAATTCATTTACTATAGAATCTCCTTACTTCAGATTTTGGAAATCAATGAGATTTTCATCGTAGAAGAGTTGTGGTAACCATTAATTTCAGAAAGTATCTATGAACTCACTCCATGTCAGCCACAAGGAACTGAGCCTAAGCTCCATCTTCTTATTCCTCCACCAGTTGGATGCTTCTCCAGCCAATTGAAAAGCTCCCTAAACGTCTTTAGTGACTTAAGAGTAATTCCTAATCTCAAATTATTTTTCCATATCCATAATCCATGCTTCAGCTCCATCCTCAATAGCACTACCTTCAAATTTTGGAGGCATGATCTTCCTCATGTCATGGGATAGCTCATTGGCCAGTCATTTCCTTTTAGTTCCATCTGACCTTAACTATGACTCCTCATCCTCATGTTCACTAGAATGGGTGTGATCATGAGAATTATCCCTTTCTTCTTTATTATTAGGAACTTCCTCATCATTATTTGGAACTCCTTATTCCTCCTTTCTTTCCCCCTTACCTCTTGTTTGATGTTTCCTATCCTTGTTCTTATTTCATCTATTATAGTCAAGTTGCAGTCCAACTTAGCTTCAAAATTCTTAGAACCTTGACCTACTTCTTGACTTCCCTTAATGTTAGTTTGTGTCTTAACCATTCATATAAGGAATTCCATAAAGAACTTATACACAATTTTTTCCGAAAACATATTTTTCATTAAGATTAAAAAGGATTTTGATATCATTGAGTTTACATTGAATGACTATTCAAATAGTCTAAGGGAGAGTATCCCTCGGATTCACTTTTTGATACATAGCTGCATGGGGTATACCCCTCAGAGTTTTTCTCATATACTTCATCAAAAGGAATATATCCCTCAAGCCTATCCTTTGATACATAATTTTGAGGAACATACTCCTTTGATTCACCACTTGAGGATATTACTATAACTTTTTCCATAGGTATAGCATGAGGGTCCCTGAATATCATTATTGGACTAACACTACATTTTGAAGGCATATCCTAAAAAGTGATGAAGAGTTTGACTTGGCCAGGGAGACAGAATGTAAAAGGTTGAAGTTGGCAGCGTCTCTCATCCTTCTTTTTTCTTGATTGATTTGCGAAAGAGCATGACTAATAGTCTCATTTTCGCTCTTCCATATGGTGTTGTCATGATTGGTTACCTCAATGGTTTTAACAAGGGCTTATTTTTCCTTCTTGGCCCTCAAGTAGCGCTCATTTTCGATCACTCACTTTCTTGCAGTCATCTTGAGACACACCATCCTAGAACAAGAATTTCCAAACATTAAACTCATATAATGTTGGATTGGAAACATAGTGAGCACATAGGTTCCAAAGCTAAATCTAATAGATTTGATACCACATGTAACATGCCCAATTTTTTTACCCAGTAATTTTATTATGTTTTACCCACAAGTGAATAGTTTATGCATCTAACCCTTAAGAGTAATAAAAAAATTATTTTCCTTTGAATAATAATTGTACATTTGAAACATATTTCAAAATTTCCCATTGCATACAAAATAATTCCTTTCATTAATACAAGTATTGATTATACATAATCTCAAAATGACATTTTACATTTATAATTTCTATAGAGATGGTTACGACTTTACATACATAGCTTCAACAAGCTTATAAAATATAGAAAGTACAAATGGTCCAGAATATCCTCCTCAAATATTGGCCACCAATTGTGTGAGGAGAAGCATCACTCAAGCGATTTTCCACCAACCACGAACTTACTATGGTCCCCCACACATCTACCATACTAGTAAGATTTCCCTACGCTTCAACAAAGAGATTGGTTTGGTAACCTCATAACCTTAGCCTTTTCTGAGTATGGTGTTGTTACCTACATATCTAGAGTTGACATAAAATGGCTACAACCTACATGTATGACTATCCATGCCTAGTATGTAAACCTAGATCACAGTGAAATGACAGTATAGACAATGGCTACTTACACTACTTTGGCCAAATAATTGATCACCTAGTATTTTGAGTGAGAGTCATCTATTTCACCCACCTTCCTAACTCAATTTGGTTTAATGAACATTCATACTTTATATCTAGGTTACCCCCTTTCCCATGGATCAAACTATCCCCAAGAATAACCCACTTAACAACTCATAACCAAAATGAGTTTACTACCAAAGTAAATCTAGTAACTTCTTACTTTAAACTACATACATCTAGTATAGACATCATACATATAGTGATAACAACTATGTCTATAGTATAAATACATTGAATTCATACAAACTCCCATATATATGGTACGTACACATCTATATAAATATAAGCCAATATGATCGGTTTCTCCAACATAATAAATAACCAAGAAACATGCAAGCATGTACAAGCATCACAACATAAAACCATTCCTTCCAACATAGTAAATAAAACTACTTAACCTTTCCAAATAAATGACAAGGTATAGAAACTAGCATGCCTATATAAAATCTCCAATTGATTAAACTTCCTTCCTAGCTCTATTCCTCAAGCTCGCTTGATACTTCCTTCAAGATCAACTTAACTCCCTCTTCTAACCTCTCACTAATTCTCTCAACAATCACAAATTCAAAATAATAAAACAACTCTCGAGCTCTCAACTCACTAGCTCAAAAATCACAAAAAAATAACAAGATAATCATATTGAGAAGTGTAGCAATTGGTAGAATGAGCACCTCTATTTATACTAAATTATGAGAAACCAAAGGCTATAAACAAGTTAATATTTATGCTACCTTTCTATCCTCATGCAATGAATCATCAAAATAACTTACAGGTTTACAACACATAACAATCCTCACCATTCAAATGGTTGAGTCGACTTGTTTCAAGGGACAACAAAATGATTTTACTGAGTCAAATGAATAACAAGCTAACTAGCAAGTTTTCTATTTGGTTTACATATCAAATTCCTTCTTATATTGCTGCCAAGTTTATTTTGACTGAGTCACATTGCAATGATATTGTTTTACCAAAATTGAGTGAAACAAAGAGACTTATTAAGCATTCCATTCACTTCTACATTGGCGCCACATTTCATATATTGGTGCCCCTTTAAAATAGCAGGATTTAGAATATTTCAACAATGTTAAAAAATGGATTTACTTCCTTTGCAATGTATTCACAACACTTCATATTTCATGTGTGCTTCTTATACTTGGTTAACTTGGTCATTGGTTTACTTTATGCACATGTTTCTACTTGCAATGTATTTACAAGGAAGCACCTTATGCACCCATTCTTTGCAATTATGTCACAACGCTAAGTATTACGCTTTATCAATATAACAAATTATTTCACTTATATATTATATGTATTTAATACATATATATGTATACTATATATATACATACTATTATTTTAATACCTTTACAAAAACACTCATACTCTCATATCCATCACTCGACATATATACATGAAGTTTGTATATACATATATATGTGTCTGTCTGTGTGTGTCACCTTATTCCAATTGGTATTCCCATGCATATGGGTGATCCATCCATGAGCATGTGTAGGTACATCTACCTATGTATACTCATGTATATATTCACTCGCATGTATGAGTTTATCGTAGACATGTATATATATACATTTTATTCATATATCTCATCGACATAACAATAAACAAACAAGGAAGGACTTTCACTCGACATCAAGACTTAATCACATTCCTCAATCACAACATTCATAGGAAAAGATCATAACCCAACACAACATTCACATCTAAACCAAATATTACTTACCTTTTCCCAAAAATGACTTGACTTGGACATAGACCAACTAGGGTGTGAGTGTGTGAATGCTCAGTTAGGCTCATTAAGGGTTACCAGATGAAGTTCTTCTCCTAAGTGATACTTCCCCTCTCTTTTGAAGGTTCAAACCTATTCCTGCACTCAACTTAGCACATCATAATAGTAGTTATTTGATCACAACATAGACATATGCATCATACATTTCATGTAGTTAGAATCATTATAAAATATCAAATTGCATCAATGATTCATTCATCATATTTCCATTCAAGATTCATAAAACACATTCATATATTCAAGCAATTTAACAAAACAAGGTAATAGTAAATAGGTATTAACACACAAGGTGTAACATCCAAAATAATTACAAGGAAACACATTCATAAAGATATAAATAGTGATACCATATCATAATGATTTATATGGGGAAAACCTTTTTGGTCCGAAAAACCCCACACTCCAAAACCTACACAATATATTATCAAATATAAAATAATATTATGACACACTTGCAATGAAAGTATTTATAAGAGTATTTCACTAACAATTAAATTTAGAAGAATTTTGGTAGCATTCAAATAACACCTATGCACTTGAAAATTATCATATCAAACCCACTTCCTCAAGCACCAATATATAAGATTTGAATACATGAAACCACCAAATGAAACTCAAAACCATGAGTTAAAAGCACTTTTAAATGTGGTTGGGTGGAAAATACAATTCCCAAATGATGGAGAATCAAATCCACTATAAAATAGTAAATTCATCATACCTATCATTTTTATCATAAACTCCCCAAATATAGCACTTCATTTTTACTTCACAATCTCATAAAACCATTTTTTTGATATGTGTTATAGTGTTGGTCAAGATTCCCAATAACTCCCTCTATTATTGGCTCTTGCACATCATTAGAATCTATCATAGATTGTGATAGGATCTCACCAAAGTAGGAAACCTAAATATACTATTGATAGGCATTTTAAATACATCTTACAACACTCCAAAATATACCAACAAGTGGCATATGATTCGAACTCAAAATTTCATTCCCCATTTTGGTGGAGCATAATTCAATAATAATAAAATATGAAATTTTCCAATATTCATTATGAAAAAAAACTAAATTATTAAGAAAAACAATTAGGAACTTGTAAAATTTGAGACACCTTAATTTTCAACACTAAAGGCTTGTTGAAGAAATCATATGCACAGCTCAAGGATGAGTTAAACATATCATCTCTTGTTATCAAAAGGGTGATTGTTAATAATAATTCGTATAGACACCTAAAATCATCCACACATAACCACACTCAATTTATCCTCTTATAGAATCTATTAAGTACACCCAATTATTTACTTAACCTTCTCAACCATCTTCCTAAAATTAATTAAATAAATTCATTTATAATTTAATTAATTTCACCCTTCATATCCCTATAATCCAAAAATTAAGAATGCAACTATTTATTCAATTCTCCCAAAATCCCTTTTATGCCATTAGCTGACTAAAACTAATTAGTTAACTAATAAAATCCTCTTTCACATTCTTAAGCATTCGTATGCCATGGTAAAAAATGCACATGGAATGCATGTACATGTCACATGCTTCCCACTTCCTCATAAAATATCATCCATCCATTTCTCTAAGAAGATCTTAACTCTTCATGTGTCTCCAAAAAAGGACTTTTCTAATTTATAAAAAGAGTCTTTTTTATTCTCAACCTTCATCTCTTTCCAATGGAATCTTGATCCCTTAAATCCCTTTAATAGTTTCCCTCTTCAAGTGTACTAATCACAAGGTTCCACTTAGAATCTTATCCTCTCTTCAATCCTCTCAATCAACCTCAACCATTGATCAATCATTCCTCCAATCTTATAAATAGACCCTTTTGTAGGCTATTTTCATAAGAGCTCGAGAATTAAATTCATGATTTTGATTTCAAGATAAACCACATACCATATTTGGATCACAAATGTATTAGAGAAAAACCACACACATCTTGTGTATGCAGCAAGGAGTTGTAGGCGAGAAAAATCTTGTTTCTTTCATCTCTTTATACGACTCCTTAACTTGTTTGAAGGTGTCAACTATGTGTAGAATAGGATTTGAATTTTTTGTTTGAGTCCTTATTTTACCTTTTACATTCTCATTGTTCATATTTCGGCATGCCTAGTGAGACCCACATCCCTAATCTAACTTTCTGTTCATCTTTTTAAAAAAAATTGTCATAGGTTGCCAATTTAATGTGTTTGACCCTACTTTCAATGTATTTGCTATACAGATTAAAAATTTTGTCTTTAGAGTGATATTTTGATGTTTATTTGTGTCCTAGCTATAGATTAGTATATCTACATGTTTTTTGGCATTTTTGCATCATACTATGGAATTTCTATAATTTCTCTAGATATGCTCCTCTCTAATGGCCCTAACATCATTTCTCAATATTTTTCTATATTTTAGCCTTGTTTGTGCAAAGTTTCACTCTTAATCTATTTTTTATTGATTCCAAATTTATTTTTTTATAGATCTAGCATCTATTTCATCACATTTTTTGCCTCCTTTATGATTTATATTATGTGTTACATGAATTAAAAAATTTACTACAAAATGGTGCTTCTACTTCATAGTTTGGCACCTCTACATCTTAGCTCTAATATATTCTTTCATAATCTCTTGGGCCTCATTTCCTCAAATTTTTTGGATGTTTCAACTCTTTTCCTACCTAATCTACCTTCAAATCCATTTTCCTAACCACCCACTTACAAGTGATAATTTTTTGGACATTTTCTATTATCATCCTCGTTTTGTTGTACAAACCTCATATATTTGTTGTTTCTCTACTTTGGAATTTCTACTTCACTTATTGGAATTTATACAAGTAAACTATAGTAGGTGAAAAACTCTTTTGGGATTTTTACCTCTATTTTAATGCCTCTATTACTATGTTTTAGTGTTTTTACCTCTATGGCAACATATCTATTATATACACAAAAAAATACCATATCCTTGGGTTTTAATCATTTAACTAACCTCTTTTACAAACTAGCCCCTTTTTATTGTATCTTCCAACTAGTCCAAGACTCCTTTTAGAAACTACTAACACGTCTATTGTAGGATTACTTGTCAAAGGACCTATAGTTTACCACTAAATCTAGTTGCATGTCTAATTTTCTTAGGTAAAAATGAACATTGTGTATTATTTTTGTGAGAATATCATGGTAGATATGGTTTCTATTAATGATATCAAGTTTCCACAATCCATATTGTAGTTCAACATTATTTTTGGATTCAATTGTGTAGCAAGTTTTTAGCATCAACATTTTGGATCACACTCCATGAACCATCATCAAGATGAAAGAGAGAAAGAGGAGAAGAAAATAATGTTGAACTAGATATGGTTTCTCCTTACATAAAAAGGTGATCATGGAGATCAAATACATCACTTTATTTTGTTTTATCATTTTCAATCCCAAGAAAATCAAGCCATGTATGCTCTATCCTTGCACTGTAGGGAAATCTTGGAGATAAAAATTGATTAATATTTATTTCCCTATTAGGACTATCATAAATATCACCATCAACAAATTACTTGAATCCTCGTGTTCTAATAGAGTATAAAAATTTGAGAGAGAATCAAAAGGCTCTCATTGGGAGGACTTTTTTGTTATCAGTTAAGCTTGCAAGAAATTTATACCTTAAAAAGTGAAGGAGAGGGTGGATTACCCTCTAAAACCAATAAATTAGATGTACCCTCTTATTTCACATAATCGATCCTCATGTACCTTTTTTTATATCGAGGACATCCCCTGACAACCATGTACAAACCTAGATAGGGCCTATAATTTGTGTGTGGTTGCAATGCGCTAGTCAGTGATTAGCCCAAAGAGTTACTTGCCTTGTGCCCCTAGAACTAGGTTTTTTAGGTTTTTTATAATCTCCCCTTATGTCATTGAATGATCTTGGGTGATAAAAATGGTTAGTGCCTCATTATGGGCCCTACACTCCATCCCCAAATAAGGAAAATTGGTGGACTTACAATCATCCACACACCTACTTGAATGAGTATATTTCTTTCTTGTGCTTGGTGTATTTTCTTGTCAAAACTTGTGAAATATTTTTATTAAATATAAAACAATAAAAAATTCTTCACTATCAAACCATAAAAAATGCAAACCTAACCTTTGTATAAATCAAGATCAAAATCCTAAATCCTTTATTAAATTAAAGGTAAACCAAGGATTGAAACCTTAATTCCATCATCCTTTGTTTATAGAAATAAATCATTCTAAAGCTCTTCATATAAATCAAGGATCCCATCCTAATTCATCATCCAAATCCTAAAATAAATCCTTATCCTAATCCAAAACCAAAGGTGATCCAAGACAAATCAATCAAAATAAAAAATCCTAGGTAATCTTAATCAACTCCCATCCACTCATCCTAATCCTAGATAATTCCCTCCCTAATCCAATCCACCCATATTGAAACCTAATCAAACATCAAGACCTTAATACTGATGTAAACATCCAATACTAATTGTTCTTTCTTAAGAACTTATCTAACCTTAAGTTAGCAATCAAACTTTCTTAAGAACCTAGGCTATCCTAAGTATAGTAATCTAATCTAAATTAATTATTGCTTATGAATTTTTCCTATCCTAAGTATATAAAATCAATCAAATTAAATTCTCATAAGTTCTTTATCCTTGATCATCCACTCAACCAATTAAACCCCATCATTGAAACAATCCTATTCACCTCCAATCCAATCCCAATGTCTATCCAATATCTTATCTTTCAATAAATCAATCCCAAGATTTTTTGATATCAAAATAAATCTTAACGTCTCATCCCATCCAATCTAATCCAAATCCTAAATTAACCCATCGTCCATCCCTACCCAAATTCAAAAACATGACTCCATTATATTTTGATGAATCCCCTCATCACCAAACCAAAAAGCCTTTGATGATGATGATGATGCTATCTTTATTGATAAAGATGAATATAATCGATGTGATAATAATGAAAACTTTGTGGACCAAGATAAATTCTCTAATGAATCCTTGGATGAAACTATCATAAGAAAAATTAACCAATTAGTCATGTGAATGGTGATCCTAGACCTACACAAACACACAATTAGCCCAAATGCAAGTTAGAAACAACATTCCTCGTGAAATTCTTTTGAACCATGAAAACAAGAAATAATATGAAGAACGCAATAAGAAAAGTTATTAAATCCTATTTAAATGCTCAAACTCTCGATCTCATAGGGGAATTGGTTTCATTTTGATGTGAAAAATTGTCCTTTCCCAATTCC
The DNA here is from genome assembly GCA_007115665.2 of Sequoiadendron giganteum. Lineage (NCBI taxonomy): Eukaryota > Viridiplantae > Streptophyta > Pinopsida > Cupressales > Cupressaceae > Sequoiadendron > Sequoiadendron giganteum. The sequence goes on along the minus strand of CM021109.1, from coordinate 255,993,021 downwards.
TTGCAAGCTTTATGATCAATGGTGAAGATTTGATGCTCCTTGGTGAAATTTCTCCATAACCTAGCTATGATACTATGAAAATGGATGAAAATGGGAAAAGATGGATAGAAATTCTTCAACTTGAAGATGATAATGTTGCATGAAGTTTTGGATGAAATGCCTAAGATTGTGGATGAGATTGTGGATCCAAAATTATGGATAATGATTTTATATGGATTGTGGATCCTAAATCCAAATGAGAGCCTTTTATTTATAGAAGAGAATAATGGAGAAAGAGGAAAAAGGGATGAATGTGGGACTAAAAATGAGCCAATGGTAAGGTGTCACTTGTCAACATGTTAGTGGAGGAGGAATGAGCACATTTTGATGAATGTGAAAATAAATGTAGTTAGGTGGATATTTGAAATTGATGAAATGACAAGTTGGAGGGAGAAAGAAATGCAATTAATGCCACTTGGCTCAAGGAAAAGGACATGTAAGAGGCTTTTAATGCCTTGTTGGATGTACACACCCTTTTGGAGAGATTTTTGAATTTGAAGAATATTCCCTCCTTGATGCCATGTTGAGAGAAAATAGGAGATTTAATAAATCAATAAAAATGATTTTCTTGTGCAATTTGTAAAAGCTGGAGGATTTGAGGGATTAGGATTAGAGTTAATTAGGATTTAATTAACTTTGGTGGAGATTAATTGATTTAAGATTTTGACTTAGATTTTTGGATGTATTTAAATCAAAATGAGAGGAATTGGATTTAATTAAATAAAGTTTGATTTATTTAATTAAAAGGGGTGAAGTTGGACTTAATCAAATAAGGGTTAATTTATTCAATTAAAGGAGGGAATATGATTTAACTAAATAAAATAAATTATTTAATTAAAAGAGGAACATTAGGATTAAATAACATTGATTTATTTAATCAAAAAGGAATATTAGGGTTAATTAAATAAAATGATTTATTTAATTAAAAGAGAATAATGATTTAATCAAATAGGATGATTTATTTAATTAAAAGAGGAATTATGGTTAATTAATTAACTGGTTAGTGAAAAAGTGATTCTGGAAGAAGTGTTGTTAGTAAATCAAGATCAAGTGCATGATATCAATCAACAAATTTTAAACGCCTACATTTTTCCCCTCTTTGAAGCAATGTACTTGTTGTGTTGGTTCAAAGAATAACCTTGTTGGGATCAAAATTCAATTTTTATTTTTTTTCACATGCCCCACTATTGCCCCAGTGAGAAGGATTACGCTGGTATACTACCCCCTCAAGAGATTGAGCGAAAATGTTAATTTTCCAATCAACATCGTGATAAAATGTGAGAGGAGTGGTTCTGTTGATCAGAAGATGAAAGATAATTCTTTAGAAAGAACAGATATTTGACGTAGACAATTTTGATGATGTATAGACAGTCATCGGCCATGGGTAGCCTCATGTATATTTTGAGATATCACACAAATTTTGGATAGAAATGTTAGTAAAGATAGAAGAATAAGAAGAAAAGAATGATGATAGGAGGATCCAACAAGTCCATGATCTACGAGACTTTATTAGAGAAGATGATGAATGATGATGATGTATGATGATGATGTATTACTTATTAGGAATTGGGATTTTAAAAGGGCTTACTTACCTTATGTTTGATAACACACATAGATATGATGCATCAAGGTATAGATAAACAGGATGGTGTTGTATCTAGTGAGATGGACTTTGACTCGACAAATAGATAGGAGTACTCTTGTTCACACCTGGCATATGAAACCTTATCTAAAATGTAATTCAGATATTCCAAACATCTCAAACCAAAACATAGAAAGGTAAGCCTTCCTATGTGGTCAACAAGACACCTAAAACATCCTCCCTACACCCAAACAAAGTACGCATGACCAGGTTATATTACAAGAATATCCAACAAGCACAGCAGATAAAAAGATAATGATTGTTGCCCCATTTCTTTCTCTCTAAATCATTTTTTTTGGACATCATCGAGAGGTCATCAAAATGCGTGCAAAAATAAGATAAGTCTAAAAGACAAAGATAAAGTAAATAAACAAGCTAATGTTCTTTATATCGCTAGTCAAGAATAAACTACGATGATGCCTGATGTTGATGTCCATTGTAGGAAGGATGCATCCTAGGACATGATGTTATCAAATGATTTTGGGATTGACTGGATAACAAGTTATTGATACTTTGAGTTGACTAACTTTCTCACCTACTAATCTAGACTTAAAACCTTGGCGTTGGAGTACACACTCTCGACTGCTAAGCTTGCTTTTGATTGTTTTTCCAAAGGATGAAAGTGATCGTTGATTTATTATGAGCGGACAATTATTTTGGGTGAAAGCGAGATGAGATGGATGGATTTTTTCAAATATTTGGATGTTTTTGGTGTTTGTTGAATGTTTTGAGGTTGTTTTTGGGTTTTTTTGAGATCTTTTACAAATGTTTTGATTTTTGAAATTTCTAATGTTTTTGGTTTTTCTGAGATTTATGAATGTTTTTGGATTTTGTGTCTCCTGGGCTGATCAAGGATTAGCCTTTCCTATGTTTAAGCTTAGAGACGACGTAGTTCAGATACCATGCTTTTTTATGTTTTCTGACTTTTTGACATGTTTTGGATGTTTTTGGATTTTCATATGATTTTGACGATTTGGATATGGATATGTGATGATATCAATGCTCTGTTTTGAGATTTTGATGAAAACCAAGCTAGGATTGATTGATTGGATTGATAGATTGATGATGATAACATTGTTGAGGATACACAACAATGCAAGGATAGTGTTAAGAAACACAAGGATTGGGAAGGATATCTTGAGATGATGATGGATTGATTGGATTTGATTGATTAGGATTTTGAAGCTTGATTTAGAACAAAATTGTTTTCATGATTTGATGTGATGCTGAAGTGCAAGTTAGATGCGACTAATATTGATTGTTTGTATTGATGTTCGATGAAAGATAAAGCTTGCTAAGGAACATATTCTTGTCAAAATATGCCATGGGATAGTGATTTGGATTTTTTTCTCACAATTGTTTTGACCAATTTGATTTCTCGTTTGCCAATGTTCGGATCACCACATAAGTTGAAATATATAGATCAATATTTATTCCCGAAGCAAGATGTAAATATCTTCCCCTAGTGTCTAACAATGTATGGAATTCCATGGATGGATGCTTGGATAGATGTATGGATGGATGGATATGGAAAGCATGCAAAGGATGCCCAGGATTATCTTGTGATAAGATAAGGTTTTCAAATAGAGGATGCTCATTTACATAGTGCTTATTGGGTAGGATAGGATAAATGAAAATGACCCATGTCAAGATGTTTACCATAAGCAAGTGTAAAGTGTGCACCAAACTTTGTCAAGATCAAGATAATTTGGAAGATGGATGGAGATGGATGAAAATGGATTGGATAAATGGTATGTGGATGAATGGATTTATTATGGATAAGATAGAGGGAATGTTGGTTTTATTATGGATGTCATGAGATGCTTTCTCTGAAGTGGTATATGTAGATGTTTGATTTTACACATGATGCCTATTTTCCAGGTTTTCATAATGGTACCTATCCAAAGTGCCACCATAATGGTTTTCACTGGAGGATGATTTTTATCTTTACTATTTTCATGATTTTTTATTTTTTTGATTTTTTTGAAAGATTTATGCTCATGTTGAACCACCTAGTGTTGTTGATATAGATGCTTCTGTCATAATGTTCCATTCATATCCTACTTGAAGAATCTGCTTTGCCAAGATACATGCACTTGAATGCAACTTTTGAGATTCTTGATCTACTTTGTTGATACCGAATTTAACTCTGTCTTTGTGTGCACATCACAATAGAATGCCTTCTGAATCCTTATGATGAAGGGTTGCTACCAATACATGGTCAATGTGTGAATTGGATATTATGCATGGAGGAGTGGATGGTGTTGTGTGTTTAGGAATAAAAGATGGATTGGTTGATAGTTTGGAATCTTTGACTCTCCAGACTTGGGAAGATGAGCAATAATGGGTGGATATGAAAGTGTGCATGGACTTCGGACCAACTATTTGATATACTTTGTGTGTTGCTTGAGAAGCCTGATTTTTCCTTTGTGGACATCTTTGATGGATATTTTTCCCTTTCTGATTTTTCCTTTGTGGACATCTTTGATGGACACTTTTCCCTTTATGATTTTTCCCCATAGTTTTTTTGACTAATGGAGTTTGATAAGGATAATATTTCTTTGTATTCTTCAGTATCCACTTGTATTTGATTTGTCCTTCATGCTTTACAACTTCTTCTACTTTGATAACATTCTTGTTTTGATTCAATTCTTTCTTTTGATGTTGGTCCCAATTCGTAGATAGGGTGATGGGTGGATGAAAATTCATGACATGGTTGGTTGTAGTATTGTCATTGGTTTCATCATAAGGATTCTTCATGCTCCCTATGTTGACATTTTCTTGAGATGAAGTTGCCCCCAATTTTATAGAGGTACCACTGATATGTTTAGATCCCTTAATTTCTGAATAACCAAGACCTTGATACTTAAGATTGCTAATAATTTGCACTGGTTCTAAGATACCCTATTCATGTAGGCCTAATCCTCTTCCTTGATAATTCATCTATTGAAACATTTTATTTGCAATAAGATATGATTTACCTTGGAAACAAGATGTTAATCCTTCTCTGCTTTGTTGTGGATCTTCAAAGGTGATAGCTTCTTCATTGATGAAATAACTTGCCCTAAAAAAGCTAAGTGGTCCAAGTTTATAAGTGATAGTATCCTCTATATGTGGGATAAATTCTCGATTGATATCTTTGGCTTGATCTTGTGAAATATCATATTTTAATGCTTCTTCAAGAGGTGTTGATGATTCACTACCCACATAGAAGTCTTCCTCATGATTCATTTTTTTTATTCCTTCACAAGATGTTTCTGATTCACCACTTTTGTAGGAGCCTTCTTCATGACCCATTTCTGATATGTCTCTAGATTTTTTTATATCTTGATCATGTGTAAAAATGTTAAGTGTAGGAGACCCTTGTTCCTTGGTAATGATATCAAGAGTATGATACTCTTGTTTTGAATGAAGATCATCTACATGTCCATCCAAATAAATCATCTTATGGTTAGGTGGAGGAGTATGTGCTATATGGATATGATCATCATTTGTGATATTTTGTATAAATAGAAGAGTGTCCATTAGATCATTGTAGTATCTCGGAGATACGAATTCTTGATCTTGAATGATCTCAGAATTTCTTTTGACATGCTTTGGATCAAATTCTTGACATGGATCAGTTTCAAAGGATGGATTGCTTATAAAGGGTTTTTTTATGCCTTCATTAGGTACGAGGAGTGGTTCAATATCTTGTTGATCTTTGAGTAGATTTGGATAAAGTGTTGAGTTGATGATTCCTTCAATATTCACAACCATGAGGTCAAAGGATGTCAATATGTCTTGGAAAGGACCATTGCTAGAATTTGGCGACATATGATGATCATGATTTGGAATAAACTCTTGAAATATATCCTCTAACTCATTAGGTGATGTAGATGCATTATCAACATGATCGTTGGTGGATGGATCTTGGATTACGTCAATAGGATCAAATAGTGTTAACACATCTTGAAATAAATCATTGTTAGATATTATTGGTGAACTTTGATCATGATCAAAAAGTGACTCTTGATGTATGTTGATTTGATCATTGGATGGGGTAAAACACATTTTCAAGGTGCTCACCGATGGATGGATTTTGATCGTTGTTTTCAACAATTATGATGGAGATATTTTCAATGTTTCCAACCATAGGATCCAATGATGTTAACATTTTTTGAATTGCATCATTGTCAAGTATTGTTGGTGGATTTTGATCATGATTGAGAAGTGACTCTTTATATATGTTGATTTGATCGTTGGATGAGGTAGAAACATCTTCAAGGTGCTCATTGATGGATAGTTGTGATTGATCCTAGAGATGTGAAGACTAATCTTTGAGATGGGATGATTGGGTTTGTTATTGATCTTGATATCCAGCCTCTTGACATTGGAGATATTGTTCTTGATATGGTTGTGGACACAACTCAATATTTTGATGGCATGGTTCAACCAATGGAAGAGTGTATTGATTTTGGGGTGGAGATGTCTCTTGGTGATATGAATCAATGATTTTTTTAAGTATAGCAATTTGATTTCACAAAATTTGTTCTTGATTTTGATCTTGACATACTTGATACAGTTGATTTGGTTGTTGAGAAAGCATATTTGGAATGTATACTTGTGGTGTTTGCATGGGATCATAGATAGATTGATTTTGGACAATGTTCTGATTTGGTAGGATGTTTAGATTTGGCATTATTGATTGATATTGAACATTGTTGTGATTGGGAAACACATTTCCTGGATTTAGGTAGCTTTGATTTTGCATGGTGCTACCTTGACTTGGATCAATACATGGAGTTGCTAACATATTGCCTAGATTTTGAACAATATTGGTTTGATTTGCAAACGTATTTATCCCAAAGTTCACCAAGTGTGGATTTGATATGTTCATGTTTGGTAGGCTTGCACTTAGTATATTCACATTTGGCATGTACGAATTTGGTGGGATAATTTTGTTTGGGAGAAGACTCATGCATTGATTGTTTGGTTGATAGATTTGTAAGTTTTGACTTTGATTTAAATCTACCACAGGGAAAGGTGGTCCAAATTTTAGATTCGGAAAACTCGTATTTTTTGTATCATTGAGGTTTTGTGTTCCAAAATTCAGATTGGGAAAACTCACATGTGTTGTATCATTGAGGTTTGTAGGAGATAACGATCCCATGTATGGATTGTATAAATGTGAGTTTTGATAATCAATCGGCATTGTAAGGCCTTGATAGTTTGGTTGACTTGGATTACTCATGATGTATTGATCGAGTTTATATTCCATGTTTTTCTTGTGTTTTGACCTCGTTGACCTCTAAGGAATTTAGGACCAATGATGAAATGAAAGATGAAAGGGTGAGTGATATGGGTTTTGATCTTGTGAGAAATTTGGATCAATGTTAGACTTTGGGATTTTTGGATTTTGATTTAGATTTGGTTTGATTTGATTTGGATGATGGACTTGTAAATCTCAATATGTTAGATGTTACCTTGGGATAAAATTGTCCAAAAGGATGACAATTTAACTAAGTGTGTGGGGAAGGATTCATCCATACACACTTAGCCAAACAAAGGGGATTTTTATTTTCATTGAGAGATTTACCAAAAGTCTGATTTTCCCAAAGTTCCAAAGGTTGTTTGTGAAATGGGATTTGATTGATGTTTTGGGATGGGTGAAGTGTTTGATTTGATCCTAGATGAACCTAAGAGGACTTTATTTATAGGACTAAGGTAGTGAAGAACATGCTTTTCCCTAAGAGTATTTCAAACCAAAAGACCAATGTTTGCATGGAAAACCATATGACCAAAATATGACAAGCACATGTGTGGGGTTCAATTGATTTCAACTTGATTAATGAATTGATTTTACCACATCTAATTTCTTGCTTAAGTTTCAAACTGATTGTCTAATGTCTTAATTTATTTTCATCCCACAAGGTCCATTATGTGGAAATCAAGGAAATCAAGGCAATAGTTTCCTAATGTTGACTTTAGTAAGAGAAAGTTGTGATATAAATACAAATACTTAGAAGCCACTAAGGATAGATCCCTAGGGCAAGCAAGAGCACTTGGATTTGTCACAGGTATTTGCTCCTCCTAAAGGGTTTGAAATTTTGAGGATTTGGTGAATTTTTGTTTTCAAGTGTTTTAGATTCAAGTAATTTTTTTTGATTCCAAAGTGATGCACAATCCTAGGATAAAATGAGACAATATTTGTTCAGTTCCCACTTGGATAAATCTAGCTATGTCTACTCTTAAGGGATGATTAGATGCTTGACCACACTGTCTCCCCTCCATGGCACACACTTCTTGGGTCATCCAAGCATCGGTACCCATGAAACTCCCATGACATACTTCTCATCTCTACCAAGAGTTGTAAAAATGTGGGACGCCTTCAGAATGACCATTCTTGCACCAACAAATAGATTTAGGGATTTGGGCCTTCTAAACAAACGGTTCTAGTATGGGCATTCCATTCTTGGGGGATCATCCATATGGCAAGAAACCATTATTTTCTGAAATATACCAAGCCAAATTTTTCAAATTTTCAATAACAGTAAGCAAAGCAACACACAATCGTTAGGGTTAGCATTTAAAACCAAAGGATGCTGAAATAACTCGACGTCAAGCATGTGCTTTCCAAATCGAGATAGAGTGGGAGCTACCATATGACGGAGATGTTAAAGATGCTGAATTAACTCGACGTCAAGAATGTGCTTTCAAAACCAAGATGGAATGGGAGCTACCATATGACGGAGATGCTAACTATGCTGAAAGTAAACTCAACACCAAGTATGTGCTACCCAATTCCAGAGTGGAAATGAGGCGACCATATGGCGGAGATATACAGAAATACAATGCAGCTTCAGAATGTAAAGTAAGATTAAGAGAAATGCTGACAGTACTACTGTTCAGCTTACAAAATATCAGAAGATGCCTGCAATAAACAAGATTAGAAGCTCTCCACTGCTGCAGTAATAGATATGATCATTCCAAGGTTAATTATGACCTTCCAGATACAACTCTTCACCAAAATACAGATTACTCAAGACTGATATAACAGAACAGCAACGTAATATGCATAACCAGCAACCCTAGAATCCACTAAAATGCTCACAACTCACTCAATACTTGCCAGAATGACATGAGACCTGATGCAAACGAAAGCTATAATGATGGAAATGAGGACTAGACCAAGAAACAGCTAACAAATCAAAGTATTCTTTTTTCTAAACATTTGCCAGGCAGACCAGAATGGTGCGGCCAATAGAGAGAAGCGATTTTGCTTTTAAAAAATAAACACTCAATATTAAAATCTGAATCTTTGCAAGAAGGGTCGCCCCTATCAAGGAAACTCAATGAATCAATACCCAGAACGACTGTATTTTTATTTTCAGATTTATGAGTGAAACTACAGATTCAGCTTGACTTCAGCAACTTCAAAATGAGACTGAAATGCAAATCTAGAACTCCAAAAATGCAAGATACTCAACTGAAATGCAAGACAAACCTATTACAAACTATCTCTCAACTAGTTGCTATCTTTCAAGCAAGAAGAAGAGCCAAGCTAGGAGGCATTCATTCCTCGAAGCAATCCCAAAGCCATTCTGGCAGCATAACAATATCATAAAACATAAGATAAGAAATGAAGAGCAACTACCTCCTTATATAGACTTGAGAAGGCTCTCCAGAAACTTCTAGAAGATGCGCCCTAATTCCCTTTTGAATTTGACTTCTTTTCCCTCCAAGTTTGGGCGACCCCTTTTCGAAGGCTAAATTTGACTTTATTTAAAATCATTTCTTCATAAAATAGGCATCCAATTTCACTTGAGCATTTAGACTTTAGAAAGATCAAAATAAATCATCATGTGATGAACACCCTCCAAGTCCCCTTCTTTAAAACAACTTTTAAGTCATATTACTAGGACAAGGGGTTATTTTATAAAATAAAACATTATTGACTTAAAATAACTTATTTCTCCAAAATGAACCCCTTAAGCCAAAAATCGGAATTACCCAATGAACTGCCAGAAGAGGAAAGTTGACTGAGCTGATGCTGACTGGACCACTGCTAAAAATAGAATTTACTAAAAATAGTAAATTCTTGAAGGTGCTCAGAATGCCAAGAAAAACATACCACTGCAAAGCTCTCTGAAAACCTAGAAAGAATCCGCAATCCAAACACCCAAATTCCAACAAGCAGAACCCTGAATCTTCAAGAGAACCCACCAAACAGTCGGAAACCCTAATTCTGCCTCTGACCTGTCGACAACGCATCGGGAAAAGTCCATCAATCCTTGAAAGGTGTAATGCTAAAAACGGAGACATTACAGTCCGCCCTTCCCAAAATTGCTTGTCCCCAAGCAATACCACCACAACTCCGGAAAATTTAATACTGATCCATACCAAAACAAGTATGATCCCAGGTTCCCAAATCCGTCTCAGGAAGGACCCACCATGTCGAAGCTGCACCACTCTGATCACATCAGTGAAAACTTCATGCCAATGTTGCACTACCCTTCCTTGTAACTCCAAAGTGTTACCATCCATGATACTCAAACTGAAAGATCTTAAAGGATTGAGATCAATATCATGCAACATCTCATGTCCACAATGTCCCGAATTAATAGTATCAACCATACTACTGTCAATCACAATTCTAAGCAATAGGGAAGATAGTCTACTCAACTCAAAATCGAACTCCTCAGCATACCTCCACATGGTAACAAACGGAACCATGACTGCAAATGTGACATCTTCAAATCTTCTTGCAAAGAGGAAGGCAATCCTTTGCAAGAGCGCAACAAATTCATACTCATGACTCTACATGAATTCCCTATGCCTCAACTGAATTATCATGGCACAACTATGAAGTCTGAAGAAGTTTTTCACAATTCCAACCACAAGAGTCTCTAAAGTGGTTGAAAAACACGCTAAAGCCATCTCCATTAGAAAACTACCACTTCTTTGATCGGGAGTGAGTAACCAACTCTCTTGAATGAAAGTAACTCCATAAGTAAGGTGGTTGGTCTGCCTCCAACCAGCAAGCTCGTGTCTCAGAATCTGCTCTTGTCTGAGTTGAAAGTCACTCCCAAGAACTACCGATCGTTGAACTCTCCAACCCATATTCAAAATTTCTCTCCAATCCATTTGTTGATGAACAAATGGAACCATCAAGTAGCTGGAAAAGAAGGGAACAACTTCAACAAATCTAGAAATTTGATCCTTATCCCTCCAAAAGTTCTTCTTTCCACAAGCAATAGGCTCCATCAACCCATGTTGAGGATCCCAAGCATGGATACCCAACTGAAAAATATTTTCAACACATTGCCAAGAAATCTCAACGCATCTCCAAGTGCTAGTGAGAACCGAGTGCATTCTCACAAAACTGGTGTCCCTTTGAAGCTCAACCATGAAGGCTTCAACCACATTGGAGTATGTAACATAGAATGACTTCAGATTCAATTCCCAAAACTGACTAGTATGAGCCCAAACATCATTCCACCCGAGGGATATATTGTCAAGAGTGCCAACACCGGTTTTAGGTCTACTCTTCCTCCATTCCTCATGAGTAGTCTATCTGAAATCATCACTCCTTGCTGCTGTAATGAAGTTACCGGCAGCTACCACAACTTGTCTCATCAACATCTTGATGTCATAGATGTTGAAATTACCTTGCTTCGACACCTCCCATATGGTATTTTCACCCTTGAGCCCACTTATGCATTCATTACTTATCAACGGACGTGGCACTTCCTCATGGAGTGATATCAAAGCATCCAAGCACTGGAAACCATGCTCAGTCTCATTCTCTGTTTCATCTTCCATCTCATAGAGAGGATTGTCATAATCTTCCTCATCACCTTCTTCAAAGAGAGGATTGTCAAAAACTTGAAATTTATTCCATCTATCTTGCTGATCCAAATCTGCGCTTGTAAGTTCAGTCCTTCTTGTGAGACCTTCAAGGTCAAACTCTTCTCGAAGACTATCAAGCTCACAAATTATTTGCTTGATTTCTTCGGCTTTATGTGCATTCTCTTGCTTTGTGAAAATTTTGAAATCAGCAAACTGATTTCCTACCTCCATTAATGCCATTTGAGTTTCTTCCAGCGTAGCTCTTGTTGATTCAAACTCCAGATAAAGTTCATCAAACTTCCTCTCTCTATCTTGAAAAGCACAAATGGTCTTCTTTGCAACTTCAAGGGCGTGATCACGATCTTCAACCAAGTGCATGTACTCGGACTTCAAGGTTACCAAAGAGCTTATGATAAATTGCAGATTGGGAAGAGCAACTTCATCTTTCACTCCTCTTTGTCTTTCTTCAAGCTGAGCCTTCCAGTACAACCCTTCAACCAAGCTAAGTGTGTGATCAAACAGGGATAGAGCTTGCACTTCCTTGTCAACGGACACCTTGAATTGTCTGTCCCAATCATGAGAATTCAAAGATGATGAACTGCTGATAGGCTGCAACTGAAAATCAGAACCTTGTCCCTTGTCTTTGCTGCCCTCATTGCTACTCCAACATTCATGAACTCCACCATTGACTAGAGGAGAATGCTTATTGTCATAAAAAGCATCATACTTCACAGATTCTTTCACCCCCAGTTTGCAATCAGCTTCTTGAATTGGTAAATCAGCCTTGTGTTCTAAAACCATTTTAAACCTTTCTTCTTCAAGAGCCATAAGGTCTTCTAGCTTTTCATCCACCTCTCCATCTTCTTGATCAAAGGCTATGACAGCCCCTAACTTGAACAAAGAATCATTAAATGTTGTTCTGAAAGTTTCGGAAGTAACAACATCCTCCTTGGTGGCTGCAACCAACTTGACGGGGTCACCATGGAACCTTTCAGAGCGAGCTACTTCATCAGAGACAACTTTCCCTTCTGTGCCCTCCTTATGGCTTGCAATGCAAACGAAACTTTGGTCTTCATCAGGGTCAAAGGGAAATTCATCCCACAACGGTTCTCTTTCATTTCTTGGTGCCAACACACCCGGAACCCAAATGCTAGTGGGTTGATTAGGATGATCAACCGTAAAAAACTTATCATGCTCCCTTTGTAGTGATGACTCTTTGAATAAGTCAAGTCCCAAATCACTTAAGCTGATCTCATCAAAAATATTTCTTTCCCATGGTTCAGTTTGCTGGTCAAACCCAAGTCCAATAATGCCACCACAGAAATGGAGTGAAGAACCTTCTATACTTGTTGTTTTGAAAACTTCACCATCCCTATCTTCTTCGGGACCTTCATGGAAAAGTATGTCGCCAAATTCTTCATGTGGAACTTCTTGGGAAGTTGGGTCAGCAACAAGAAGAGAATCCTTCTTCATCAAATCTTCAAAATGAGTATGCATGAACTCATGGGATTCGCTTCCAATATCATTAATATGTCCTTCCTTTTCTTCAATGAACTCATCGCAAACAATAGTCCTACCAAGCTGATCTTCATTACTTCCTATTACATTCAAGTCAAGGGAAGTATTATGGGACTCTACCCTTAACTCTTCACTTGCCAAGGTATCCTTATCGAACTCACATTCATTTTGATGTGATATGTGCACCTTGCTTGTGCCATCTTCATTGCTAGATGGCTGATTTTTCTCTTCAACTTGCATATTTGTGGGCTGCAATTCACAAATAGGCTCTTCATCTTCTTCCTTCTTTGATTCTTCAACCAAAACTTGTTCTGCTTCCCTTTTTAACATTTTCCTAATGTGGTCCACCATCTCCGACTTTTCGGGCTTCAAAAACGCCACACAATTCAAATGGGCATCAAATGAAACATTGTACTTATAATCATCTGGCATGTTTTGATATTGCTCACGGAGTTTGGCAACCTCATGTTCACATTGTCTTTTATACTGTTTAGCATATTCAATGAAATCCCTCACAGCAAAACTAACCTTTCCTTCCTCAGATACCATAGTTGAATATGACTTCTCACGATCCCTGGACCTTAGAAAATGCAACATCTTTGAAACTTCTGAAAGCTAAACTGAACTTTGTTCTGACCTCAGGTGTAGAAACTAATTTCTCTGTCATTCAACTGTCAACTGAACCTTGATGGGCACAGGATGGCAGGATCTTGGCTCTGATACCACTGAAATATACGAAGCCAAATTTTTAAAATTTTCAATAACAGTAAGCAAAGCAACACACAATCGTTAGGGTTAGCATTTAAAACCAAAGGATGCTGAAATAACTCGACGTCAAGCATGTGCTTTCCAAACCGAGATAGAGTGGGAGCTACCATATGACGGAGATGTTAAAGATGCTGAATTAACTCGACGTCAAGAATGTGCTTTCCAAACCAAGATGGAATGGGAGCTACCATATGACGGAGATGCTAACTATGCTGAAAGTAAACTCAACACCAAGTATGTGCTACCCAATTCCAGAGTGGAAATGAGGCGACCATATGGCGGAGATATACAGAAATACAATGCAGCTTCAGAATGTAAAGTAAGATTAAGAGAAATGCTGACAGTACTACTGTTCAGCTTACAAAATATAGAAGATGCCTGCAATAAACAAGATTAGAAGCTCTCCACTGCTGCAATAATAGATATGATCATTCCAAGGTTAATTATGACCTTCCAGATACAACTCTTCACCAAAATACAGATTACTCAAGACTGATATAACAAAACAGCAACGTAATATGCATAACCAGCAACCCTAGAATCCACTAAAATGCTCACAACTCACTCAATACTTGCCAGAATGACATGAGACCTGATGCAAACGAAAGCTATAATGATGGCAATGAGGACTAGACCAAGAAACAGCTAACAAATCAAAGTATTCTTTTTTCTAAACATTTGCCAGGCAGACCAGAATGGTGCGGCCAATAGAGAGAAGCGATTTTGCTTTTAAAAAATAAACACTCAATATTAAAATCTGAATCTTTGCAAGAAGGGTCGCCCCTATCAAGGAAACTCAATGAATCAATACCCAGAACGACTGTATTTTTATTTTCAGATTTATGAGTGAAACTACAGATTCAGCTTGACTTCAGCAACTTCAAAATGAGACTGAAATGCAAATCTAGAACTCCAAAAATGCAAGATACTCAACTGAAATGCAAGACAAACCTATTACAAACTATCTCTCAACTAGTTGCTATCTTTCAAGCAAGAAGAAGAGCCAAGCTAGGAGGCATTCATTCCTCGAAGCAATCCCAAAGCCATTCCGGCAGCATAACAATATCAAAAAAACATAAGATCGGAAATGAAGAGCAACTACCTCCTTATATAGACTTGAGAAGGCTCTCCAGAAACTTCTAGAAGATGCGCCCTAATTCCCTTTTGAATTTGACTTCTTTTCCCTCCAAGTTTGGGCGACCCCTTTTCGAAGGCTAAATTTGACTTTATTTAAAATCGTTTCTTCATAAAATAGGCATCCAATTTCACTTGAGCATTTAGACTTTAGAAAGATCAAAATAAATCATCATGTGATGACCACCCTCCAAGTCCCCTTCTTTAAAACAACTTTTAAGTCATATTACTAGGACAAGGGGTTATTTTATAAAATAAAACATTATTGACTTAAAATAACTTATTTCTCCAAAATGAACCCCTTAAGCCAAAAATCGGAATTACCCAATGAACTGCCAGAAGAGGAAAGTTGACTGAGTTGATGCTGACTGGACCACTGCTAAAAATAGAATTTACTAAAAATAGTAAATTCCTGAAGGTGCTCAGAATGCCAAGAAAAACATACCACTGCAAAGCTCTCTGAAAACCTAGAAAGAATCCGCAATCCAAACACCCAAATTCCAACAAGCAGAACCCTAAATCTTCAAGAGAACCCACCAAACAGTCGGAAACCCTAATTCTGCCTCTGACTTGTCGACAACGCATCGGGAAAAGGCCATCAATCCTTGAAAGGTGTAATGCTAAAAACGGGGACATTACATTTTCCTTCTTTTCAAAACAATCCTCATGATACTTGAATTTTCTTCAAGTACCCACACTTATATACTAGGTGGAAGTCGTTTGGCTTTAGCGTGCTACCGGTTGGGTCATTCCTTGGGGTGATTATTTTTTCCCACCAAGAAGGCCCTCTAAGGATAAACAAAAGTGAGCAAGAACATTCGTAGTTTGATCAATCTTTGTTAAGAAACAAAGAGAGAACCCTCACAATATACTCCACTCACTCTAGAAAGATCTTGTTCAATTTTAAGAACCCAAATTGAAGTGTGGAGGTAATCACTTAAACAACTTAATATCACAAAAAAGGCCTTTTGATTCTCAAGATCGTCGTGAAGTGCGAGAGAAATGCATACGTCTTTTTAAATGATATTACTTTGGATAAGGGATTACAAAACATAAAAGGCACATGTTCATTTTAATCCTTCAAAAGCAAGAATATGAGTTCTTTTTAATCACCAACTTTGAAGTGAGAAATTTGTTTGTTCAATTGTTAAATCCCAAAAAAAATCTAGTAAGTGTCTAATATTCTTTTTAACCCTTTGATTGTTCTTTTTAAAACCCAAAAGAAATTTATCTGAGTCCTAAAACTTGAAGATAACAAAGCCTTAAGAATGGGATTATAATTGCTCCCACAGTGTTTAAAAACACTTGTTACAATCATGTGATAATGTTTTTTCTTTCACTTCCAAGCTCCATGATCCTTTAAAACCTATAATCCAAGCTCCAAATGTTAGATGAAATCAAGAAACAAGAATATATGAGGGTTAGATAAATGATTAAGCATAAAAACCCTAAAATTTAGACCAAGTTTCATTGTGATTTGACATTAGGTGAAAATTTGAAAATTTTAATTCTATTAAAGTTGAGAAACACCTACACCATTTGATAGCTTATGAAATTCTACCCCATTTCAAAAAAAAACTCTGAAAAAGACCAAAATATGACCAAGATACGACCATTTTAAGATTGAGTGAAAAAATAAGAAAGCAAAGGTGTTGCCATTTGAAACATAGAGGTAGCGACACTATTTGAGTGCAAACAGCGACACTAGAATGATAGCAACATTGTTTGAGGATTTGAGTGGCACTCTGGTGAAACAAGCGTTGCTCTGTGGAAAAACAGAGACCGCATATGCTTTGCTATTTCCTCTAGCGGCGTTGTTTGACTTGGAAAGACAAAAAACATAAAAAAAAATGATAAAAAGACTAGAAAAATGTGTTAATTTTGAGATTTATGCCCTCCTTCTAATGCCAAAATGTGAATGGTGATCCTAGACCTACACAAACACAAAAAACAAACCCATAATTCACCCAATATGCAAGTTAGAAACAACATTCCCCATGAAATTCATTTGAAGCATGAAAACAAGAAATAATATGAAGAACACAATAAGAAAAGTTATTAAATCCTATTTAAATGCTCAAACTCCCAATCCCATGGGAAAATTGGTTTCATTTGGATGTGGAAAATGGCCCTTTCCCAATTCCTTGCAAGCTTGATGATCAATGGTGAAGATTTGATGCTCCTTGGTGAAAAGTATCCATAACCTAGCTATCAAAATGGATGGAAATTGCTCAAACTTGAAGATGATAATGTTGCATGAAGTTGTGGATGAAATGCTTAAGATTGTGGATCCAAAATTGTGGATAATGATCTCACATGGATTGTGGATCCTAAATCCAAATGAGAGCCTTCTATTTATAGAAGAGAATAATGGAGAAAGAGGAAAAAGGGATGAATTTGGGAAAAGATGGATGGAAATTGCTCAAACTTGAAGATGATAATGTTGCATGAAGTTGTGGATGAAATGCTTAAGATTGTGGATCCAAAATTGTGGATAATGATCTCACATGGATTGTGGATCCTAAATCCAAATGAGAGCCTTCTATTTATAGAAAAGAATAATGGAGAAAGAGGAAAAAGGGATGAATTTGGGACTAAACATGAGCCAATGGTAAGGTGTCACTTGTCAACATGTTAGTGGAGGAGGAATGAGAATATTTTGATGAATGTGCAAATAAATGTAGTTAGGTGGATATTTGAAATTGATGAAATGACAAGGTGGACGGAGAAAGAAATGGAGTTAATGTCACTTGGCTCAAGACAAAGGACATGTAAGAGGCTTTTAATGCCTTGTTGGATGTACACACCCTTTTGGAGAGATTTTTGAATTTGAAGAATATTCCCTCTTTGATGCCATGTTGAAAAAATATAGGAGATTTAATAAATCAATTAAAATGATTTTCTTGTGCAAGTTGCAAAAGGTAGAAGATTTGAGGGATTAGGATTAGAGTTAATTAGGATTTAATTAACTTTGGTGGAGATTAGTTGATTTGACACTTTGACTTAGATTTTTGAATTTATTTAAATCAAAATGAGAGGAATTGGATTTAATTAAATAACGTTTGATTTATTTAATTAAAAGGGGTGATGCTAGACTTAATCAAATAAGGGTTAATTTATTCTAATTAAAGGAGGGAATATGATTTAACTAAATAAAATAAATTATTTAATTAAAAGAGGAACATTAGGATTAAATAACATTGATTTATTTAATCAAAGAAGAATATTAGGGTTAATTAAATAAAATGATTTATTTAATTAAAAGAGAATAATGATTTAATCAAATAGGATGATTTATTCAATTAAAAGAGGAATTATGATAAATTAATTAAATAAAGATTTAATTAACTGGTTAGTGGAGAAGTGATTACAGAAGAAGTGAAGTTAGTAAATCAAGATCGGGTGCACGATATCAATCAGGATATTTTAAACGTCTACAAGTCCTCCCTATACTACCTTTGATAAGAGAACTACCTATTTATCCCAATCACTTCACTGCTCATCCAAATCCCAAATTTCCACCTCACAATCTAGTGTCTTATAGCCTTCACCTCGTATCCCCATCTTTCATCCTCAAAGTTTTCATAATCCCACCCATCCCAATCCAGCCACCAATCAACTAATATTCCCTCCATGGATTTATTCCTAGGACTATTTGCAAAGCATCACAAGCCACAAAGAACAAGCCAAGTCATAGAATCTTGCAACACTACTCATTCTATTCCATCCATCAAAACCCTCACATCCATCAAACCCCAAATCCATAAATGTTGATAACACTTCGCCCATCCATGTGCACAACTCCAAGAGTTTATCCGTAAACTAATTTCTAGCAATACCGTTAGCAACCAATGCTACTCCTTCCTCCTATTATCCAAACAAATCTAGTTATGTTAAGAGCTTTTTGTTGATCTCACTATCCTAATCTCTAACCCTCACCCTCCACCACCTAAAATCCCTCATTAGAATCAACAATTGCACACAACATTCTAGACTTATTCCAAAATAATGAAGCTACCACTCAATTGATGGGATTGCTCAAGCCTATCTCCCCATTGGTCCATAACATTGGTTTTGGAAATTATTTGGATGTGTAAGAATATGAAACAATGAATTCAAAGGCTTGTGACACCATAAGTGATGGGACGAAGATCATTTCCAAAATGATTCCCAACAAAATAAATACTCCTCGATTCTTAACTCTTAATTGAAAAAGTATTATCCTAGACTCGTCCTCTCAATTCCAACAAATTAAAAAAAATCAATACAAAAAACCTCAAACAAAAAATATAATAAAAATATGTAATCAACATAAATATATAGCTATTATTATTTTTATTAAATCTAAAATTTAATTATATAACTTCTAATGAGATTGAACGGAAACTCAATTACATGATAAGTGGCTTTATGAGTGGGCATTAAGATTTCAATAGTGTCAGGCCTCTTCAAAGCATTGGCATAGGTGTCCATATATGCGAGAATTTAGTGCTTTTCCACAAACGAATTGAGCTCTCAATTGCAAACCTTGTGTATGGAGTACTTCAAAGAGTAAGCCCACATTTCAACCGGATTGAATATCTCTGCTCCCCAAAAAGACATTATCACTACGGCGCATGTTATATCTAATGCTGTAATAGACAATGGCCTTGGAGATTCCCATGCAATGTTCAGCAAAAACATCTCCAATGCCTAGAACTTTCAGCACAACGTCAAAGAGAGAAACATCTCAGCAACAACATGAACGCCAACCAGATAAACCTGAGCTCGAGCACGACCAAGAGAATGCAAGTGATTGTGAAGGCCTTGTGCACAGCACACAGGAGGTCAATGAAGTGGTTTCCAACCAATGCAATGGAAATACAATCAAATGGAAAACCAATAATAGGAATAAGGCGTGCAGTGGAGGAGGAGGCAGAGGAGGAATCAGTAGGAGGAGGGTTGCGCGGGGGGCGAGAAGCGGAAGCGGTAGCATGTTGATGGTGGGGTGGGAGGATCACAGAGTGGTTAGCACAGAATACAAGCGGTTGTCAGGAGGGGCAGAGGTGGAAGTGGTGATGAAGGTGACGTTGTTGGCAGCTGGGTTTGTGATAGGGGCAAGAGGCGCAACAGCCAGAGAAATCGAGCAGGCCACGGGCGCCCTCGTTCAGTCGTGGACTGAAACTGACTGCACCCACCCCGCCGATCTGCCCGTGCGGCTCTTCCGCATTGAAGGCAACAAACATGCGGTTCAGGCTGCAGTCTATCTCATACACGAAGCCGTGGCCAAATACAGAGATTTATGTGAATGCAAGAGCAGGGGAGAGTTTGTTCAAAGAGAGCACGTCATTAATGGCGTTGAGTTCTTCTATCAACCTCCTCCTAAGAAAGCTCTCACTCCTGTGAAAAACAATACACAGTCGCTGAATTTTTCTCGAAACCATGTTTGGTCGATGCCTCAGTTGCATAGCCCTGCCTGTGGGTGCAACTGTTTCGTGCCCTTTAAACACCATAACCGTTTTAAGCCACAGGATGCCGCAGTCTATGATCGGCATTTAGTGTCCCCTGACAAAAACAGGGGCTTAAACATCGACTATAAATATCCGTGGCCTGGATTATTGCATTGCCAAGCGCAAGGCGAGAAAGAAACACCCAAATCCATGAATACCACCCATAAGAACATATCCGCAGAGAAGGTTTTGGCCATGGAAGAAAAGTTGGAGAAATTAGATATGGAAGATGAAAATGAAAAGAAAAAGAGAAGCGTAGATCTGTGGTCAGTTTTGGTTAAGGAAAGAGAGAAACAAGATCAGATGAAGTCTAGTCTTTTTAGTTATTTCGGCCCAGATGGACTTCCATTGCCAATTACCCATTTTTCCAGTAGATCTGATTTTGATTTTTCTTCTTGTGAGTTTTTGGGAGGAAGATTTCCATCCTTTTCATTTGCTTCAGCTGTCAACTCCAAGACACTTGGGAATCCAGAAAAAGAGAAGTTGAACAGTATCAATGAGCGATCAGATTGGCAACATTATGTTCTCTTCTGATTTTTTTTTGTTGTATTTCAAGCAAATCTCCACCGCCTCCGATATGATGTTGCGGTTCGATATTGTTACTCAACTTTTTTAACCAAAAATAGAATTAATTAAAAATAGAATTGTTGCCATGGCCGTAACTTCTGTACCCTTTTTTCTTGTAAGTATTGGAAGCAAGGTAATTAAAATTAATAATTTATTTTTATTAACTTATTTTAAGTAGGTGTTAAAATAAATTTCAATTGATTAATTTTTAACAAAGTTTTTAAAATTTTATTAATTTATAAAAAAAATATAATTTTGTTATATCTATAATTAAATTATAAAATATTTGTTTCTCATATTTTATTAATAAAAAATTATATTCTTAAAGATTTTGATGATATAAATTAAATAAAAATATTTTTATTAAATTTTGATTTAACGAGATTTGATTTAATTAATTTTTTGAAACTAAGGGTATTTTCATATTACCCAAAAAAATTGGTTGTTTTTAGTTTAAAATATTAGAGGATATTACATTTCTTTATTTTTTTAATATCAAGTATACATAAAAATGATGCAAATCAATATAGGAAGTTTAGTAATTCGATACCAATCATCTAACAAAATTTTTGAGCACTAACACAAGAATGTGTCGTAGGTTTCATATGTTAAAAATTATTTGACATCAAACCTAGAGCTAAGTACCTCTATTTGATTTATTTGTTTATGTGCATTTTATCAACATGTTTTTATAGCATAATCAATCTCACCCATAATCATAGGGTGATTTGTTTATTATGGTTAGTTAATTAATTTGTTGTAAGTTATTTAAAGTATTTATTTTCCACACATAACTTGGTAAACCTAATCTTACACCCCTAGAGTTTTGGAGTTAAGGTTTTGCTTCTTTATTTTAGTTTTTAGATTTGATTTTTTTAATTTTAAATTTTAAATTAGGTTTGAACATTAAAATGATGATTTTTCCTCTTTCTCACATGATAATATCATAGGCAATTATTGTATATATATGTGTTGATTCATTAAATGATATCATGTTGGAGGTTCCTTATTAGGTATATTATATTCATAATGCATACATATTTGGAAGTCTTAACCAAGATAAGATTTATGATGTTACACATGTATGTGCTTTGATGTTACAATTTGTACACCTTAACATCCTCACAATAGCCAACAAATATGATTGGTTGGATTTTCCACTCCATGGCCTTCCATTGAGCTTCAGGAATGAATGCCCAAGCCTCACTACCAAAGACCTTGAATGAAGATACATCAGGCTTGACATAAGACCAAGCCTTTATAGGGGTCATATGTTGCAAAGCCTTGTGAGGCATATGATTTTGAATATAATTGGCATAATTAATTGAGGGTGATCCCACAATAGTGGTTTACACTTTTTGGCCAAACTTGGCATTGAACTGAATTCGTTTAACTAAATCTTCACTTTCAAACACTTATAGTTGTTAAACCATGAGGAATTTGAAGATAATGCAAACTAGTGATTTGTGACATTTTGTTTTTAGATTCTAAATATTTTTAAAAAAATTTAGAATCAAATTGCATTTCTTTTTTCATCCCCTTCGAAAACTAGTTTTTAACAATAAATACCATTTTTAAAGAGTGAAGTGTACTTTCTAACACAACTTTTTTCTATGAAGGATAAGATTCTGTTTTTATTTAATTTATATTCATAATTACAATATCTAGTGCATGCAATTGGTTTCATAGTGTTTTATTGAAAAAAATTCTTAATTAAGTTTTGAAGTCAAACCAACTATAATTTAGACATAGGTTTACTTGTTAATACATAACTTTTTTGTATGTATCAAAATTCAATTTTTTTTGTTGGATCAAAGACATCAATATCCATTAAATAGATATTTTTTAGAATTTTTTCTGATAATCTGCTATTTTTCCACATGTGCAAAACAAAGAGCTTGATTTTCAGTGAAAAACCTATATTCAATTAAACTAAAAAAATACATAATAAAACCAAAATATATTAAAATTATATTTGATGGATAGCTCATTCCAAGAACTACCATCATCAAATTGGGTATATGAAGTTGATTCCATTTTCATCTTCAACCCAAGCTCGAAAAGGCAAAATTTTACAAAAAATTGCTAGAGGAGAGGGAGAAGGGCAAAAAGGGGGTTTGAGCGAATCCCCTTGGACCCCTTCAAGTGAAGGGGGGTTCACTCGAAGGGGGGTTTAAGTGAACTTTTTTTCCTTTTTAATTAAAAAAATGTGCCAAAGGGGATGACATCCTGGGGTTAAAGCAGAAGGGGGTTCAAGTGACCCCTTTTCTTCATGTGAACCCCTTAGAAAACCAAAAAAAATATTGAGAACACTTTTATAATTTTTCTTCGTGAAGGGAATTGTAAACCAGTATTGTGGGATCACCCTTGTCTCAGCCCAAAAACAAGAATGTATCTCATGACTGAATCATATAGTTAGCCATCTCCTGTAAAAAAAAATTCTTTCACTTAGCAACATCATTTTTCTAAGGGGTGTACTGTAAGTTGATGTTGTAGATCATGCTCAATACAAAATTCCCTGAAAGCATGATTGACATACTCCCCCAATTGTTTATGTGTATCTATCTAATAGAAAGACCAGATTGCTTCTCCATGAATGCCTTAAAGATCTTGAAATAATCAAAGTCATCACTCTTGTACTTAAATAATTACACCCATGTATGCCTATAGAAGTCATTAATAAATGTGAGCATGTATTCAAGGCCCCTAAAAATGTAGTCAAAACTAACATTAAGTCATTATGTACCAACTCTAAGGGTGCCTGTAGGAAAATAATATTGGTGATGTTTGCCAAGAGTGCATCCTCGACAAACACCATTGGTACATGAAATCTTAGAGATCCTAACACCAATGCTTGTGTACTCATCTATCGGAGATATCTGTAATTGATATGACTAAAATGTTCATTTCTTTTGGGCTTACTCACAGTATCTACATGTGTTATAAAAGATGAACTTGAACCAATTGAACTCTCAAAACCATCAAATTGGTATAAATGAGAGGAATAATCAACACTTCCAATGGCCACAATAATATCAAGGTCATGAAGGTCACAAATAACTACATCATGTAGGGTAAACTTGATTGTCTTATCGATGCTAGATTGACAAATCAAATACATTGAAAGAAGGTTGGTGGATATATTAGGAACAACAAGAATGTCATGAAAAAAACCACCCTCAAGTGCGACAATACCTAAGCCCAAAATTGAAGTTGTGTAGAATACCCTACTATAATCTAAGTAGTGTTGCAATCTGAAAGGGATGAGACTGAATCTTGAGAGTGTGTCACATGTGATGTGTCACACATAAATCAAGTATCCATGGAGCTACAAAAAGATAAGGCTTATGCAAGGTAAAATCAAGAAGATGAGTCCACAAAATGTGGAAATTTTTACCTTAGAAAAAAATCTGAAATCGGGCTCAAGAAAACAGGATCGGGGGCCATTTTTAATAAACGGGATCTAGTTTAGGTGTGGGGTCCCAAGCCTAAAACGGGATCACATTTCTTAAAAACAGGATCCCATTTTTTAATGGCCCATTAAAAAATGGGATCTCATTTTTTAAGGGCCTGTTTTAATACGAGATCTCGTTTTTTAACGACCCATTTCAGTCAAGTATAGAAAAATATATATTTTTATGAAATAGGATCCCGTTTTTTTTTAAAAATGATTTTTGGTCGATTTTTTGCTTTGTTTTTTAGTTCGGGAAAAGGCTTGGGGACCTGAACCTAAGCCCTGGACCTGGTTTGACCTGCAAGTTGAAGGTCTTGGCAATGTCACAAAAAAATAGCGACTTTGGGCATATGTCTGAAGACCTTTTTGCAAAAACAATTGACGAAATTAAAACCCTTTATAGATGAGACAGTGTAGATTCCAAATATGTAATTTTTTTATAATTGGATTAATTTTTTTATTTTTCAATTAATCTCTGATGAAACAAGTCCATAAACTTGAATTATCAGGGTTTTATAGTATTTTAATAACTTTTTATTAACATAATTTTTTGACGAACGGATTGCACAAAAGCATACCTCAGAAAATTCTTTTCAATTTTTATTAAAAAAAATGATCAGTTTAGGTCATCTTATGCATGACATACATGACAATTTTTCAAAACACCAAATATGGCCAATAAAAAATTAGCAAAAAAAATATTTAATAAAAAAATACACAAAAATATGGAAAGCGTGCTTCAATGAGTTACAAATATTTTCCCAAAAGGATTTAGAAAAATATAATTATTTAGGTCAAAATATGGATGATGTACACGTGCATGGTATGGTAAAAAAGAGTGACTTTTAAACAGTGGTTTTTAGAAATGCTTATTGAAAATTAATTTATATCATCTGGGTATTGAAATAAATTACATATTTGGAAACTAGACTCTGAGTACTACATTTTATGATCAATGACGTTTTTCAAGATTTCATCTCTTAGTGCTTCAAATTTTAAGGTCAAATGTGTCAAATTTTGAAAATCAGGGAAACACTTCCACTAAATGGCCAAAAAGTGGACTCAACTTCTTGCCAGCACCCTGCAAAAAGAGCATGACCTTTACCTATAAATGAGGAAGAAGACTTAGGGGTTGATAATTTATGCAGTTGCATGGATTCCTCAAAATCCTCTAATCTCTTCCAATTCATTGAGTGATTAGATGTCCCTCCTTACCACAAAAATTACACGGTTCACCTGATTTCTTCTTCGTCTTAGAGGAAGACTCGTCAAAATTACAAGATTTATCATACTAAGGAGTGGTTTGAGGTTTTTGTTCTAACTTTTGAGATGGTTTGGTGGAACACTCACTACCCGATGAAGTATTTGTCTTAGTCTTTTATTTCTTCTTGTCTTTGCCTTTTGATGTATGTGCGACCAATGCTTGGGTTTTGGAACTAGAAAGAGAATTAAACTGAGTCAATTTTCCATATTCACAAGTTAAACACTCATATAAATCCTTGAAAGATGGCATGGTAAATACAGTGCCCAACGCATCCATAGTAGAGTAGAAAGTAGAAGAGAAGACTTGAAATGGCCCTCTAAGCTTAGATAGAATTAGGAAAACATATTTTTTGTCAATTTTATTCATCCCACAACCCTATAAAAGAGATCTAAATGACTTAAACTTTTGCAGGAAGCCTTCAATGGAGGAGAAAGAATCAAGTACAAGTGATGTTAATTATGCCTTAATTTGTAGAGCTCAAAACTCATTGATGGTGTCAAAAATATCTTTGAAGTTCTCCCATATCCCCAGAAGATGTGCAAGACTCAATATGAAACAAGAGACTATTTGAAACCTACAGTGAAATTAGTCTCATAGCCTCATGTCCATCTTGATCCTATGTTGGATTATCTCAAATTGATGAGTCAATGTTGGTTATACTTCATCCAAAGTGGACCATAAACCCTTTGACATGAGTAATTTCTAGTCATATGAGCTTTCTAGATATGATAGTTGTGTGGCATAAGATACTCAACTAAAGAGGCATCTACTATTATGGTTGAGGTTTTCAAAATAATGTGTAGGAAAGAGTGGTTTTTCTCTAATGTATATAGATACTAAAAGCGGGAAATATACCCTCCCCCAACAACAAGAAAAACCAAACCTTATACAACTTTGAGAGTAGAAAAGCTTTAAAAAGGAAAAATCACATCAAATAAACTTATTTGTACTTGGTGAATTTTTTGGAAAAAATAGACTGCATGGTTATGTAGAGCATTGAATCACCTTTCCAACACCTATTTGTTCATAAAAAATAAAGTTTATATGCCCTTGGAGTAATTACCTTTGAAGCACAAAAAAGAAGATATGACTTCAATGGCCTATAGAAAATTCTTGGAGAAAAATCTAGGATAAAGGACTGCACCACAAGAACAAGCTCATAACTAGCTTTCTGAAAATATTTTGTTTCCAAAAAATAGACAAGCCAGGCAAAAGTTATGTTTGATTTCATAAAAGTTGCTCAAATTGCCCTACAAGGCAAGCTTGGGAATAAAAAAGGTCCAGCCCCTAGTTGCATGGGCGACTTGTCGTTGGGCCGCAAGGGTTGAATTGGTCACATGGGTGACCTAGGCAGGGATTGAAAATTCCTCAATGGCTTAATGTCCTACACCTGGTCATAGATGTGACTTGGGTGACTTCTTTTGAAGCTAGTGGGGGCTACAAGGAGTGGTGGCGGGTTGATTAAAGGTGTTGTGCTCCACTTCTAGTGGCGCAGTTTTGGAGGGCGATGCACCTGGAAATATGATACTCTATTGAGCATCGAGCACTTAAAATAGCACTCCACACTTTTTACACATGTTTTAACAAAAAAAAAAAATGTACGGTATCATTTTTGGAGGGTTGTGCAACCTCCAAAAGAAAAAAGAAAAATACCTCAAAAGCTCCCATCGGAGAAATATGGAAAATTTATAGTCAAAATTTATCATTCGGCCTTTTGAATGTAATGGTGAGGTCTTTTTCGAGTCAATGTGTACCAAAATTTTGCCCAACTCTAAAAATTGCAAAAAATAATGAAGATTCCATATTTGCTTTTGTAACCCTAGTTGATAAAAACTCAAAAATGGAGAAGGGGTTCGCTAAATCCATGCTCTGATACCATGTTAGAATTGTGAATAACATAAGACGTAGGATCAAATGATGAATAAAAATACCTTCCACGCAAAAGAGTTACAAACAATAATTTGTTATATCCTCAACTAGAAAAACTTACAAAATGAATTAATACAAAGAGTGTTTTATAAGAGCAACCCTAAATGATAAAGGGATTAGATCATGACAAGTTTCATCATCCTATGTGATGAGACAAAATGATCTAATAAAAGCTCACTCTAGTTAACAAAAAAAAAAGCACTCCTAAGTTTAGCTTAAGTGCATGAGAAGAAATTAGCCTAATAATTAATTATTTAAAATTAATTAATTATTAGTTAATGCATGATTACTCTAACATATATTACCTATGATGATCGTGTATACTTCAAATATGTGTATACCTCTCAAAAATAACATAGATTTGTGTATACTTCCATTTGTATCTCTATATTTTATAATGTATATTAACTATGTATCTGCTAAATCTACAAATAGTCAGATTGGTGCTCAAAAAAACCTTAGGTTTTATTATGGTAGGCCGGTATGGATTTTGTACAAACCTATGGACTTTCGTACAACTGTATTTTCAAAGAGCCTTGCAAAATATTGAAAAAAAATTGTCAATGAAATACGAAGTGTTTTATGTCAAAACTCGTTTCTTAGTCGTTCTAATCGCAACCATGCACTTTGTTTTTCCCTTGAAGATACCTACAAAAACTTGATTGCAAGAACCAATCAAAGACCGTCAAACATAATCAGTGCAAATTAACAATAAAACACACAAGCATGCAAATGGAGTGAAATATGGGGGTAATCCCCAACTGAGTCACCAGAATGCACGATGCCTAGAAGAATGTAATGCCTAGATTTTGAAATTTAAACAAAAACAAAGAAACAATGCAATATTTTTATTCAAAACATGCAAAACCTCTAGATAGAATTTAATGTTACCAAAACCTCCATTGTTGAATGATTTGCTCCTTGACTTATGAAATGTGGATACTCCTTGCTTAAAGATCACTAGTTTGACAACATGTACTTAGCATAAGTGATCATAGATTGATTCGGATAAAAGGATGCTTGAATTTATAGATTTAGGAATGGGGAATGGATGGTTAAGATTTTATTGTGAGATCAAAGGTGGAGAATGGTTGAGAGGAATTCCCTAAAATCTAGGAGAAAATGGAGGTTGGAAATGAAGGTAGATAGAATATGAATGGCTAGGATTAACTTACCAAATTTAGTAAGTACTTGTGAGCATGATAGAAATTAGGGACATGTGCACCTAAGAAAGCTATGACTTTGGAATGTGTTGAGAGAATAAAGGGACCATAAGGACAGGTGTTTTTTAGGTGCCCAATATTCTTGGAATGTGTTGAGAGAATAATGGGAGAACAAGTACAAGTAATCTTAAGTCCCAATTAATCTTTGAAAGTGGTGAAAGAATAATAGGTGAAAATAAGTGATTATTTATTCATTTATTTGTGAGGAGATGGAAAAGGTGATAAATTAAATAATAAGTATTTAATTAAGTGATGGACTTTAGGTGAAAGGGATATGTCCTAGGTTTATTAGGACTAGGTGATGGTGTTGGATTGGCATTGATTTGTCATTGATGCCAAAGGCTAACAAAGGCTCGGAGGTTGCATTGGTATATCATTAATGTCAAAATTTGTAAAGAGTTTAAAGTTTGTGATGTCCACATTTGGAGTTGATGGTGTTGTTATTCATCGAACTACAAGGTCCTCGCTGCAATGATGTGATCTCATGCTTATTCATGCAAATATTGAGCAAAGATTGCTTTTTATTCACAAGGAAATATTTTTGATGTTGATACTCAAAGGTATTCATGATTCATCTTTTAGATATTGGATTTCATGGTGGTGTTGTATTCCTGGATTCAAGACAGAGAAATGCACTTTTGTGTTGAGATGTCCTACTCTAGGGTTATTGATTATTGAAATTTGCATACTTGTTAAAACCCTAGGTTTGTTCTATGTTCCAAAAGAGCATTAAGGTTTATATGTTGTAAAGTGTTTTTAAAGGTGGAATGAAGGTTAAGGTGACTTGCTATAGCAAGTCCAGGTCACTTGAAAGATCACTTAAAGGGTTTGATTGGCATTCCTTATTGGTCCCTACTCCTTTTCTTTACCGATTGAGCAGGTAAAAGACTTGCATTTTAAATATCAATGGTTGTTGTTTAAAAGATTAACTTGGTGGGAGCACTTGATCAAAGGCTCAAATTTGAACTTACATAACAGCTATTCTCCAATGAACGAAGTTTGACAGGTGTATTTATGTCTTTGTTTTGGAGTTAGTTAACAGTTACAAAACTACATTGAAGCTACAATGAAAAGAGGAACTCGTGAGTGGTGTTTTTAGTTTGATTTTTGAATTGCGGGAAAAAACTTGATGCAACGTGAATGAAAACATTGTTATGTTGTTCTTCTAACATGAAAATTTGAGTGAGAAGAATGTGTAAAAAGGTGCAGTAGTCATTGTCGATTGAGTTTATTCCTGTTATGGTGGAATATGACTCAAAGAAAAGGATTTGCATAAGTTTCCTATAATGTATTGAAGAGTATCTTATCAATTTTTGTGTATGTCAAGGGTTTAAAGAATGAGTCTTTGAATATCAGATATTGTTCAAGTGTCATATCTTCTCTGCAAAGACCTATGTGACTTGAGAATGAGTGCTAGTGCTTTTGAATTGGAGTCTAGAACAGTGTGATATGTTATGAACAAGAAAATGAATGATGAGTTGTTTAATTGAGTGGAGTTTGTCCTTGTAAAAGAATGTCACTATCATTTATTCTCTATCATCCAAAGAAACAGTGATTAAGCAGTGAAGTATTTTGAAATAGAGTAGTTCTTTGTGTTTATTTCTTTCAAGATTGAGAAAAGGTGTTGATTGATTGTCAGTGAGACAAGTTGTTGTAATCAGTAAGGATCTTGCAGTTTTCCAGAAAGAATCTTGTATAGAGGGTGTTGAAGGTATATTTTGTTGGTGCATATTGTAACAGGGTAACCCACTGAAATAGTGTTTCTTCTTTCATTGGAGATTTGTCATTAAGATCATGGAGTATTTGCCAATGAGGCAGTTGTATTTTCCAGTGAGGCATACTTGTAACCAATGATGTTCCTTTGCCAGTGAGGCATATTGTGTAGCCAGTGAGGCTTTGCTAGTGAGGCACAAAAATTAGTCAATGAGGCTCTGTAATTAGTGGGATTTTATTAAGCTAGTGAGGCAATTTTTTCCAAGTGGTTTTTTATCCCTATAAGGGTTTTCCACATAAAAAATACTTGTTTTATGATTCTTTTGTGGTCCATGCGATTATCATGTTTCATGCAATTTAGTCTTGTTGCTTCCTTTGTCTACTTTGCAAAATTTGAGTTTTTCATGTTGTTTAAGGATCTGCTATTGGCTATCACATTTGGTTACACTCTTCAAATTGAACATTCAATGATTACAAAGAGACTGTGTTTTGAAAAACCATTGAATTGAATTTGATTATTGAAACATTGATTCACCCCCCCTCCCCCTCTCAGTGTTTTTTCGTACTCCAACAAATGGGATGTAAGCCTAGATGATGAAATTAGTCAATTAGGGGTTAGGTGATAGGTTTAGTGATGATGAAGAAACCTAGGGAATATTTTAAGTGTCTACAGTACCTAAGACAAAATTTGATGCTTTAGAATCTTCCCAAATCTCATATAGTTCTATGTGCTTAGCAAGCAACATTTCACCTATTGGTGCCCTTGCTAGCTCTATCCTTGGAGGGCATGTTGTGATGGACATGTTGAAGACCAATATGGTTAAAGTTGTAGCAACTACTTTATAGGGATCTTGTTCTATTGCTAAGAGTGTGGTCCCATGGAGGGGCTTCGAGATCTATTTTTATGGAGCCCCTATCTTTTAGGATTTCAAATTTCAACGAGTGAAATTGAGGTGGGGCTAGAAATTGGCCCTACAACATAGGGATTTTTTTGCCACTTGTATATCACCTAAATTTTAAAATTCCTAACAAAAAATAAAAATGAGATCATTTTTATTTATTAATTAATTTTTATCAAAGTACTCCAATTCATTCCTTAAATTTTGGAGCTCAAACTTTTAAGCTAGATTGCACTATTAATTTCACCGGACCACCAACTTTAAAACATTCCTAAAAATTCTCTACACCCACTAAATTTTTTTAGGAAGCCCCCTCTATTGGACCTTACCCTAAATGTTTAGAGGCAAGGGAAGCCAATTTATTTTTTACGGTGTTGCAAGATCTAGGGGATGCTATTGGAAATGATTGTGGCTCACCTTTGAGGAAATTTTGGGTTGATGTTCTCAAAGGTAAGGTCATGTCTATTATTGCTCAATCCTTGCCATTGAATCCAATTCAAGATGGAAAGTGTATTACTTAGAGTCACTAATTTTATTATTGAAAGGTCAATTCACAAGCTTGGAAATTCTCTTATTGAAAATTTATTAGGAATAGGTCAAATATTTATGTTTTTAAAAATTGAGCTAAGTAGAAACTTCATGACCATTAAGATTGGATGTTATTGCTGGTGTGTCTTGGCCTATATTCAAATGGGCAAGTGGTCAAAGAATTATTAATTCAAATCTAAAATGGAGAAGGTGTATTCATAGAGTTCTTGAACAAAATTTGGAGGGTCTCAAGTTGTGTAGAGTTTCTCTTGGCCCTGTCACAATATGAATGGATGAGTGGGGATATCTTTGTATGTTGCAACTTAGATTAGACTGCAAGTGGGAGATTGTTGGTGTAACGTATCCATTATGTGCAGCCCAATAATATATTAATAGATTATATTTATATAATGACTAGAAATTCTAATATATTTAATTTTTAATTTGTGTTTTGATTTTTTATTAATATATTATTGATATTATTTTTTTATTTATAAACATATATCTTTAAGTAGTATTTAAATTTTTATTAATATTAATAACATAAAATTATAATTTTTATAACAAAATTATTTGAATGATAATTACAAACTTATTTTTTAAAATTATTTATTAAATATTTTATAATATTTTTAAATAAAATTGTTTTCTAAATCTTAAATATACAATTATAAAATCAATATAATAAAATTGACATTATAATTACATGTTTTAAATTTGTGTTCCATTAAGACATGCAATAATCTACAATATAGAACTAATTAACAAAAATTATATTTAAATTAATTAACAAAATTTATATTTAATTTTTTTCAACTCTACAAAACTACAATTATAATACTATAAAGACAAAACTAAGCTGTGAAGAAAAAGCACAGAGCAAGGAGCCAAAATCTACATGGCTCCAAAAATTTCTTTCCCTCTATTTTAATATTTACTTCATTTTTCCATTTTTTCACTGCACAAATTACTATTAATACTATAAATACAAATTTAAGATCACTGCTTAATAATAAGAAGAAAAAATAAATATTTGTATACCACCAGTTCGACAAATAATTTAAATATGTTGAAAAATAATTGCTAACTAAAATAAGCTAACCAGCGGCAGGCACTTATACATACCAAACTCCACCGAAATGACAGTCTATTCTGTAAATCATTTCACAAAACCTCTTACGCTGAATTCCTTCTAGGGCATCAAACCTCCTTTTATGGGATAGTTATGCTTTGAACGAAATTGCCTCTGAAACTAGTTTTAATGAACTTTAGGAATCACTGTCTGTAACAGATTATTTTTCTAAGCGTTCTGTTTATCATATGTGGAAAGGATATCAAGTGGCCAAGACTATCGAGACTCTAATCTTCTCTTCGTGAGAGGGGAAGATGTGTTCTAACCCAGATTATAACAATATCACAGTAGAGTACATCCACCAATCCAAGTTGCAATTCATCTTTTGACATGGCACCTTCAATGGCTAGATTAGATCCATAATCTCCTTTCAGATTTAAAAAACAAGAATCATTAACTAATTACAAATTAAGAACTGCAAATGAGATCAGCATGAGAGTAAACGCATCTCATTGATAGATCTGATTGCAGCACCTATATATCGAAACCCTATATGAAATCCGTAGAAATGAAAACCTTACTGATTACTAAAAATTACCTTTTTTATTCCAAGCAAGACGTTTTATGGGTTCCAACGCACTTTCTGGCAATGCAACATCTGACATTGATTATTTGTGAAAAGCATCAATACTTAAAAAATCTGGTGGAAACTGAATATTGTACAATGCCAAACCCAATTTGCTCTAAAATAGAGGATAGCAATGAGCCTAGACATAGAAACATTGGTACCAACAATGATGATACGAAAATTAAGTCAATAGCCATTCAAAGGGTGGAGTAACTGTAATATCAAAAAAATCAGTGGGTGACCAGATGGTTCTAATCATAGAAGCAGTGCCCCCTCCGGTAGAATGATTCAGAGTCCAGGTAGAAAGACAAGTTTGGTTAAAGTATTCAAAGCACAGCAAAAAAAATATTTGGATAAAACAGAGGTAAAATGATTCCTTGTGTAAAGCTAACTTCCAAAAGAAGCAATGGCCCAACTACGTCGGCCTTCTTCCTTTCTACAGATGAAATCTCAAACACAGGCTATTCCAGTATAACTTGAAGAATTATTGGAAGACATTGTCAAGCCAACAGAAACTAAAACTTCCCAAAACAACTGTCAAGCCACCTGACACCTCATATAATAGATCTGGTAACAACCATGCTCTCTACACCTAGCATTTTTTTATTGTAACTACACTCATCCGTTTTGTGAATATTTTTGGATTAGATTATAAAAGATTTTTAATCTTCAAAATATATCATAAATACTGATAAAAAAAAATCACATAAACCAATTCATGATACTGATTAAAAAAAAATCGCATAAACCAAATTCAAGATAGTGATTAAAAAATCACATAAACCAATCATCAACCAACTATTTTATCGTCCTTGCAATTGCTTCTTCACATTATTCAGATAGTGCAATGTACCGTTACTAATAGAGCAAAAATAAAATTTTAAATTTTAAAAATAAAAACTGCAAAACTAACCATATCACACTTTCACTAACACGATTTATAGCATGGGGTTCATGCTTTATCATACTTCATAAAATACATGCTAATAACAGTGATAAGAAAGAAACTTTTCACATAAAACACAAACAAACAATCCCTGAAACTTGGGCATCTTTAACACAGAACCATCACAATTAATGATCAGTGCAGTGCCTCTGAGATAAGTAGCCTGAAGAGAGAGACAAAACGGCCAAAATGTGGTGTGAAAACACACCGTTAAGATGGAAATGGGGATGAGAGTAGGAATAGAGAAATCAAGCTCTTTCACCTCTGATGCGGCGAGCGAGCTGAATATCCTTGGGCATGATGGTGACCCTCTTGGCATGGATGGCACAGAGGTTGGTATCCTCGAAGAGACCCACCAGGTATGCCTCTGCTGCCTCTTGCAGCGCCGCAACGGCGGAGCTCTGGAAGCGCAGATCGGTCTTGAAGTCTTGTGCAATCTCCCTGACGAGCCTCTGGAAGGGCAACTTCCTTATGAGGAGCTCAGTGCTCTTCTGGTATTTGCGGATCTCCCGAAGGGCGACAGTTCCAGGCCTGAACCTGTGTGGCTTCTTCACTCCGCCAGTTGCTGGAGCAGACTTCCTTGCTGCTTTCGTTGCCAACTGCTTGCGGGGAGCCTTACCCCCGGTCGACTTTCTTGCGGTCTGCTTTGTACGGGCCATTCTTCTCTGCTAATTCTTTCGCCTTCTTTTCTCTCTACTCAAAACACCGATACTGATGCTATCCCTCTTCTCCTGCTTCGAGTTTTATACATCCCTTTCAAATTCAGATTAAGCGCCAACGCATCCTGTCCGTTCCATTCTTTTTCCCTATCGACGGCTCCTCGTCGTTTATCTTCCCCGCTCACACGGATCGTGAAATCCTCCGCCAATCCACAATTGACATCCTTATCTCCTCCGTGACATGGAAGACCGTGCATTTGTAAATAAAACACAAACTACAATTTTACAATTTTACTTTATTTTACTTGCATGGTTAGAAAGTGTAATGGGCGGGTTGCTAGGAAGTCTATAGTTAGGTATTGCAAGTGAAATTTTAGTTTATTATTTGTGTTACATATAAGTATTTTTTTAAATAAAAGGGAATTAAAAATCTACACAGTTAAAGAAGTTTGATTCATGTGTTATTTTTTCTTGAATTCAAGTTTGATTTCGATAAAAGTTTTCAAATAAGATTTTTAATTATTGTGTTAGTCTCTTCTCAATATTGTTCATCTAACTCTATTTTGTTGTCAGTTTCTCTTTTTAAAGTTAGTCTTAAGATTGTGGATGTTTAACACATCATCATTTCGTACTAGCTTAAAAGACTTATTAAAAAATAGTAATATAAAGTTTGTATGTTTTACCCATGGAGCCTTATATTTACATTCAACATTTAGCCCTTCCATAAGCAAGTATGCTCTCTCATTGTGTTTGGTGTGCATCTATACACAATTGACTTCCAATCTTATTAGTAACTAGAGATTGACTTCTATACTATGTAACTAGAGATGGACTTGAATGATTGTTGAAAAGCATATAAACACTACAACAAATTCTTTACTATAATAATGTATTGTGAGACTACGCAAGAAGTGGCAATTTTTTGGATGTATTCTAAATCTATTATCATCAAATCTCATCAAGTGTGAGGCATATCCATGTACTTGGAACTCCCTCATTTTGGTTTGGAGATGTGTTATGATACCGTTTGAGAAGAGAATGATAAAATATGTGTGTAAAAGTAATGCTAATATTATACTCATGTATAGCCTAATGGAGCCAAGTTGTGTCCATTCAACAACGTCACTGTTCTTGTGTCCTAATTAAAATATTTATTTAATGGCATCTAGCTCGTAGGGTTTTTTTGGAAAAATTGACATAAAGGATTATGGATATTCTAATTTTGTATCGACTTCACATTGGTTTTTGCTACTTTCAACATCTATTGGCATTGCCTGTTTAAAGTCTATTTTAATGGTGTGCATGTCATATTAAAGATGTTTATATTATTAACAAGGATTTGAACTAGGGATTAAACATCTACTTCAACATCCTTAAATGTTATGGGTCATGTCAAATTTTTCATTCTAATACATATAAGACATGGCACCTACTTACATAGTAGTGTTTACATTTGTCTTTTGCATGAAATATTTTAATTATTAACATATTTATGCCTTCAAGTATATGTGAAAGAGTTCTTGCTATTGTTGTGATATCCCATGGGGAGCTAATTATGTGACCATTGTATTTGCATTGTCTTCCATGAGTATGTATTATTTTCGATATTGTATTTAATCATGTCATGATCATCTATTTTATATGAATGAGGATATTTAAGATATCAGGTTGTTCAACTAGAGATCTAAGTTGTTAATTGTATAGAATCAATAGATTCCTTTCTTGATGAAGTATCCTCTATAAACAATATTACTACCGGATAAGTGAATTTGCATACTGGGGTAATGCTCCTTACATATAGTGCATGTTGATGAGATTGATAATACACCTATTTTATTTTAGAAATATTATATTGCTCGCACAAAGTATACAGAGTGGTAGATGTCTCTATTAAATGTTATTATTGTTTGAAATTGTATATCACTTTTGTTTCGTGTGTATTCTACATGTCATTGTCTCGTTTTTTCTTTATGAATATACAATACAATTATTTGTGCTTCTTGTATTTTGACCTAAATATTTTATATTATTTTATATTTTCCATTTAGGAACTTGATTTCATTGTTTTTGTTTCATTCAAATGGTGTTCAATTTGAGAAATAATATATGTTATCTTCTAACTTCTTTTTGGTTCAAAGATGTGCTTATCGAATGCACATCTATTGAAGGAGATCTATTATCTCTATTGCCTAAATTGTATATGATTTTGTTTATTTATTTCATCTTTATGTAGATCATAGTATGACTTATTTGCTTTATGATGCTCTAATTTTTGGAGTTGGATATGGGAGGGTTGGCTCATAGAAGTCTCTAGGATAAAATTTCCATATCTGCATTTAACATGCAAAAGTATGGTGAGGTGTTTATCAACCATTATCTTTAAGTAGTA
This sequence comes from Sequoiadendron giganteum, assembly GCA_007115665.2. NCBI lineage: Eukaryota > Viridiplantae > Streptophyta > Pinopsida > Cupressales > Cupressaceae > Sequoiadendron > Sequoiadendron giganteum. The sequence continues at coordinate 255,955,329 of CM021109.1, read as the reverse complement.
AATATTTATATTTTGGAACATGGATTGAGAAGTATTATTGTAAGCAATAAAATTTTGAAACATAAAATAAAAATAAAAGCACACATTTAAATCCTAATTTCAAACCTCAAATTTAGCATATGAAAGTATTTTCTCGAGACTTTGACAATAAGTGGATGCTTAACTCAATAGCGCAACATTAACAAATTTTAAATCATGAAAGTGACAAGTTTATGTTGCATGAAGATTTTAATGGAGAATCTTTGATAAAATTATAAAATTTTGGAAGATCAAAATGACGATGGAGATTCAATAAAATATCAAGAGTTAACTTGAACACACCTAATAAATTAGGTGAATTTATTAAGGAAAATTATCATTTTGAATTTCATGGATTAAATAATTAATAATGGATAATGATGATAATTAATCATATGACAAATAATAATAAATGATAATTAATAAAAAATATTGGAATGATTATCAAAGAAATTATTTTAGTGTCTACATTTTCTCCTCTTTCAAACAATGTTCAAAATAAACTTGTTTCAAAGAATAGAAAAGTAACAAAGAAGAAAAAAATAGTAAAGATGAAAATAGTGATGATGTGCCCTCGGGTGGAAGAAGCAACAATAGATTAATTAGTGGGATGAATGATTCCCCATCGCGAGTTTATTTGTGTCCAAAAACTGTTATGAAATAACTTGCACAATAGAAGATATAATATGAAATATGTTACAAATACTTGATAATAATTGAGAATAACAAGCCACTTCGAGGGGAAAACCTCCAAATATATCCAATGAGAACACAATTCATAATATTATGATAATAACTAACCTATACCTCTTATATTTACCATACTTATGCCTTGAATACCACCCAGATTGACTTAGATACTTAAATATAACTCCCACGATGACCTAAATACATATATATGATTATAATAATGATTAGGTAACTTATTTAAGAGTTAATATAGCCACAAATTATTCATAACACAATACACACTATAGGGTTAGGGGCATAACATTGCCCCCAACTCTACAAAAGCATTGTCCTTGTTTCTAACTTTTTCATCTCCTTTTTCTACTCTTGCCTCCTCTTCTTCTATTGTTTTTTGTTCTTCTTCTTCTTCTTGCTCTTGCTCTTTACTATTTTTTTCTTGTTCTTTTTCTTCCACTTCTTGTTCTAGTTCTTTTTCTTCATTTTTTTGCCTACGTTTTATTGTGAAGAAGCTCCAAAACACTCATTTTGTAATAAATCACATAAATAAAGTCCAAATACTTTGAAATTTTTATTGTAACATACCAAGGCCAAGGTCACACTTTCTTAGAAAAATAAAAAATTAAATTAGGTGATTTATAACCTTGAGAATGATTTTTTGGAAACCCTAATTCAAAAATAAATTACTTAACTATTCTCCAATTATCTATTTTTTTAATTTGGGTGCCTCTATTACTGCTTACAAAACCCACTAAAAATCAAGAACAAATTCACTATGATTTGGGAGATATGAGCTTTCCAAAAAAATGTGGAAAACCTAATTCTACAATAAATGTATCAATTTTGTTCCAATTCCACTGAAATTGGGATTGTACATTATTCAATATATTATTCAAAAACCCTTTAAAAATTAGAAAAAAAATCACCAAAATCTAAGAGATATGCACTTCCTAAAATGACCTCCAAAATTGAGAAAACACCTTACCTTCACGGAGTCAAGATCATGCTCTAATACCACTTGTAATAAAATAACTTGCACAATAAAAGATATAATATAAAAAATGTTACAATTACTTGATAATAATTGAGAATAACAAGCCACTTTAAGGGGGCAAACCTCCAAATATCTCCAATGAGAACACAATTAACAATTTGATGATAATATCTAACCTATACCTCCTATATACCATACTTATGTCTTGGATGCCACCTACCCAACTTAGACACTCAAGTATAACTCCTAAGATGAACTAAATACACATATATGTTATTATAATAATTATTAGGTAACTCCTTTAAGAGGTAAGTTAGCCACAAGATGACTACTCATAACACAATACACACTACAGGGTTAGGGGGATAAAAAATTACACAAGTACACTCTTGAAAGAAGAGGCATGAAGAAAAATTTAGTTGGAAGATGAAAAATGATGAAATAAAAATAGAGGGAAAATGGAAAAAACTTAAAATATTGATGCAATAAATATGATTATGAATGAAATGAGGATGATGGATTTATTATGAAGATTGTTTATGCTGACATAAGGAGAACAACCTTTATTTTAATATAGAAAAGGATGTTATGGACTAGGGTATATAATACCAAGGTGATGATGTATCGAATGCATGGACTGATTCATGAGAAAATAACGAAGAAGATGACTCCCTGACACTCACAAGGCATTTGATGCCCTTGATAGGTTTGTGATGAGAATTGATAGATATAAGGAGTTCCCTACATATTATAAGGTGTTAGACCTTGGTGGGTCCAACAACAAAGCAACCAACAAACATGAAACATAAAAATAATAGACCTTGCATACATCAAACTTTACGATATATCACAATCAACCTTGAGTAGTCATTATATGGGTTAAAATATAACTCAAATGATTAAAAAAATCAAAAAGATAAAACAAATAAACAAGAAATTAAATATCAATTGGTACACAACAATGTTACCTCTTACCAAGGTGTTGAAAAACTAAAGGGATGGATGAGGATCATGCTTCATTTAGGGAAGGATGCACCCTACTAATGCAAACGATGGATGGGAAGAAAAAGGGAAATTTCATGGTGGTAAACAATGTGACAATTATATGTTATTAAGGTTGATTTGGAGTTATGGGGTTTTTTGCTAAAATTTTGATGTTTCAAGTGTGTTGTTTAAAGGTTTGAAAGTGTGTGTTGGTATATGATGTTTTTATTTGATAAAATTTTGGGTAAATACATGAAACTTGTTTATTATGGAAGGCATACTAGTCACTAAGAGACAAAAGGTGTAAACCAATATTTATTCTAAAGTAGTATGTAGTTAACTTCCTCTAGTGTAGAACAAGGCACAAAATATGATGTATCGAGAAGAATAAACTAGTGAAGTGAAAAATGATGAGGGATGGTCATGGACCTAAAAGTAGGAAGAGTCTAGTTTATTGCGCATGACACCTACAAGAAAGTTTGTACCATGGTACTTGTCCAAGGCACAGCTAGATGATTAATTATATTTACTATTTTATTTTATTTTTATTGTCAAACTTGATGCCTATTTGCCAATTTTTCATCATGGTGACTACCACAAGGTTCCATAGAAATGGTTTTTACCATAGGGTAATTATTCTCTTTACTTTTTTAAAAAATATTTTTGATTGAGATATTCCTTAGATCAAGCACAAAGGCGCTTGAGGTGCACAATTTTGATCAGTTAATTGGGCTTTTGATCCTAGGAGATATCTAGGTTATATGCTCTTAAACCATACTTGGAAATGATGAAATATGGGCCAACTAATTAGGCTCAAATTTACCCTTCTTATATCTATATATATATTTATTTGATTTTCCTAAAGGACAAGATTGTCAATCTCAAATTCATAAGCTCTAAGCTTATTGTCTTGACTATAATGAAGATGATTATAGTATGATTGAAGGTGATCGAGGGCATTGAGGAATCATTCATACAAAATTTATAACTCATGCAATCCAATTCTCATAATCAATTATGTGCCATAAGGAGGCACACAAGGATGGAAGTTTGGTCTTAATTAGCAAGACCTCTAAGCCAAAGATGAGGGAATATAGAGTGACACCGATTGGTGTCCAGATTCTACTACAATATGCACAAGGGATGATATTAAGTCGTAACTATCAATCATGATCATTGTTATTGACTATCTTTTTGAGAATTTGTAAGAGGGTTTTAGTATACATCTCTATTTGACCAATTTTTGGCTAATATAGGGTGGACCAATGATGTTGGATATGGAAGTACTCACGAATAGTGTTGAATTCTTATTTTTAATAATATTTTTTCATTATTATCGATGATGGTAGAAGGGATACCACAGTGACAAATAAATTTCAAGATTTGATGTATAGTGGTATTGGTAAGGGGGATGACTTCAATCTATTTGGGAAGTATTTATTAGTTGTTATTATGAATTTATAGTCATTGAAGGAAATAGGTAGATCTTATTTACGATATTGAGGCACCATTGTGAAGCAAAGTAAGGTGTGGTGATGGGTTGCAATGCCTATGAGGGTGCATGAATAAAATATTCATATTACTAATAAGATAAACATTTCTTTACAAACTAACATGCATCATGCTCCATGGTGAGCCAATAGTAGTTTATTTTCAATAGTTTATTGGCTAAGAAAATATCTCTAGTGTGTGCACCATAGATACCATCATGCACCTTTTTTAGTGCAAGAGAAGCCTCTTCTAAATTAAGGCAACTATGTAAGGTATTATAGACACTGAAAATTGACCACTTTCATTTAGCCAATTTACCCCTAATTCAACCAATGTCATATCCTCTATGCTAATTAAATAATACCCTATTATTTAATTAATACTCGTTATCTCTTATCCCTTCATCCTAATTTATTTCTTCTATCATCTTTAAATCCTAGCCTAAAGTAAATAATTATTTTTAATTATTTACTCCCATCACTTATCCCTTTCCTCAAAAAATTAAATAAATAATCTATTTATTTAATTCCCCTCATTTCAAATCCTCCAACTTGTGCAAATGGATCATTAATCCTTATTGGCCACCTAATCATTTGCCTAATCCCTCACTTACACAACCTAATCATTCATTAGCTATCCTAACCTACCCCCTAGTCAACTCTTCCCATCCCCAAGGAATTTTCAATTCCTTTTTGTCTTCCCAAGGTCCTTTTGAGGAATTTTTAATTCCTCTCTCATCCCCCAAGGAATATTAAATTCCTTTTCTCTTTCCCAAGGAATATAAAATTTCTTTTATCCTTTCCATGCACATTAAAAAGGAATTTTTAATTCCTTTGGTCAACTCTTGATCTCAACCATTGATCCTCTCCCAAGAATCAATATTGGCTATTCATTCATCTCCCCTCTTGTTAATGACTAAAAGACTTAGTCATTTTTCATTCTCATACATTCTCAACCTCATGCATCCAAGCCTTCTATTCTCACACACTACTATTTTGCATCCATAGCCAAATCCACCATCCTTGCACCCAAATCAAGCAAAATCAAGGTGTTATGCTGCCAAAATCACCTTAGAGCACACATGTCAAGCCATTGACGAGGGCAAACAACTCCATCAAGCTCATACAAGCTGAAATTAGTGTTATTTTCATGTTCTTATTTGAGTTTCATCTTTATCCCAATCTTAAGTGTTTTATTTTGTTTTTATCTTCTTTCTTGAGTTTATTTCTTGCATTTTAGATGGGGTAAAAACATTGCACACATTTATGGCATGCCTGGTGGGAACCAAGTCACGGGTCTTTTCTTTTACGTTTGTTATTGTTTGAGTTTTGTAGGTTCAGGTTTACACGTAGGATTCGCCGCGACGAGCGAATTTGTGCCTTACAAAGGCGAATCTACTTTCAAGAACAGACGAACTTCACATCAGGGGCGACTTTGCCTGTTATAGAGGCAAATTTTTGTTTAGTAGAGATCAAGCAAATTCGCCCTTTTTGTCAAAAGGGGCGATTTTTCCAGTTCAGGCAAACTTGATTAGACATAGAGGCAAATCTGCCTTCTAGGGCGAACCTGCTTCCAAGGGCGAAGTTGCAGAGATAGTCAAATTCGCCTATCTAGACAATACAGGAGAATTTGCACACTAGAAACAAGCAAATTTTCTCAGCACAGGAGCGAACTTGCTCATCAAAACAGGTGAATTTGCCTCCTACAAAGGCGAATTTGAGGTAAATCTGAGACTTGAATTTCCATTTTGCAACTTCAGCTTGGTTTCAATTTTTGGCACTAATTAGTTGACTCATCTGTTTGTGAGTGTGCCCAGTTTTTGCTAACATTTTGTGCAACTTTCCTTCGTTTGTCCAAGACCGATGGTGTGAAATTATTGACGTATTTTTGTAGGACGATCGGTTGAAGACTCGTTAGTTAGTTTTTCTGTTGATTTTCATATTAGCTAGGCACACGTATAATTAATTAAATGGTCAATTAACCTTGTTTGTTGTGCTTGGGAGTAAGTTGTTGACTTATCCACTCCCCTTGCGCCTTTAGGTGATCCTAGGTGATGAGAAATCGTAGCTTGCTCTAGTCCAGTCCAGTCTACCCAAGAGGTGCTAGTGCGTCTAATCTCTCCCCTTGCGCTACGTGCAAGCTTAGGGACCAACCGAAGTGTCTAGTATTTTCTTCCTTTAGCGGGACCTACCTAGGATTTCATCACCCGGGGGATGATTCCAACCACGTGTTACCGATGAGGTATATAAAAAGGGAGAATGAAAGTTGTACCCCTATCCAGTCACGTCGTGTCTAGCAAAGTGTCAAAGCAAGGGTCATACCTACATTAGACATGCAGAGTTGGTTTGAGTTACCAGTACCTCATCGGGGCTCCTGACTCATGCTTGTGACAAATTGGTGTTCACGCTTGTGACGGGTTGTTGTTCATGATTGTGCCCCCACATGTCATGCGTATATCAGGGACTCACGAGATAGCATTGTTCAACCTAGATATAGACCTATGTTCTAGTCGCGGCTTGGTGTAGTGTAGGGGATGCACACTATACCTCGAAGTTACTCACCACGTACTCACTTGGGTTGAGAGACAAATCCTTTTGGTGGAATACGATAGTCTTTGAGTGAGGGTGTGAAGGTGAGCTCGTGGCGTCTATTGATGACCCTATGCCACTAGAACGCTAGCTATCCGCCTTCGTGAGAAAGGGTGACCCATAAAACCACCCCGATATCATAGAGCATTAACCTTGAGTTTTTTGCTCAAGGTGGTGGGCCTACATCAAGTTTGTAAACCCATATCACTAATTTTAGGATTGTGTTGCCTGACGTGTCTTCTTTGTGCGATACCAATGCTTTCATTTTCAGTTGAGTCGGTTCAACCTCATGTTTGTTGTTTGTTGTATCTGCTTTCCTTTACCACAGTCAGCCCCTACCTTCAGAGGCAAATTTTCCCCTTATAGAGGTGAATTTGTATTGCATACAGATAATTTTGCCCTGTAAAAGGGAGATTCTACATCTCATTCCAATCTAGGTCCTTTGTTTAGGCGAGTTTGTCTTTGTTAGAGGTGAATTTGCTTGTGGGTCACTTTCTTAGGCGACCCCATTTTTGCCTGTTCCTTGGAATAGGCGAGTTTGTCCATCTATTAGGTGAGTTTGTCTGTCCTTGTTAGTCACATTCACCCGTTCTCCCAAGATAGGCGAATTTGTCCCTACAGAGGCAATTTCACTCCTTGTCTATGTCTCCCATCTGTTTCCTCAGTTGTCAAATTTGCCCATTTATTGAGAATAGGCGAATTTGCCATCAGTTTAGGCAAATTTTCCCCACACAGGGGAGATCCCGTCTCCCGTTCGAGTCTTTCATTTGTTACCCCATCTGTCAAATTCACTCACTCTCTTAGGATAGATGAATTTTCTCCCCCATTTGGGCGAATATGTTCCCTGCATAGGCAATCTCGTTTTCCATCTGAGTCCAGGTTTAGGCGAATCCGTTTGTCCGTTAGGCAATCCCATTTTCAAATGGGTTCATTCCCATCCGTATTGTTCAAGAAATAGGTGAAGTTGTCATCCTGTTAGATGATCTTGAAAGTCAAATCTTCCTGTTCCCTAGTGATTTCCAAGGTTTTAGGCGAACTTGTCAGAGAATAAGTGAAGTTGTGAGAGTTTAGGCAATTTTGCTAGTTGTTTGGGTGAACTTGCTGTCAGATAGGCGAACTTGCTCAACAAATTCAACAGTTTCTTGTACTAACCCAGACTTGGGGCGAATTTACTTCCCTGGATAGGCGAATCTGCTTGACAAATTCGCCTATTTCCCATGTCACCTTAGATTTGGGAAAATTTTATCTCCTTGAACGAGCAAGTTTGCTAAACACAGAGGCGAGTTTTCCCTCCTCGAATAGGTGAATTCATGACTGAAAGAGGCAAATTTGTGCTACACAGACGTGAATCCACTTCCCATACAAAATCTAGAGAATCAATCCTTCTCATCACAATTAGTTTGCATCTTTCCAAGTCTAAAATCACAATCCAATCATTTCTAATCTTCCTATTCATCCCCAAACTATCAAATTCTCAAAAAACAGTAGGAATTTATTTACCCTAACTTGTTGGGGTCATAACTTTCTACTCAATGCTCATAATTCAAATTCGTTTACGTCGTTGGAAAGCTCTCCAATAGTACTAATTCGGTCCCTAAAAAAGTGTGACTTTGGCAACCCATTTGTAGGGATTGACGCAAGTTTCAACCCCAAATTCTGCTTCGAAGACCTCTGAAAATGTGATTTACTACAACATAGAAAAAATTGAAAAAAACAAATAAAAAATTTAATTTTTGGTTTTTCTCAATCCTGTCACTCCTGAACTGTTCCAGACCATAATCTGAGCTTCAATATAGTCTTAATCTAAGCTTCAATCCAATCCTAATATGAGCTTAAATCAAATCCCAATCTAGCTTAATATACATCCCAATATGAGCTTTTGTCCCTCCACATCGAAGGTCTTCTGATATTGAAACAAATCTTAAGATCCCTTCTTCCACATTCTTCTAATCCATTCTATTCATCTTTTAATTATCTCTCATTTTCTTCTAATCATCTATTCTCATCTTTTCAATCTGACGCCATGAACCCTTATCCTCCTCCCGCACAACCAAAAATATTAGTCAAGGGGAATCCCAATTAAGTTGACGATGATAATGAAAGTCTTGTTGATCAAAATGAGTATGATATAGATCCCCTTGATGCTATTATTACTAGCAAGCTTTCCCCAAGCGTCTTCCAAAATCCAATCACTCCTTCGAGCTATCCTATCACACCTTCATCCACACCTAATAACAATCCTTATGCTACCTTTGACAAGGGATATCTAGTATCTTCCTCATCCAAATATTCATCATATCCTTCATCTACATCTTTCTCTTATCCACCATCCCAATATGCCTATCTTAATCCCACATCCACATTGATGAGCCTAGTTTTTGGTCCAAATTTGGGTAGAATCTATAGTTTATTTATTGAAGTTGACATGGACTTTGATATTAAATGTTGATATTTCTATAGAATTTCTCTCAAACCATAGACATTGGGTTTAATTTCATTTATGCCAGTTTTAATGACATTAGCCTATTATGTGGACTATCTATATTAATTTTGCATGTGGTTAATGAATGTTCTTTAAGGTGGTTATAGTCATGCAATTATTATGCGTACTAACATTACCATGCAGACATTCTTGAGGATACTAAATTAAGGAATGCAGATGATCATGCAAAGGAGTCGTTCGAAGGTCAACTAAAGGATCACGGTGAAGATTCGCCATGTCAGCCACATGTAACCGCCTTATATTGATCTTTCATGATGTTGAGCAGTTACAAACGTTACTGCAGCGTTGAGTCTATGTTTGGACTTGCATGTCTGACCGGATTCCCTGCATGTGTAGCCACCCTTCCATTCTTTTCTTTGTTTTCCCTAAATGGTGTCCTCTCAGTTAGTGGGAGTTGACTACCCTGTTTATTTGGTAGGATAAATAAGGTTCAAATTCTCCTTCTTCGGGAGTTTGAAGGTTACAGAGTTGCTGAGTTATTCATTTTGCATCTGATAATATACTAGCATTTCCAGACATGCTACTCTTTTGTATTTGCATTTCCCAATGAATAAGATGAAGTTATGAGTTGAGCATTTGAGTTTACATTAGTTTTAGAGGATACTCATCCAAGGGGGCCCACTTGGTGAGTAATCTATACCTTAGTTTAGTTAGATTAGTTATTATTTTATGTTTAGTACTTAGTTTAGAATCTGGCACTGATTGTTCCTGTAGCCACTAGAGTTCCATTATGTGACTACTCCTGCAACCAAAGCAGAAAAAAGTAGTTCCTTGTTTGTTGTTCAGATTTTCATTCACATCATGCATGTTCATCTTAGTTTAATTGTTGAGTGATGTTCAACTTTTACTTTGTTCCTTTCCATGCAATTTACTTTCAATATTGAATCTTTTTAGTTGTAGAACGAAGATGACTACTTTGAAGTTCCTAGTGCACATACTGTGCTAACCCATTTCAAGTTCATGTCCCTGGATTGACAATTTAAATGTACCTTCATGATGGTTCAAATGGCTATTCAAGTTAGATGTCCAATCTCTGAATCACGGCTGTAAAGGCTTAGTTATTAAAATCATTGTAGGAGGTCGACATTTTTGGCGTTGTTGCTAGGGATGGTGTCAAACTAGGGAGTTCTTTGGAGTCATTATTAGTTTTTTTTTCTCCTATAGTATTTTCTAAAGTTTTCTCTTAGTGTTTAGAATTTATGATCCACTATTCTTTCACCAATTCTTTGTGTGAGTTGGTTGATGTTGAGTGATACCGCATGCATAGAAGAAGAAGAGATGCTTATGGGAGATTCCTTCCTAATAATCCATAACCATTTCAACTAGCAGAGCTTCCAAATCTACCCAAAAATGAAGAAGAAGAAGAGCCATACCCCTTTGCTGATACATTTCCTAACTTAAACAATTTTGAAGTTTCCTTTGAAGATCAAAATCCAATTGAAGAACCCTTTAATTTGAAACTTCATCAAGCAAACATGGCTGATGCAAATGGAAACAGGCCTAATAGGCAGAACCAACCAGCTTTTCCTTTTCCTATTGCTCAATAGAATGAAGTAGACAACCTCAAAAATATAAGTGCTTCAATCCTTCCTCGGTTCTATGGACTTATCACAGAAGATCCTGATACATTCTTGTTTGAGTTTGATATACTCTATAGAAGTTATGACTATACCACTGATTCCCACAGGCTTAAGCTATTTCCTACCACTTTGAAAGAAGCTGCGTTGAGATGGTTTATGAGCCTTTGAAAAGATATTGTGGAGACTTGGGAGGACATGAAGACAAATTTCCTTGAGAAATATAAAGAGTATTGCAGGGGCAGTGATATGAGAGGAGATGACATTTTTCAGAATGCAACAAAAGGAAGATGAAAGCCTGAAGGATTTCATTTCAAAGTTTCTATTTTGTTTGCAAAAATCTCCACATCATACACTCAATGAAGACTCACAAAAAATAATTTTATTGAGAGGAATTAATGAAAGTTGGACTGATGCCTTGGACCTGATGGCAGGAGGAGATATCACTCAAGTTCTTTGGGAGGATATCAAGAAGATATGCTAAAACTATTTTAGGGAAGCCTCAAATAAAGGGAGGGTTTACCAATCCTCTATGGGTAAGTCATCCATCAGTGGAGTTTCAAGGATGGAGATTACTCACTTACTAGTAGATTTCAAGCAGGATATCATAAACAATCTAGCTACTCAACTGGATACACTTCAAGCCAAGAAGAAACATGAGGAGACAGAGGCAATGCTGACAGAATATTGCTCTCATTACAGACAAAAGAAGGACTGCAGATGCAAGATGGTAGCTAACATTGATAGCAAGAAGATTCCACCTGAGTTCAAACCAATTCAGACTGAAGAATACCAAGTCTACTTTGTTGTACAGAAAAGGCCATGGGCTCCAAGACAAGGTATGCCACCAGATCCACTATCTTTTGTTGGGACATATTTTAATTCCTATTCATCTGGTAACCAATGGCAACCCCCATGTCCATCCAACTATGGAGGATATCCACCATAGTCTTGGGGTAGCCCTCCAAATGCTTGGACCAATTATCAAAATTCTTCACCTCAGTTGTAGCAACCTCGGGAGAATCAACAACAGTTTCAAGGACCTTGGCAGCCACCTCCAAGAAACTAGCGACAAACATCCCAATGGAGAGGTGGACAACAATGGCCAAACTAGACAACCAGTTACATGCAACCACCTTCCCAACCCCAGCAACCTGCTATCATGCCTCCCCCTGCTAATCCCAGCTCAAATGCACCTAAAACCACTCAATTACTAGCTCATCCCACACCTAACCCAAATAATAAACCACAGCAACAGCCTGCATATGCTATTGATCCAAATCAATTTTTTGCATATGCTGTGAGTTTAAGTAACATATGTTTGCATTCAGGAACTACTTTTCCAGCTCCTTCCGCATCCATCATCACTGAGCTTCCTGTGGAAGAAGAAACTCTAGATGTTCTCATTCAGCCTAGTGCACCTAAAATTTTTGAACCAGTTCCAGCCAAGTAGATGGCACAAGAACCACCATTCCCCCAGAGATTGGAAGTTTCCAAACAAAAGGAAGACAAGGAGGACACCACTTTTGACATTCTAGACCAGTTGAAGCATATACGTGTCTAAATACCCCTATTCCAGGCCATAAAAGATGTTCCTATATATGGCGAGGCAATCAAAGAAGCATGCCTCAAAAAACTGGGCAGGAAAAAGAAAGACCCAACTATAGTTCATGTAGCGGGATAGTTGGCTAACATCTTGCTTGGAAAATTAACTATCCCCAAGTACAATGATCCAACTAGTCCTGTGATTGAAGTTATTATAAATGGGATACACATAAAGAATGCTTTGATTGACTTGGGTGCAACAATAAAAGTGATGACTAAAGACATCATGCAGCAACTAAACATTGTAAGTATGAGATCCACTCCTACCATCCTGTAACTTGTTGATAGTTCCATTGTTAAGCCTGATGGCATAGTAGAGGACCTTGTGGTGATTCTATATTCTTAGGAGTATCCAACTGACTTCATGATTCTTTCTCCTAAAGCTACACTAGGTGGGTATCTTATCATCCTTGGAAGGCCATGGTTAGCAACAAAAATGCTTATATTGGATGTCGGTCAGGTTACATGACCATTTCTGATGGCAGAAACACCAAAAATCTTGTTCTTTATCCTCCTACTCAACCATCCCATGGTGGGGATAATACCGTATGGCCACATGTAGGTGAAGAGGCTGAGGATGTTAACTCTGTGGCACAACTTATGATGTTAGGTAGAAGCCCTTTCCTGCAGCTTCAAGATGAAGATGAAGTGTTATCTAATATAATTCAGAACCATTGTGAGATAGAGGAAGTGCTACCCTCTCATGCGTCTAGTTATGTTGATCCCATTAAGTAGAATGCTTAAATTTGTTGAAGGCCCACCAAAATGCATTTGCATGGTATTATCATGATATGAAAGGCCTAGACCCCAAGCTTTGAACCCATAGGATATATATCAAAGATGATTGTCAATCGGTTAGGCAACCACAAAGAAGAATCAACCCTGCATTGAGAGAGATTGTCAAAACAGAGCTGCAAAAGTTGATAGATGAAAGCTTTATCTATCCTATTTCAGATAGCCAGTGGGTGTCTCCATTGATGATTGTACCCAAGAAGGGAGGAAAATAGAAAGTTTGTGTTGATTACAGGGAACTTAATGTTTCTACCAAGAAAGACCATTTTCCCTTGCCTTTTGTCGATCAAGTACTGGATTCACTTGCAGGAAAACAAATACTTCTCTTTCCTTGACGGATTCAGTGGCTACAATCATATCCAAATTGCACTTGAGGACCAAGATAAAACAACCTTCACATATCCATGGGGTACATATTCCTATTCAGTACTTCCCTTTGGCTTATGCAACACACCTGCAACTTTTCAGAGAGCAGTCATCAACATATTTTTAGATATCTCTCTTGATTGAATGAAAATCTATATGGATGACATTACCACCTATGGTGATGATTTTGACGAAGCATTGGAGAATCTCAGGAAAGTCTTACAAAGATGTGAAGACCAAAATCTCTCTTTAAATAGTGAGAAATGCTTCACGATGATGCAAGAAGGTGTAGTTCTTGGCCACTACATTTCCCACCAAGGAATTCAAGTAGATCCTGCAAAAATTGAGGTAATTGCTAATTTGCCTACACCTGCAAAACAAAAGGATGTTAGGAGTTTCTTGGGACATGTAGGATATTACAGGTGTTTCATCAAATATTTCAATAAAATAACAACACCCTTGTATACTCTTTTAACCAAAGATGTTGAATTCCAGTGGATTGAAGATTGTGCCACAACATTTTTTGACTTTAAGGCAGCTTTGACTCATGCTCCTATACTTAAGGGACCTAATTGGGAAATTCCTTTTCACATCCATACTGATGCATCAGGCTATGCTATAGGAGCAGTATTAGGATAGAAAAATGAGCCATTGAAAATGCCATTTATTTTGTCAGCAAAAACTTATAGGGAGTTGAATTCAATTATACAGTAACAAAAAAAGAAATGTTGGCAGTGATCTACGCCTTGAACAAATTCAGGCACTACATAACAGACTACCAAATCTTTGTGCACACCGATCATGAAGCCATTAGATATCTCATGAATAAACCCCTAATCTTAGGAAGGTTAGCCAAATGGTTATTGTTGATGCAGGAATTTGACATAATCATTGTGGACAAACCAGGGAAGGCTAATGTTGTTGCAGATTTTCTTTCAAGACTGACCACATCAGAAGACAATCAAGCCATAAATGACTCCTTTCCTAGTGAGCATATATTTTCCATTAGTGTGCACACACCTTGGTATGTTAACATAGCTAATTACCTTGTGACAGGGAGAGTTCCTCCCCACTTCTCTCCAAAAGAGAGAAGAGTGCTCATTGAAAAATATTTTCCTTTTACATGGATTGTCAAATGCTTATTTTATATTGGACCAAATCATGTTATGAGAAGATGTGTGAGGGAAGATGAGACATATGAAATTTTGCATGCATGTCATGATGAACCCTGTGGAGGGTATTTTGCAGTCAAAAGGACAGTAATGAAGATTTTGAACATAGGATAATATTGGCCTACACTCGACAAGGATGCAAAAAGAGATACAAGAAAATGTGATAGGTGCCAAAGAATGGATCGACCAACCAAATCAGAGGAGAAGCCACTCTACCCCCAAGTAGTAGTCACTCCCTTTGACAAGTGGGGATTGGATTTTTTGGGACCCATTGATCCCCCATCAAATGGTAAGTCTTATATCTTAGTATGCACTGATTATGTAACTAAATGGGTAGAAGTCAAGGCCATGAACCATGCAAGAGATAACAAAGTTGTAAAATTTCTTTATTAATTTTTTTTCACATGGTATGGAGTGTGAAGAGAAATAGTAACTGATCAAGGAGCTTAGTTTACCTCAACGCTTGTTACAACACTAGTCAATGAATATAACATAAGGCACAAAAAGTCTACTCCTTATCATCCTTGGGCCAATGGACAAGTTGAGTTGACCAACAGAGAAATTGAAGCCATTATAACCAAAACAGTGGCTATTAAAATAAAGGATTGGGAATATAGATTATCAGATGCAGTTTGGGCCTACAAAACCACTTGGAAAACAACTACAGGCTTCACTCCATTTGAGCTATTGTATGGGAAGATAGCTATGATACCTATTGAATTCGAGAAAAAAACTCTTAGAACTGCAGTAGACTTAGGGATGAATTTTTTTAGGCATAAAAAGAAAGAATCATGCAGTTGAGTGCTATAGATGAGATGAGGAAGATAGCCTTGCACCACACTAAAGTCGTGCAGAATCAAAGAATCAAATGGCATGACAAATTTATCAAAGAGAAGAAATTTCATCCAAGTGATTGGGCATTGCTTTATGACTCATGATATCAGGACAATGCAGGAAAATTGTAGACAAGGTGGCTAGGACCATATGAATTTGTTCAGGTCTTTCCCAATGGAGCTGTTCAACTCACCACCATTGACCCTATCAGATTCAAGTTACTAGTCAATGGTCATCATCTCAGATTGTATCATAAGCCAACTTCCAAAGAAGATTTCTTGTAGCAATTCATCCAACATGCAACACTCGAGCTTCTTGTAGCCGAAGGCAGTGGACCTAGTTCCCTCCTTCTAGCTAATTAAGGTATGTACTTGTCATAATAAAAACTTCTACTTTTGTAGAAGTCCATTTCTTCACCCATCCACCCATCCATACCACCTTTCTCTCTCTTCCATCACATCATTCCACTTCATCATTATTGATTGCTCAATTTATTTCCTAAAAAGGAGAACGATAATTTCTCCATGATCTTTGCAGCGTATCCTCCACAAATTCAGGTATGTGCACATTAATTGCTCTCATAATTATCTTTTTAGTGCATTCATTTAATCATTGTACGATTAGTATGGACGTTCACATAATTTTCATACCTCCCTATCAAATCACTACTGCCATCCCGCATGTGTGGACACATGTCCAAATTTAGGTTTGGGGGGGAAAGGAAAGATGCAGGTACATTTCCCACATGTCAGTCCATGATTTGTTTGCGTCAGTAAATCTAGCTAAGCCAATTTAATATTTGAAATGAGGGATGAATCGCATCTGTGATGTGACACTAAATTGTTGCCGCCATTCCTTTTCATCATAACTCCTTTTATTACCTCATCTTTTCCATTATTGACCCCATCATAATCTCAATTTGTATAAGGTAAAAAAACCATAGAAGGAAAATTCTGTCGACATTAGTGCAGGACAATTTCAACTAACAAATGCTGCAAAAAGGAATTCATTTTCAGACAGGGATTACAGGAAAATAATTTTATAGAGTGACAGTGATTGCAAAAAATGGGAGGCAGACTAATTCAAAATGAGCCTTTGGCTCATGATACCTTATTGTAGGATGCATAGTGCCTACCTGAATTTAGAAATTGTGGCTGGTTGGACTAATTCCTAAAGCTGGATGGTTTTGATGAAGGCATTGCACTAGAGTTCACCTAGAGATTTTCAAAGGGAAAAACCATAGTAATAGGACTGGAGGTTGTGGCAACTCAGAAAAGAATTACAGAAGTTACAGGGTTACCTACTGACGATGAGCATTACCTTGTTTCTAGAGATGCCAGGTCAACAAGGGCCATATTCATAATACATGGTGACCCTCCAATCAGTATAGACAAGCAGGGTGCCAAAATAACCTCTTTGCCCGAGCCATGGAAGCAGGCAATCGTCCACATTATCAGGTACCTCACTTGTGAAGGTAGATTGTCAAACTTACATTCAGTACATTTCAAACTTTTGAGTCACATGAGGCACAAAAGAAGGATGAATGTGCTTAACTTCTTATACAACCTTCTCTCCATCACGGTGGCTGAAACTCAAAAAGGTAGGGACAACTCTATCTCACACCATTGTCTCATCAAATTGTTGGTTGAAAAATCTTTGCATGATGTAGCACCCTAGATGACCTGGGAGAAATTTGTAAATGTTAATCAATTTAGACCTGAGCAACTGTAATCTAGGGCTTTACCTCAGACATTTAGGTCTAGTAGGAGATTAAGCACGGCTGAAACCACCCCTGGTGCTTCAACCTCTGGTGTTGGCTCTAGTATGAATCCTCCTGCAGCAAAAGGGACCATAGACATTAGTTCCTTTGAAACAAGGCACTCTGAAAAAGAAAGTTCTTCATCAGACTCTGATGATGATGTTGCACTTGAAACCCTAGTAAGAACTACGAAACAAAAGAAGAAGGCAGAGGCAAAAAAAGGAAAAGCCAAAACACAACATGTGGAAAGAAAGGTGCCAAGTCCTAAGAAGAGAAAGGCTGACACTGTTCATCCTTCAACTAAAAGAAAATGTGAGAGCCCTCTTAAGAAATCAAAACCAACTATTGATATGCCTTCGCAGAAAAACCCTAAGCATGGAAGGACATCACATAAAAACACAGAAGCCTCAATGGGGCAAGAAAATTTCAAAGAAAAGGATGTATTCAAAGAAGCAACAAAAGTGACCCTGGCGGATCTTGCTGCCCTTGCAAAGGAAGTTGAAACTCGAGAGCATGAAGAAAATCTAGAGTTCCTACAGCAAGACCAAGAATTAGATCAAGAGTTCTTGTAGCAACTACAAGAACCGGAACAAGAGGCCATGCAACAAGAAATGGGAGAATAAACTGTACCTCCACAACCTAAGCCAATAGGATAGCCTGAATCTATGCAAGTAGTGCTATATGGGGTGCAACCATCGACAAAAATCCTGGTAGGAATTCATAATCCTCCTAATTTTTTAGTGGATACAACAATTTTAAATTTATGGAAAGAGATACAAAGGCAAGAGGAAAAATGGAAAAAAGGAGAAGTGAAGATTGAAAAAGGAAATTCAAGAGGGATGAAATTATTGAAGAAAAGAATGAGGAGATTGCCTCTCTAAAAGAGAGGGTGGGCAACATTGCAACCCTAGTGCCACATATTTTAGAATGCAGAACCCCTCCAAGAGTTTATGCACTGCACCTGAAGGAAAAATATCTCTTTTTTCAGCTGTCAAGGCACATCTCAGGTTTGAATCTCTCAATTGAGACTCCCACTTAATTTTTTAATGCTTATAGGATTGCCTCCCTTGAAATGAAGAATTTGTTATGTGAGTTTTATTTACATAATTTTATTGTAACTCAAGACCAAGACTAGAACCCATTGCTATATGTTGGAGATATCCAACTGAGAGCATTCATGTCCTAGGTACAAAATGAGATTAGCTGGGGAGAATAATATAATGCTTATAGGAAGAAGGAATCCAATATACCTTTGGCCATTAGGGTAGAATCAAGAAACCCCAAGGATATTTATAGGGACTAGAACAAAAAAAATTTCAGGCCTAATTATGGTAACATAATTATGCCTTGGATTGAGGTAGTTTACAGTGAATATGAGGTAAAGAGAGCAGCAAAAGAGGACACCATGAAAGGATATCTATCACAGAGATGAAACACTTTAACTGATGAGCTGAAATAGGCTGAACCTCATTCCATACAAAACTATCATGCAATAATAAAGAGGATTGAAAGGTACATTCAGCTTGGGAGAGCAAAGGGCCGAGAGTGGCTTCCCTTGACTTTTCAATTACCTATTCTCTTATGGCCTGTTCTAAATTTCAGATTCTACCGCTATGACATTGCTGAAGAAAAACAAAGATGGAAAAGACTTGACAGATTGGGAAGATTCTACTGGGACCTTGACTCATGCTCAACACACTGATATTGGACAGTTATAAGTTGCAAATTTTAGAGCTCTGACCAGACAGAAAAATAGTTCTTCCACTTTTGGAGGACCAACAAAATGTTAGGTTGGGGGGAGTGATGAGCCTAGTTTTTGGTCTAAATTTGGGTAGAATCTATAGTTTATTTGTTGAAGTTGACATGGACTTCAATATTAATTGTTGATATTTCTATAGAATTTCCCTCAAGCCATAGACATTGGGTTTAATTCTATTTCTACCAGTTTTAATGACATTAGCCTATTATGTGGACTATCTATATTAATTTTGCATGTGGTTAATGAATGTTCTTTAAGGTGGTTATAGTCGTGCAATTATTATGCGTACTAACATTTCCATGCAAACATTCTTGAAGATACTAAATTAAGGAATGCAGTTGTTAGCTGGTCATGCAGAGGAGTCGTTCGAAGGTCAACTAAAGGATGACGGTAGAGATTCCCCATGTCAGTCGAATGTAACCACCTTATATTGATCTTTCACGATGTTGAGTAGTTACGGGCGTTACTACAGTGTTGAGTCTGTGTTTGGACTTGCATGTCTGACCGAATTCCCTGCATGTGTAGCCACCCTTCCATCCTTTTCTCTACTTTCCCTAAATGACATCCTCTCAGTTAGTGGGAGTTGATTGCCCTGTTTAGTTGATAGGATAAATAAGGTTTGGATTATCCTTCTTTGGGAGTTCAAAGGTTACAGAGTTGCTGAGTTATTGATGTTGTATTTGATAATATACTATCATTTCCAGACATGCTACTCTTTTGTATTTGTATTTCCCAATGAATAAGATGAAGTTATGAGTTGAACATTTGAGTTTACATTAGTTTTAGAGGATACTCATCCAAGGGGGCCCACTTGGTGATTAATCTGTACCTTAGTTTAGTTAGATTAGTTATTAGTTTATGTTTAGTACTTAGTTCAGAATTTGGCACTGACTGTTCTTGTAGCCACTATAATTCTATTATGTGACTATTCCTGCAGCTAAAGCAGACATAGTAGTTCCCTGTTTTTTGTTCATATTTTCATTCATGTCATGCATGTTTAGCTTATTTTAATTTTTGAGTGATGTTCAACATTTACTTTGTTCATTTCCATGAAATTTACTTTTAGTATTGAATATTTCTTAGTTGTAGAATGAAGATGACTACTTTGAATTTCCTAGTGCACATACCGTGATGACCCATTTCAAGTTCACGTCTCTGGGTTGATAATTTAAATGTACCTTCATGATGGTTCAAATGACTATTCAGGTTAGATGTCCAATATTTGAATCACGGTCGTAAAGGCTTAGTTATTAAAATCATTATAGGAGGCTGACACACATCTTCCCACCTTAATCCACCATCCCAATACCCCCATCCTAATCCACCATCCTAATACTCCTACCTTAATCCACCATTCCAATCTTCCCGTCCTAACCCAACCTCCACATCCTCCTATCTTAATCCACCATCCCAATATTCTTTCTTTAATCCACCATACCAATCTTCCCATCCTAATCCATAATCTACATCCTCCTATCTTAATCCACCATCCCAATATTCCTACTTTAATCCACCATCCCAATCTTCCCATCCTAATCCAACATCCACGACGTCCTATCTTAATCCACCATCCCAATACTCCTACCTTGATCCACCATCCCAATCATCCCAACCTAATATAGCATCCACATCCTCCTATCTTAGTTCATCATCCACATCCTCCTATATCACTCCATCCTCCATTCTATTATATTTTAATCCTCCACCTACTTGTAGTCCTCTATCCAATCCCATCCACTCATCTAATCCTAAACCACCAATCCCTAATCCTAGTCCTCTACCCATCCATAATCCTTCATCCATTCTCATCACCCCACCTAAACCTACAATTCCTAAAGACCTCATTCCAGATGTCATTTGAGGACTCATGACAGAGGAGACATCCCCAAGTCCACATCTTGATGTTGCGGAACCATGCCTCCCACTCTATCATGTACAGTCATTAGCGATGAGGCTCTTCTCCATCCCACACCTATCACCCCTATTATTACTCCTAACACCATCCAAACCATTGAACCCATAAAACCAATTGAATCCCCATCTCCTACTCCTAGCGCCACCCAATCCATTGAAGACACCCAAATCGAATCTACTCCCCCTAGTCCTGGTATCACCGAAATCCAATCCCATGACCTTCATGAATCCCCCATCCTCCCATATCCCCCACTCAAGGAGTCCCTCTAACACTCCTCCATCATCATGCTTCCCACACAAGATGAGTCATGCCAAGAGCTTGATCCAAATCATACCAACATATCCCCTCCTCCAAATCAAGATCCTACCATCCTATCTACTCCATATCCAAAACATATTCCCCCATCCATTCTATCTCATGATCTCTATCCTCAATCAAGTCATGATCCTACCATCCCATCCACCCCATCTCAAGATCACACTAGCTCATCCGCTCCATCCCATGATACCCTTCGCATCCAAGATCCAATCACTCCATCTCATGAGCCCTTATCACCTACTACCATAAATCCAGATTCTATCATATCACCTAATCCTTCTCCTGATCCCTTATCACTCACTCCTTTGGATCAAGATGTCGTCATCCCATCATCTCCATTGCATGATCCTCCATTATCGTCTAACCATACCATACCAACACCACTTTTATATCACCTTGGTACCCTTACACTCATCCATGGTGGTTTTCTTGGAGAAGAAGAACAAAGCATATACACCACCCATCCTCCTCCACCTAATAATGGAATCACATCATGTTTCACAAATAAACAAGCATCCTACCATAGATCAAATGCTCAAGATCATGAACTATCAAGGAAAAGGTTTAGACCTTCATGAGCAAGGTATTTTAGAGCCCATCCAAGTAAAAGAACACCTATGTACAAGTGGTCTTGGATATATCTCTCAAGACCCACAATCCAAAAATGTTGGTACAACCTTTGTACATCCTAAGTGAGCCTCTTCCAAAAGGATAACTGGATCTTCCCATCGCTCCACCACACCATTTGTCACCATCCCCCCTCCTCCATCATATCACCTGAAAACAACCATCCATATTCCTCCTTCATCCTCCTGGTCTATTTTGGGTCCTTATGTCCCTCCATCAACCATCGCTCATCCTTTATCTACTGCATCTATTTTGGGTCCTTATGTCCCTCCATCCACCATCACACATCATCCATATACAAAGTCTATTTCGGGCCCTTATATCCCAAAATCACCTCCTTCATCTTATCCTCTTCATCCTCTCATCCATCCATCACCTATCCCTAGTACACGTCATAAACATCCTAACCTCATAATACCTAATCAAGATCAACAAAGGCACCCTTCTATTCATGTTATCTTACATCCTCCATCCACACATCATCATCAAAGGCCTATCTCTATCACTCCATCCATGTCTCCTCCGCATCATCCATTGCCTCATACCCATCCCATTTCTATTAAAAGCACTTTGGGTGTCAAAGAAAAAATGCATAAGTCTACACATCCACATGAATCTAAAGCTCCTCATGTCCCCTTAAAAATACATGTTGAAGAAAAGAAAAATCCAATCCAATCCAAATCAATCCCAAAGGCTACAAAGGCCCACTAAAGCAAAAATCAAAACCATGTGGATCCCAAAGAAAAAGATGCAATGCATTCAAATGAAAAATTTGTAACAACATAAAAAAATTCTAATCCAAAACATAACGATTAACATCCTCCATCTCCTAAATCTATTTTGGGTCCTTATGTCCCAAAATTCACTGTCCCAACTCCTCCATTATCGCCACATTCTCCATCCATCAACCCTCCTATCATTTCACATCCACCACCATATGTGCCAATGTTGGTCCTAAAAACATTCCCCCATCACACATCCACCCCATCATTCCATCCATACTTTCCAACTTCCCATCCATTATCCTGCATACCTCTCCCATCAAATCCCTTTAATCCTTTCTCTTGCATAATCCACCCATTCTAATAAGGTTGTACCAACATCCAATAATCATTTATAACATGGGCTCTTATTACCTCATATGGAAATTGATGCTTGAGTACTTCATCCATCCCCTCATCACATGTCTTCCAAATCCATTTACCCATATCCCTATCCTTATCCACCTCCATCCGCATACTACAAAAAATCCAAAAAAAATTGAAAAATAGAAAAATGTGAAAAAAATAAAAATAAAAAAATAATCCAATGGTGAAAATTTGGAAAACAAGTGCCTTGAATAAGTACCATGATGAAAACCTAGAAAATAGACATCATGTGTGGATTCCCCATCTAGTTTACTTCCACACTTGGGGGAAACTTCCACCAATGCATCCCCTTCATCCATCCCCTCTATCCCACCTATACACCTATCCTACCCATCATATCCCATTTATCTCCAATCCCTCCATCCTCTTGGTGATCTTGATAAAGACAGGGGCACATATCTATACATGCTTTGGACACCTCTTGGAATATATTCCTCTCACCGATACACTATCATATTCCTTATCCATGCTTCCTATCCACATTCATCTATCTTCCATTGTCCATCCATCCTGCTACGATCCATCTCCATTCCTTATCTATCCATCTTGTTATCTACCATCACTCTTGCCTCATTACACATGACATCTCTAGAGTGGGGTATCTAATTCTTTGTGACATAGTCCTTGGAAACAACATACATCCATCTAATAAATCCCTTCTATCTCTCCATCCTCCTTCCATCCCTCCATCCACTAATCCCTTTTCATCTTCCCATCCATCCATCCAATAATCCCTTCCATCTTCCTATCCACCCATCCACTAGTCCTTTTCCATATTTTCATCCTTATATCCCAATCCATTTATCCATCTAGTAATTCATTCCATCTTTCCAAATTTTTATCCCTTTATCCATCCATCCTAGCATTTTTCTATCTCCCCATCTTTATCAATCCATCCATTTATCTCTATTTTCCTTCTATCTCATAATCCCTTGTTATTGGTATCTAGCTATAGGATACCCCCATACAATCCAATGCCATTCATCTCACTATCATCACTCCTATCTATTTCTCACATCTTTCTAACCTCCTATCACTCTTCATCACTTACTTATCCATCATGCCATCCTCCCTATTCGTCTGTTGATGATTTGGATAACTATCCCATCCCTGAGTTTCATGTGATCACCACCAGCCTTTCCACCTGGTCTATCTTGTCTCATCATATCAATCCCATCATTGTATCTACTTATCATGGTCATCTCATCATCCCTTGGCCATTATCTATCATTGGCCTTTTATCAAACTATGTTCCCCCTGCACTTTCACGTAGGCAAGGTCGATCATTTGATCAGCCCTCGAGACATTTGTCCATTTGGTCTTTGTCTTTCATCATTGTCTCCATTTTCCTCTCTCCGCTTTTATCCATGGTCAGTTTTTGGTCTTTTATCAAACTATGAGGGCTCTATGCTTTCACGTAGGCAAGATTGATCTTTGATCAACCCCTGAGCCCCTAGGTCTTTAGGGTGTGTCTTGTTGTCTTGTCATGTTGTCAAGTATGCCCCTATCCTAGCCAGTAATTAAAAACAAAGTCCATTAGTATCATGAGGTTCAATTAGTTTTAGGTATCTTATGTCATGTCGATCATCTAGTTTAGTTTCCATCTTTGGTCTTAATAGGATGCATCCTTCCTAATCAGACTGCATCAATCCCATCCACCCTTTTGATCATGTGGCAACATACATTTGAGATCTATTGTGATCTTTTGATACTTTTTACATTTTTGTTATCATTCAAGCTTCCTATTATACTCTGTTAGGGTTTCCACAATCCATCATATCATGGTGCACTTTGGCAAGTAAACATAGGGGCATATCTTTTTTTTCCGTGTGATCTTGTCTTCCTGGTTGTCCTGCGTAGTACCCACCAAGATCCTTGTGGTCTTATGTTGTGCTAGGAAATCCTTTGTGTCTATAGTTTTCCAACATTGGCCCAACCAAAGCCCCTATGACTTTGGGATGTTGGACTAACCTTTTTGTTTGTTGTGTCAGTCCTATGCATGCGATACAATGTCACCTTGGTTCCTCATACCCTGGTGCATAGCATCTCATGCTATATCAAATTAAGTGCTCATTACATGGAAGCATAGTGCATCACAATTAACTTTCTTGATTTGGTTACTATCCATTCACCCTTCATCGCTCTCCC
Source organism: Sequoiadendron giganteum (assembly GCA_007115665.2). NCBI lineage: Eukaryota > Viridiplantae > Streptophyta > Pinopsida > Cupressales > Cupressaceae > Sequoiadendron > Sequoiadendron giganteum. The sequence goes on along the minus strand of CM021109.1, from coordinate 255,930,044 downwards.
TCATCTATCCATCCTATGTTTTTTATCACTCCACTATCTTCATCCTCATCATATCATCATCTTTCCAATTTGCTTAGGATAATATAGATTTTTTATTCTAAGCATCTTTTCTTTCATTATTTTCATTCATTTCAACAATCTCACACCTCAATCCAATCCCAATCCATCCAATCTAGCACAAATCATCTAATCACATCCTTGGTCTTGTTCCCCGCCTTGCTACAAGCCTTGATCCACTCATCATCATCATCATCATCATGGCCATCATCATCAAGATGTATCCTTCTCTATCCTTTTGTGCCATTTTGGGATGTATCCTTCCCTCATCAACAACACTCTCATCATCATCACCGAGATGTATCCTTCCCTATCCTTGTGTCATTTTGGAATATATCATTCCCTCATCAACATCCTTCCATCCATCATCAATCCATCTTGGCTTGTAGCTTGACCGAGGCAACATCACATTTGTCCTTGAATCCATTTGTGCTTTCTATTATCTCTTCATCTCTCCCGTTCTCTCTTCTATATATCATCTCCTATCATCTTCCCCATCTACCCTTGCATCATCTCATCCATTTCGAGAGCACACATGCGTGCTATCTTGAACCCGCAGGTCCTCTTGAGGGGGCATCCTCAATCCCTAATCTTCATCTTTCCTCCTAGTCACTCCCTTGGTAGGTGTAGGAAGGCCATGGACCTCATATCTTATAGATATTGATTTTATGTTATATTTATTTATTTTTCTCATTTTATCTTCTAATTTTTCAACAACTAAGAGAATATTGGGATAAGGTGCTTGGACCATGTAATTTTAATGTTTATGCCCAATATTTTGTATGTATTGATATTTGTCTTGAGTGACTTTTGTTTCCACATAGGAAAGTTGGAATCCCATTTAGAGGTGACATTGATTTCATATTTTAATGCAATCTATCCTTACGCAAGGATGTAGGCATCCCTCGTTTATCTTGGATTTCTTGTCAACATCTTGGAAGGTGTGTAAGAGCATATTGACTACTCTTTGTGGGGTTTATATTTAATACAATATTATGCTGTGTAAAATCATACAAAGGGAGGTTACAATACAATTTTGGCCAACCTTATGATAGTTTTGGACACTTTTTGTGGCTAATCTACTATATAGGATACGAGGATATATTGGAAACACATGTTTGGGTAGTAAAATATTATTGGTTATGACACTATGATAGCATGTAATTAATATACTAATAATAGTTAGGGGCATCTTAGATGAAGGAGTGCATTAGGTTTCGATTCTAAACAATATGGGTTCCATACCCCTTTCATCTTGTAAATGATCTCTAAAACCATCCCATTATCTCACTTTGTAATTCTTCTATAAATTAGATCTTGGGCGAAGAGGTTGGATAGGTTGTTTTTGTTGAATAAACTAGATATTGAGAGAGGGGGTGAATTAGTATCCACAAAAACTCATTCAACAAACACTTAAACTTTATTGCACCACAAATCAAATTAAAGTAATAGTTTAACATTAAGTCTCAAAACACATGAACACCATATTTTACGTGGAAAACCCAATAAGGGAAAAACCACGGTGAGGATTAACTCATAGTATATAAAGTTATATCAAAACTAGTAATAAGAGGCTCACTGCCACAAATAGAAGCTCACTGCTTACAAGGACTTACTATCCAAAATGGAGGCTCACTGCCTACAGAAAAAGTAAACATAAAATGGCTAACCGTTAAGAGCTAAACTGAGAAAGATACACCACATGTGCAGGTTCAGTTCCTTTGATGCTCAAAGTGTTTGATGATCTTCAACCACTGTTCAGACACTTCACTCATGCATGCACTTCTCCTATTCTCATTTTCATTCATTGCTCTTCATCACTTCTTCGCTCATGTTTTTTATAATCTAATTATCTTCTATACATATATATACCTGATGTACCCGTATGCATTGATTAGGTCGGCCAAATAGGTGCAAAACATATTTCCAAGATGATAACTTGTCAGTCTTCATATCAAAAGTGATTTTCTTGTGTTGTGCAATATCATGTCGGCCAAGCTTAACTTAATACCAAAAGGTGATTTCAAGAATTGATGCCAAACTCAATTATGTATATGTGCTTCCAACCGTTATAAACCTTTTTCAAAACCTCAGATCATATAGATTACCAGAGGAGATATCTAGACCAACATACCAGTGATACCAAATCAAATAACGGATGAGATAATCATGATCTTCACATCGATACCCAGTACCAGACCAACATGGTGACATCGATGACAATATTGACAACCTTCCAACAATCTCCCCCTTTGTCATTGATGGAAACATGTGCAAAAATTCTAATACAAAATTCTCAAAATATCTCCCCAAAACTCCAAAACTCCAAATCTCTCTCCCTTTGACATCAATGGCAAAGGGCGCCAAAAAATATAAAAACATGGTGACATCCAACTTTTAGATATTTTTATTCTAAATTTTAAAACTTTCAAGTATCTAATTTCTTAAACCAGAAAAATTGTTTTCACCTGGAACACCTTTTTATATCTTTCCTTGATCACATGAAGCAGTTCCTTCCATTCCAATACTGTTGAGTCCATTCTTGCACACACACTATCCAATACAGCCAACAGTGTGAAGGAGGATGACCAATCTACGGATGAACATTGTTTCTCACAGTCTTCTGCATCAGAGAATATTCTAGAGAGATGATCTAATCGGACCTCAACTACTTCCTTAAGAAGCCAAAAAGTCTTCATTACGTCATCCCTTTTCCTTTTGTACAATGATCATTTCAGCCTAAATCTCACCAATTCTCAACCTTTGCTTCCCTTCTTTGTCCTTGAAAATATCAAATTTCTTCCCAATATTGTTCACTTCAGCTCCTATTACTTCAATTCTGCTTTGAAAGTTGTCAACGACAGCGGGCCACCAGAGACAATACTTGTATATGTCTGTCATTTCTTTCATGCATCTTTTTGTTTCTGTAGTTAGTTCAAATAACCTCTTCTTTGCCTTTGAACACCTCTTTTCAACTAAAGCTTCCAATTTACGTCCTCCTGGACCTTCAAGCAACATTCTTTCTTCAACTACTTCAACCAAATTTTCAGGTAAAAATTTAGAAACAACAGATACATCAATACCTTTACGAAGTAGATAATCAACTAAAGCATCATCAATTTTAAGTCTGTCAACAGGTGAAGCCGTACTCCATACATCACCAAATTTCTTCATTTTTCCTTGTATTATCATGGACCAGATGCCTTCTGGATCAGAAGATTCAGATCCATCCAAAGATTCTCCTTCTTTCTTTTCTTCAGAGACAAATTTTCTTTTCTTTGATTTTGGAGGGGAATCACTAGTGACTACTTCCAATACTTTCATCCCGGAGGAAGAACCTTCCTCAAATTGACTTACAATGACCTCTCTAGAGATCATCACATTCTGCAACGATATGAAAAAGTTTTTGCACACACTTGCTTTATATTCCAAACTTTCCAAGTGCTTGAATATATGTTTTGCAACGGGAATCCCAGATTCCCACTCAACATCTTTCTTTCCTGGTAGATATTTTAGAAAATAAATCACCAAACATGTAAGCAAGGATCCAAAATGGAATGGATATCCTTCTCCCAGTGTCATTTGTATATCCTCGGTAAGATTTTCAAGAATTAGCTTACAAAGATCAAATTGTACATTCTCCTTTACCATTTTATGCACTAGATAAACTGTAATGGCCGAATTAGAGCCTTCACAATTTCTGAAAAGATTTTATAATAAATTCCATATGCAACATACCTAACCGAGGCATCAACAACAGTATCAATCTACAATGCTTGGAGATATTTGCCAACTCCTGTCATTTCCTCCACTTCCTTATATTTTATTGTTTTTCATCTAGGAAGTTCTCTGACGCCGCACAGTCCGATAACCGCTTCAATTGCTTCTTTCAAAATGAGATAGGGTTTGTCCAATATAATGCTGAAATACTTGAGTTTTCTTAGAAGGAACAAGATAAATTCTTTTTCAGTAAACCAAGGGAATTCTCCCCATATTTCCAAACCTAGGGTTTGTATGTTCAGCAAGTCGTTTGATTCCAACCCTAATTCCAATTTCTTTATTTTTTGATGATCAAACTCATCCATCTCAACTCCTTTCAACTTCAGAGGGGTATTCCTTTTAGATATTTCTATTATAGCTCTCAAAATTTCATAAGAAAAATTCTTTAGTTACCTTTCCTTTGTTGTCTCGAGATGGGAAATTTTCGTCACCTATATCAAGCAACCACAATGATTTCTTCGAAGGTCTTCAAATCACTTCAAAGATGCTTCAAGAAGGTTCCAAGCGCTTCTACAAATTCTTCAAATGCATTTGATGACCAAAATGATTTTGCGAGATTTCCTTTATATTTCATCATTTTTCCCTTATTTGCATTAATTGCAAAAAGCTAACAAACTTCTCTTCTATCTACACTGAGAAACCCTAATTTACTCTGCAAATGAACATGCTTGCATATTTTATTTTGGTTTCTTTTCCAACACATATATCCTATCGTTCTTTACAACATATCCACATGCCAACATCTGACACACTGCATTTGTGGGGATTTAATTGATTTTCTGATAAAGCTCCCCCTAAGACCAAGCTAGGTCTAATTCTCGGAGGATTCATCTATATCGGATGAGGGTACAAATGTGTCAATAGCCTCTGATCCTTCTTTCCTTTTTCATATTTTTCTCATTTCTTGCTTAACAATCTTTTCCACATCTTCCACCAAAGTAGACTGCTCCCCTTTTTTGTTTATGTATACTTTTGAGATATGTCTTGGTTCCTTGCAATGATAGCAGACTATATTTCTCTAATTTTTCTAATTTCCATTCATCCTTGTTCTACATTGATTTGCTTTATGTCCAAACATGTTACAATTATAACAATAACCATTGAATGATTGATTCATCCTTTTTCCATTGAACTTATTCATCATCACTCGACTAACTGAAGATTTGCATTTAGAAGCTTTATGTCTTATCTTCTTTCATGCATAACATTGTATAGAAAACTGATTCAACCTACTCCTACACTCAGTTTCCTTATGACTAAGCTTCTTACATGAAAAACAAACACCATTGAATGATGAGTACCTTTGTGCATTTGGTTGTCTAACGGGTGGTTTCTTTCCATAATTTATTTTCTACTTTCCTTTTTCTTGAGTCTTCTGATTATTTACTGTATTTGAATTCTACATTTTTCCATCAGTTTCATTACCTAAGCCACTTTTGTCTTTAGAAGGTTTATGTCTTGCAATCAATTCATCAAGCTTGGTGGAGCTTGTCTTGAAATCCTCTTAACAAAGTTTTTCTTTCTCAAGTTCTGTCTTTAGACTCATCACTTCCTGTTCAAGCCTATGATAGACATCAGATTTGCTTTGTATCACTATTTTCAAAGATTATTCAACTTTCTTCTTTTCATCTATCTTCAACTTCAGTTCGGTGTTCTCATCATTTGCTTGCTTCAACTCCTCACTCACTTCTCTGTATCTTTCCTTGAATTTTTTTGACTTCTCTTTCAATTTTTGGACACATTCATTTGCTTCATCAAGATTTTTATTTCAGGTCTCTGTTTTCAATTTCAACCTTGTCAAGATCTTCAAGGGAAGCCTGGAGCTCTTCTTTATCCATTTGTTCAATCTGCAGGATCTCCCTCAAGCTGTTAGACTTCTCCAGAGGAACCAATGCTCTGATACCAATTGTTGAATAAACCAAATACTAAGAGGGGAGTGAACCAGTATCCACACAAACTCATTGAACAAACACTTAAACTTTATTGCACCACAAAGAAAATTAAAGTAATAGTTTAACATTAAGTCTTAGAACACATTAACATATTTTACGTGGAAAACCCAATAAGGGAAAAACCACGGTGAGAATTAACTCACAGTATATAAAGTTATATCAAAATTGGTAATAAGAGGCTCACTGCCACAAATAGAAGCTCACTACTTACAAAGACTTATTATCCACAATGGAGGCTCATTGCCTATAGAAAAAGTCAACATAAAATGTCTAACCACCAAGAGTTGAACTGAGAAAGATACACCACATGTGCAGGTTCAGTTCCTTTGATGCTCAGAGTGTTCGTTGATCTTTAACCACTGTTCAAACACTTTTCTCATGCATACACTTCTCCTTCTCTTCTCATTTGCATTCACTGCTCTTCATCACTTCTTCACTTCTTCACTCATGTTTTTCATCATCTAATTATCTTCTATATATATATCGGATGTACCCGTATGCATTGACTAGGTCATCCAAATAGGTGCAAAACATATTTCCAAGATGATAACTTGTCGATCTTCATATTAAAAGTGATTTTCCTATGTTATGCAATATCATGTCAGCCAAGATTAACTTAATACCAAAAGGCAATTTCAAGAATCGATGCCAAACCCAATTATGTATCCACGCTTCCAACCATTATAAACCTTTTTCAAAACCTCAGATCATACAAATTACCAGAGGAGATATCCTGACCAGCATACCAGAGATGCCAGATCAAATACCAGATGAGATAAACATGATATTCACACCAATACCCAGTACCAGACCAACATGGTGACATCAATGACAATATTGACAACCTTCCAATAGTTTTGAAGGTTGTACTAGCATTGAAGTGCTACAATCATTCAAATGGATAAAGTGTATCGATGTAACTTATTGTGGAAGGACTAATACATATTGGATCTCTTTGGATGTGGACATTTTTATTGCAAGGGTTTCTCCATGTCTATCGTGTGTTATGGTTTGCATAAATTTTATGGTTGTTTGTATTTCTACTTGATTTATTATGATTAATGAACTTGGATTCGTGAAATTTTCAACATACTTTTTGTTGTTTATTCATACCCTATTTTTTGAATATTTTGATTTCGAATTGGACTCAAGCACCTTCATTATACTTTCATGTTCTTTATATTATTTTATGAGTTTATTTTGTTCTCATCTAGTAGCTCATTAATTTTTGGATAAGGGTTTGATCAAAGGATGCATCACTATAATAATAACAAGCATGTTATTTGGGGTACTAACTAGGGACAAATGTATATTATGAAACACGTGAATGTGTAGAACTAGAGTCATTTTTATACTAATGATCCATGATTAGAAATTTATGATATGCTAAAACTGTATACAAAATTTATATAAATATGTCATTTTATCTCAAGGGAGAAGAAGTACATCTTGTGTACCTAAGCCTCATGTTTGCACCCTTGGGATGTGGCATGAAATTTTTTTAGTAGGCTAAATTATAAAAACACAAACTTGAGTCTTGGATAGTAGATTTGCCACTTCTATAAAGAGGAAGTCCTTGAAGTATCGAGTTATCTTAAAGGACTAAGATGTATTTGTGGGTTCACCCCAATATAGAGTCTTCATTGTTGATCATACTTAGAACCCTTTTATTTTCCCCAACAATGACACCATAGCAAAAGGATATAGCTACAAAATATACGATCAATGGTTGAACTATTATATAATTATAAAACATCAACAATGAGCTCCCAATAAATAATGTCATTTCTTAGTGAAATTTTATGGATAACAACACTACACACATAAGGTAAGGTGATCACAACTAAAAATGACTAGTTATCAAATTTGTAACTTCAAAGAACTTGAATCATAGGGTTTGTAATTAAACTTTTAGGTTCTTAATCCTCAACAATGATGTCATTTATTGGTGAGAGTTGATGGGAGGCCAACACTAGACACAAGGAAAATGGCTAAAACTAAAAATGACCAATTACCCAATCTACAACTTTAAATAAATTGAATCATAGAGTTTGCAATTAAACATTCATGCTCTCAATTCCAACAAAATCACCATTTTTTGACTCTCAAAGTTATGTAACTCCAATCCACCTAGGACAAAATATACCTTAAGTCTCAAGGATGCCAACTTAAGGTGGATATCTTGCAACTTATGATAGGTACAAGACAATAATATGCCAAGCAATAAGGACAAGTAACTTTTTTGATTTAGGATTTGTTAGGCTAGGAGAGTTCTAATGTCCTACTAAAAAAAAATTGGATTCTGTATTTTTTGTAATTTTCAACAATCAAACCCAAAATATATGCAAACAAACCAACAACCAAGTTTAAAAATAATGTTCATTATGAACAATACAAATTGAGATTTCATGAACAACCAAGTACATAAAAAAATCATTACTTTGCTTTCATCGTTTTTCAAGATAAATCCAAACAAAACTTATTACCCAAAATAATTTAAATTTTAGAATTACAAATTATAATGAATTATCAATCTAAAACTCTAATTTCTTTATTGTTCTAATTTTCACACACAAAACTATAACTAATTCACTTATTCTTCAAATCAACTACAATACCCACTTATGCCTATTTCAATTCAAATTAATAAATAAAACTCATAGCAACCTATAATAACTAATGATTAGGATGTTGAGGGATGTGGTGGTTTGATGACTAGATAGATTAAAATAACAACAAACCCTAATATCAAATAATTACAAATTTAATTTCTTACAGTTGTTGTAATATTCTTGTATTCTCAAATGCCCCTCATCTAATATTATGTGGTGGATAGTAAGACTAAATTGGAACAATAGACTAGTGCAACCAATAAACCCAACATAAACCATCAATAATGCTCAAAATAAATAACAACATCAAGCAATAATGATCCTCTAAATATTTTCTTACAAATATAAATCACCCTATCATTAGAATTTCACATAAAATCCCCCAAAAGTAGAAAAAAACACAATATCAACACTATAGTGATATTGTAGCAAACTCTAATTCTTCCATAAATCAACACAATTATGATCCTTAGATGGAATCACCCAATATTGGAAACAAGGCTTTCATTGTTAATCCCAAATGTCAAATTCAAGAGGGTTCTCATCCTCCCAAGCCTTGAACAAACCAAGGGTTTTCATCCTTGGATGTCCTAGATTGAATAAACTACATATTTATAAATGCATACAAGGATGAATTGAATGATCCCCGGATGAAGATATACACATCCTTGATACATATTTTCGAATTAGACCCTTGGGTCCCAAGTTTTCCTCAAACTATTTTAAAATAATTTAATTTTTATAAAAACATTATTAAGTTGTTATAATAAACTACCATTCATTAAAACAAACACCATAAAATTAACATTTTTTTATAATAATATGAATAAGGACATGTTTATTCAAATTAAATAATCAAATACACATCATTATAACTCAATAATAAATAAACTAATTTCATAGTTGAATTAAAATATAATTCATTGGAATGTACTTTGAATTATCTATCACTTAATCATACACTTTTAATCATAAAAAGTTTATATTATTTTCAGTACGCATATGAATACAAAAAGTTTTCCTTCATGACCAAGTCTTCAATGGTCTTCAACTATAGGAGGGAAAACATCATTAGAGTGCTTTAGCTCAAACCATAGACCAATGGTCCCCTACAAACCTTCCAACTAGAACTTGTCCTACCCTTCATGAGGACAATAGATAAAGGAGTTTGTATCCATATCAAGCCATCTGAGAACTACTGTAGTGTACTGACTATGTCACATGTAATCTACCATACAAACCTAGATACCCTCTAGCTAAGTATGACAACTTCAACTGAATGCCACCTATTAGACACGATGAACTAACAATGAACGCAAAATTTGCATTACTTTGGCCAAAGTCTTGAAATATAAAACACATTCTTATATAAACATGTGCATCATTATTTACACACCTCTTTTTCAAACTTTTCATTAGAAGACCTCAGTGTTTTTATATGAATACATTATTACAATAGACAAAACACGATAAACAAGAAAATAATTCCACTACACTCAAGAACATTCCAAGAAAATTGTAAAATCTCCATATAATAGGATAGGTACATTCCCATTTCTCTTCCCAACTCACATGAATTTGATCCTTTTTTTTGTATTAAAAATAGTTGAAAAACCAATTATATGGATCAACAAGTTGTTCACAGTCCCGATTTAGATCACGTAAGGCCTCTGGATTACATCTTCACTATATAGGATTTCTCTAATAACATGCTTTCTACATAAAAAAAATATTATCTTAGAATCTATTTGCTACTTACTAAGATATACAAACACATGTATTTATAAACTGTAGGTGATCATCTTGTACATATAGGTTGTAGGTGATCATCATGTACAAAAGATATTCATAATTAAGCAATCTAAACTGTCCATATAAATTGTAAGAGGTCATTGTGCTAGTAGGATCTGTGTACTCTTCTATATTGAACTTGTTCATGGTCAAAAAAATGGAACTATATACCAAAAACTAGTACATTAGAGAATTGTGTTATCACTCTCTACTCTTTGGTTGACAAGGATTCTTTATCCACCTTTTTTCTTTTATGCTCTTTTTTCAAATTGTCCATTGAGTATTGATTATTGTACCTCATTTTGAGCTCTTGGTACCCTTCTTGAATGGAATATTGTCAACTTCACAAAATGGCCAGTGTGTAGCATGTTTTACCTGTACAATGTCACTACAACAAATCCCTGTGATTTGCTTCATTTTTTGCTTCCACCCACAATTTTAATGTATTTTTTGGCAATTTTTTAAGAATGTCGACGCTATTTATCGGGATGGCGCAATATTTGGTGTTTATTGCACCGATTAGTTCAAGTCAGTGCTACTTTAGGCACTACTTAGCGCCTAAAGTAACACCGTATTTAGCGTCGATATTAGCTTTGAGTATAGCGTCACCTCGATCTCCGCCTTTAGCTTCGAGTTTAGCTTCAAGTTTAGCACCATGTTTAGCTCCAACTTTAGCTTCGATTTTAGCTTTGGGTTTGGCTTCGGGTTTAGCACCAGATTAGACACCCCTATGTTGAAGAGACTTATTTATGTCTCATCGACGATGTAAAATAGTGAAATGTCAACAAGATAAGGGCATATCGAGGAGAGAATCACTTATGTCACATCGACAAGGTATATCTACAGGTGCTCGACGAAACACAACTCTTGGATATAATGAAGTAATGTCAATGAGACATTGAGATATTGGTAAGACAAATAAGATTGTCTCATCAATAGTCTTCAAGTAATGATAAAAAACATACACCGCTATACCATAGGGAAGGTGAGCAACATATGCGGTAGAGCGGTGTACACCACAGCCTCACATCAAGAATCCTTGAGAAAGGCAGTAGTACGGTAAACAACAAAAGGGAAGGGAAAAACATCGCTATACCGTAGTGATAATCACAAGTCTCCCTGACATGGCAGAGTTACACCAATATGTAAATAAATACCGTTGAAGGAAAATATCGATGAGATAGTGGCATATCAGCAAGAGATATTAACTTGTCTCATCGACACCGACAACCAACATCAGAGGAACATAAGATCTAATGTCGATGAGACATTGAGATATGGGTAAGAAAAATAAGATTGTGTCATCGACACTCTTCAAGTAATGATCAAAAGCATACACCACTATACCACTGGGAAGGTGAGCAACATATGCGGTAGAGTGGTAACCCTGCAACAAGAAGCCTTGAGCAAGGCAATAATGTGGTAAATAGTAGAAGGGAAGGGAAAAACACCACCATACTGCAGTGGGTATAATAAGAGATGATGGTAGTACGGTAATCATGGCATCATTACAATTTACAGCAAAAAATCACATCAGTTGCCAAAATTAAATGCTATTAAATTATTAAGAGTTGCCAAAACTAATATGACTGAATACCACACTTAATTGCAGTGCACTAGCGTGGAAGGAGCTAAGGATACGAGAAGAAGAATTCCTACAAGCGTGAAATACTCGGGTAAGTGCTTGAAAACTCTCTGAAAGAGCTCTGTTAATTTAAAAAATCTTTCAAGGTTTTGTCATCTAAAGCCATAGTAGAGAAAATTGAAACATGCCTCCTAAAAGAAAATGATCAGAAGTAAAAGAAAGTCGGCCTAAAATTAAAGATGAAGAACCTAAAGTAAAGAAGAAAGCACTCCATCCTAAAATAAAACAATCATAAGTAAAAGAAAGTTAGCCTAAAATTAAAGATGAAGAACTTAAAGTAAAGAAGAGACCACTCCATCAGTCCATATTAGATATACTTCCATGGTCTACTAAAGAGGGTAATAAGAAGTTTCTCGTGGACACCGCACAAATTTGTAGGGGTGCCCTCATTACCAAATCTGGATGGGACCTATTTTGGTATTTTTACAGTAAGAGAAATGAGAAGATTCCAGTGTCAAACGCTTGGATGTTGGATATAGCGAGGTTAATTGTCCCAAATGTGTTTGTTGATGTAGAATTTATCAGACTGTTAGCCAAACACTATCACTCAGCTACCAAAACAGTAAGGTTCCCAAACAACACAGTATTGGTAGAAGTAACCAAAAAATCCATCATTGAGTGTTTTGGCTTAAACAAGCAGGCTCTGACCAAGACAAATCTGCAGAAAAGTGAGGAGGATTATGCTAGGTTAAAAAAGACTTATAGAAGTGATTAGGTACCCCTATATATGAAAAGAGGCATTGGTAACAGAACATTCCCCCATCTCTACTACCACTACTGAACCATTTAATGTGACAAATTTTCAGTATTACTTTGTGAATACATATTTAGCTCTTTGCCAACTGTTGGGGATAGATGCTCAAGATAAAATTCCAATAGGCCTAACGATGATGGCCACGAGAATTCAAAAGCCTAAAACTAATATTGAATATGACTTTGCTTCATACCTTGAGAAGGCGTTAGATGATGAATTCTCCCAAGTTATAGAGGATAGATCACCGATTACATTCAGACACTATTCCATACTGTGTCATCTGATATTGTACCAGAATAGGAACCATTGTAATAAAAAGAATGGACTTGGCTACAGTAGATGAGCAAGGGAATCCCACACCTATCCAGAAATGGTGCTATATTTGGGACATTCAGTGCAATAATTCAAGCTTTGTTGTATTCTACGAAGAATTTGTACATAGAATCCTTTGAGTTCTTGGGTATGCAATACCAAGATTGTCAACCAAAATGTTGGAACTAGTGAGACCTTTGGCTTTAAGACCAGAGAAGGGTCATACACACAATTTTGGAGATTGGTTCTTCCTCCCGAAAGTTACAATAATAAGAGTTTATGGATGCCCTGTTGCTCTACACATACTGCCAAAATTTGTGCCCCTCATATTAGCATTTCTTGAATTTATGTGGAAAATGATGTGGATGGAGAAAGATGTAATGCACAAGTAGAAGAAAGGCACTTACCTGCCAAACCAAACCAAGTGTGAAGATTGGACTGTAGGCTCAGACACACTAGAGGAGTTACATTATCATTTGAAGATAAGATATGCATTGAAATTTTGAAAAGAAAGAATCTTTGACCCTGAAAAATCATATGAACAACATAAGGCGCAATCTTCTTACCAAAATGACAGTGCAACACCAAGTGGATTTTGAAGAAGATGTCATAAGGAACTGCATTACTTATAATGATGTATTTAGTAGAAGGAAAAAATGGGAATATATGAAGAAGCTTGAAGAAAGGACGAAGCAGAGGTCCAAGGATTTCCTAGGATACTTTGTTGAAGGATCCTGTCAAGAGGATAAAATTGATAATTGGTAGATTTGATGACTTGTACAGAAAGAAGGAAGCATATCTCGAAGAACATGATGGTGGTGCAACTACAAAGCATACCCCAGGTAAAACCTCTAAGCCTCCCATGGAGCAGATACCTCCCAAAAGATAGAAGATAAGAAGCATTGAATAGTTAGTACCTTATGAGGATACTGAAGAGGTGGGCGATACTGAGGAAGTGGCTACAGTACTGCAGTCATTGATAGGTGATATTGAAGTTGATCAGCCCATCCTTGAGACCAGTTCCCATAAACATGAGGAAAGGATGGGTGATGTAGAAAAAAAAGTACAAAGGTACATGAAGATGAAAGGGAAATTGCAGCCAAGAGATTCATAGAAGATGATGAATTCATTGACTCCCGAGTTTAAGGATTTCTAGATGAAGATGAAGATAAAATAATTTCAAGAGATAATGGAATCAGCTGAAGCAGGATTTGAAGAATCACAGAAAAATCAAATGGTAGCACAAACTTTCTAGGAATTAAGAGTTGACAACATTGACATTAGCCCCCAAAAGGCTAGAGAAGTGGTCTTGAAGAGAAATATGCTCATTTTTCTTGGCTTGGAATTAAAGAAAATGTTACAACTTGATCAAGTGTGGACTCAGGAAGATCCAATGCTAGTTGCATAATTTGACTCTGATGAAGGTGTGAGTGGAACTGGGTATAACCCAAAGATTGAAACCCTCGCCATATGGATCAAACAGAAAAATACACAGAAGCCAAAATTATTGGATGTAATTCAAGGGATGAAAGGGGAAGCGATGGTAAGGAAAATACAAGATACCACCCCTTTGGAGGCAGCCACAATTACCATGCATTCAACCATGTTCACTCGAGCAACTATTAAGGGATTAGAAGACAAATTGAAGGAGTATGAAAAGGAACAAAGGTTCGTAAATGATGAAGTTAATAAACTGTTCATGGAGAATGTCAAATTGAAAGAACAATTAAGAGGAGCAGGACCCTCACGAAGCAAGGAGATGATGTTATATAGACCTCCTATTGCTCCAATGGATATTGTGAAGAACATTTTTGTAGAACAGGTAAAAACTCCGGAGAAGGAAGTGGATGATATAAAGAAGGCCAACAATCAAACCTAAGATGAAGTGAAAAGACGAATTTGTGAAGTTATGGAAAAGATTCTCGAGCATAGGATAAAATCAGTTATGGATAAATTGGAGAATGTGTGATGAGGTAAAAATAACCTCATCATAATAATACCAGAAAATCCTATTCATATGTGCACAATCCTCATTCTCTGCCAATTAATTAAACTTTAGGAGAAATAATTGCTTGTCTTTAAGGGAAATTGTACAAACTTTATTTCTTATGATTAATTGAAGTATTTTACCAATATGGATTTAATGGGTTGTTTCAAGTGTTTTGTAGGTTAATAGTTTGACATTATGCAGCAGCACATGTTCCAAAAAAGTTGAAGATATGCGATTGAAGACTGCTCCTGAACTATAGGATAATGGACTTGAATTTTAGTCGTTGTTAGTTTTTATTTCAATTATGTTTTAAAGTTCAAAAGACTTTATGGCTCAACTTGAGCCTCTTTAATAGTAATGTAATGAATGTTTAAAGTTTGTTGAAATATGTTAAAGACTTTTTCAATGGTCGTTCGTGCCATCTAAAATTTAGGATTTATTTAGAAGTTTTTCTACAATGTAATCTCTAGAAACAAAAGATAGCGAGAAATATAATAATGTTATGTTGTCAACTTGTCTTCTAAAGTTCCATGAATAAAGAGATTATTACGTATCCTTTCCTGAGTTATTGAGTTATGGAGTTAAATTATTTTTAATGGAAGAGTTCTCGACCCAGTTGTGTATGTGACCTAAGAACGAACGTAGTAACCCACGAGCTGGCCACTCGAGGGAGGATAACTTAGATAGATAAGTACTTTCCTTTATGTTATTTTTGCTGCATGGATAATCATTCTATAGGAAATTGTTAAGTTTGTTGTTGTCGTGTCTGAAGTTCGGGAGCACTTTTTTTCTTTCATTATCACAAGTTACTTGTTGCAACTGTTAGAATCTTTACTGTTCAATAAGATGTTTCATGGTTTTTTTACTAGTTTTTCCACTTTCGTAGTTTATCAGCTATTTAGTTTACTCATTTTTGTGCTTTCTAGTTTAGTTATCATGCTTTCTAAGTTAGTTATCTTATGTTTTTCAGTTTAATATTTCTAGTTTTCTTAGAATAAGTTGTTTTCTAGTTAAGTAGTTAGACGACCTTAAATTAACATTAACTTTAGTTATCTTTAAGAAACCAAAAAATCTAAAAAGAGTTAATCAAGTTGTCTTCTATTGCAAACTACCTTGGACACTACACGGTCGAATTATTGATGTTTTATATTCTAAAGTAATGGGACCTAATGATAACCTATCACTTTTTGGCACCGTTGTCAGGGATACATAGCCTTCTTGCTTAAGTGTTAATAAGATATGTTTTGAATACCTCATTTTAGGCCAAAATACCACCTCTGGCTTCCTTTTCTGCATGGTCAGGAAAAGAGGCCCTCACAGATGATTTATACCAAAGAACCCTTAAAATATGTTCCAATCATACATAGGGAGGCCCAAGGCTCAGATAACCACTCTGTCAAAGAACTACTTGAGCCTAATCCACCAAAGGCTTTCCACTATTTACTTGAAGATCACCCGGTAGAACAACTTGTCATAGAGGAAATTATCTTTGAGGAGAAAATTCCTCTAAACATCATGGGAGATCGTAGGGACAAACCTAGCTGACATGATGCCAACCGTAATGAACCTCAACCTCCTCGAACGCTTACTTATCCCATTACTTTGGATGCAGATGATGATACTGTGGTGAAAAACATTTCCCCAACTTTCCTTCCAACTTTCTATGGCTTGTCCTCGGAGGACCCAAACCAATTTCTTTTTGAATTCAAGGTCCTTTGTCAAACTTACGACTATAAAAAAAAAACCAAAAATTGAAGTTGTTTCCTTGTACTTTGAAGGATTCGGCCATGCATTGGTTTATGGGACTAGGTTCTGGGAGTATTACATCTTGGGGGGAAATAGAAAATGTTTTCTTGCAAAAATACCAGAGTTATTGTAGGGTGAGTGATCGTAAGGAAGAGTTGTTTAAACTTAAACAAAACAAGGATGAGAGTCTAGAGGACTATCTAGATAGGTTTCTTTTCTTGTCTAAATGATGTGGAGAAGAGGCTATTAGTGTTGAGATTCTCAAGACTATACTTCTTAAAGGACTCGATGACGATGCTAGAATAAGTATTGATTTAATGGGAAAAGGTGACGTGTCTCAACTAGCCCTTGAGGAAATATGTGAGTTGTGTCAGAATTTCTCACGTACTCGTGGAGGAATCCATAAAACTAATCTTTTCAGAGGGTCTAATGAGATAGGTAAGCTCCATGAAGAAATAGAAAATCTCAAAATGGACATACTTGTTCAACTAAAAACTACGTTAGATGGCATACAAGCAAAAGACACGTAACCCTGAGACCTTGTCAATCTATTGTCCTAGGTGTCAAAACAAACATCTTCTGCGTGAGTGTCCCTTAGACAAGTTTAATGTTTTCAACTCTGCGAGCAAAACCATTCTACCAACCAGTGTGATCTTCTTGTTGACCTCCAAAATACTAAGAAAAAATGCTCAAGCTGAAGAAGAGATAAATGTGCTAAACCAATGCCCAAGAGGTAACTTTTCTTATGGACATAATTCCAACCTTGCATGGAGACCACAAAAGAACTGGGCTAGTAATCAATGGACTCCATCCTAGAATCAACCACTACCTCCCCAACCTAATTGGGGAACTCCTTATTGGGGATCCCCTGAATGGGAAAATCAAACATGGGGAACTCAGTAGTGGCCAAACCAATCACAAAAAAAATGGTACCCACAACATACTACTCCCCAATGGAATCAGGGACAATCAATTTTATACTGGTCCTAGGAGGAATCAACAACAAAATCTGTTACCACCATCTTAGAACCCTCCTTAGAATGGGCAGGTAAATCAACCTCAGCTTCCAGCACAACCACTTCCCAATCCTAAGAACAATCAACAGAATACGCCAGTATACTCTACTGAACAAGATACTGTTACCAGACTTAATGCAATACATTGTGGAAATTTTCAATTATGCTCTGGTAGAACACTTTAACCACCAACCATCGAAGAAATTGTGGATGAACCCATGCCTAAAATTCCTGAGAAGGATACGCCACCCAACCATACCACTTCCACCAATAATATTGTGCCCCCTTCGGCAGCAAGAGCTGCTAACTTACCTCAGGAGGAGGAAGGTCAATCTCTGACTGAACATAGAAAGGATACCACTCCAAAAGAGAAAACTCAAGCACCATTTCTGAAACATCTGAAATCAACAACTCTGAAAGATACTCCAAAAATGTCTTTGACTTTTGAAACCGCATTGATTAAGGAAATCAAGCAACTTCAAATAAATGTTCCTTTGCTCCGAGCAATAAAGGAAATTCCTGAGTTAAGCTAGCTAATCAAACAACTGTGTATTAAAACACCAGGGAGGAAGCCAAAGAAAATAAATACTGTGCACATTGATGGCTATTTAGATGACTTTTTATCTGGGAAGACCGTCACTCCAAAATATGATGATCCTGGGAGTCCACTTATAACTATCACAATTAATGAGGTAGCAATTCCAAATGCATTAGTGGATTTAGGAGCAGCTATTAACATGATGACTGTGGATGTGATGGAAAAATTATGTCTTACTAATTTATGTCCCACAACCACAGTCTTACAAATGGAAAATCAGTCTATAGCCATTCTGAAGGGTGCTATTAAAAATTTTCTTTTCAAAGTTGATGGAGGGGAATATCCAGTTGACTTCCAGGTAATCCAGTCGCTTACACCCAAAGATAGCTATCCAGTAATTCTCGGAAGACCATGGTTGGCCACTGTTTCCACTAAGATTGATTGTAGAGAAGGGGGAATGACCATTTCTCATGGTCTAGATAGTAAATGTTTATTCTTGTACCCTCCTGATAAACCCACCAAACATAATAAGGTATGGGTTGATGAACCAGAAGAATCTAATGGTCAATACAGTTTGGCATCGTTAGCTATGGTAGTGATTAAACAACATGAAGAGGAATTAGAGGATGAGTTATTAGATGATGTTGCACACCTTGCTATAGGATCATGTGATGAGGAAATGATGGATGCTCCATAAATTTTGGGACAACCAATTGATATAAGCGAGATGGAATAAAGTTACACTACAATGGGAATGCCTTGTCCTTTGGCCAATATGATTCCGAGAATGAGTCATTTCTTTGAGGATATTACTAGATTTTACAGACTTATACCTCATAGTTTTCCTCTCAACACCTTGTTGTGACCAATACATACTATCACTTCGGCCCATCCTAGAACGAAATCGATTATGCTACTGCCAGGAAAAACCTTGAACATCAATAGTTGGCTGACAAAAATACAAGAGGAAAAATTATTTAATGTGTTGGTAAAGAGGTCTAAATATTTTGCTTGGGACTATACAAACATGAGGGGAATTCGCCCGAGTTTTTGTACACATCACATTTATACCGATCCTAATATAAGGCCTGTATGCCAGCCACATAGGAGACTCAATCCTGCATTAAGGGATCTGGTCAAATTGAAATTAAGAAGCTCCTCCAGGAAGGATTCATTTATCCTATCTTCGATAGTAAGTGGGTGTCACCTATGGTTGTTGTGCCAAAGAAAAATGGGAAATGGAGAATTTCTGTAGATTATAGAGAACTCAACAAAGCCACTCATCGAGATTATTTTCCCCTACCATTTATTGATCAAGTTCTGGACAACTTGGATGGGAAGAAATATTTCTCCTTTTTAGATGGCTTTAGTGGTTACAACCAAATTTAGGTTGCTCCAGAAGACCAAGATAAGATAATGTTTACTTGTCCTTGGGGCATATCTACATACAGAGTTCTTCCCTTTGGACTTTGTAACGCTCCTGCGACTTTTCAGAGAGCCATTAAGGCTATATTTGTTGCGCTTGTCAATGACTATGTAGAAGTCTATATGGATGACTTCACAGTCTATGGGTCAACCTATGATGAATCCCTTCAAAACCTGGACCGGGTTTTACAATTTTGTGAGGAAAATTGACTGTCCCTTAGCCACGAAAAGTGTCTAATAATGGTGGAACAGGGAATAGTCTTAGGTCATCATATTTCCTCTGAGGGAATAAAGGTTGATCCCAAGAAAATTGAAGTCATCCAACAATTGACTGTTCCTCAGACACAAACATATGTTCAAAGTTTTCTTGGGCATGCTGGATACTACAAAAGGTTCACAGAAAGCTTCAATAAAATAGTTACCCCTATGTTTTACCTTCTCCAGAAATATGTGGAGTTCAATTGGACACCTGAGTGTCAACTATCATTTGAAACAATTAAGGAGAAGCTTGTCTCTGCTCCCATATTGCACGGGCCAAATTGGAGTCTTCCCTTCCACATGTATGTTGATGCTTCAGATGATGCATTTGGTGCAGTGTTGGGGCAAGAAGATGAGAATGAGGGAAAATATGCCATATACTTTATTAGTAAAAACTTGACATTTGCTGAGAGAAATTACACGATGACAGAAAAAGAATTCCTAGTTGTTGTTCATGCCATTAAAAAATTATGCCATTATATTACAGGATATAAGGTTACAATTTATACAGACCATTCAGCTGTAAAATATCTAATGAACAAAATTGTAGTTAATGGTCGGATTATGAGGTGGTTATTACTCCTTCATGAGTTTAATGTAATAATCCTTGATAAGCCAGGGAGATTTAATGTAGTGGCAGACTTCTTGTCTCGAATCAAACAAGAAGATGGTGATTGTGCACCAGTGCAAGATGAGTTTCCAGATGAGAATTTGTTTTCTATTTTTGTGAAGACACCTTGGTTCGTTGACATTTCCAACTATTTTGCCACCTCTGAAGTACCCCCAGGGATTACATCAAAACAA
The DNA here is from genome assembly GCA_007115665.2 of Sequoiadendron giganteum. NCBI lineage: Eukaryota > Viridiplantae > Streptophyta > Pinopsida > Cupressales > Cupressaceae > Sequoiadendron > Sequoiadendron giganteum. Next base: position 255,909,364 of record CM021109.1, on the reverse strand, counting down.
AGGAAGCGACTTATTAGGGAAAGTGCCCCATTTAAATGGATTAATGGGATTATATTCCATTGTGGACCTGATTTGGTCTTGAGAAGATGTGTCAGAGCTGATGAAACTTACGGCATCCTGAGGGCCTGTCACAATGATCCTTCTAGAGGTCATTAGTCTACAAAAAGAACTTTCCATAAAATTTTAGGTGCTGGATATTATTGGCCTTCAATGCATAAGGACGTTAAAAAGTATATTCATCGCTGTGATGAATGTCAAAGGTTAGGAAGACCAACAACTTCTGCTGAAATGCCTTTACAGCCATAGGTAGTCCTTGAACCATTCGAAAAATGGGATTTAGATTTCATCGGCCCCATAGATCCTTCCTATCAAGGGAAATAATACATACTAGTTTGCACCGATTACTTGACGAAATGGGTAGAAGTCCAAGCCTTACGAGTTGCCAGAGAAGAGTAAGTCGCTGACTTCCTCTATAATAAGATCTTCCTTAGATTTGGAGCCCCTTGAATCATCGTTACCGATCAGGGACCCCAATTCATGTCCAAATTACTCCTACCATTCACCAACCATTTTCAAGTGAGTGACAGGAAGTCATCCCCTTATCACCCTCAGACAAATGGTCAGGTGAAACTGACTAATAGAGAACTAGAGAACATATTAATGAAAATAGTTTCTTCAGGAAGAAAATATTGGGCCAAGAAATTGCCTGAAGTTGTTTGGGCGTACAACACAACATGGAAATCAACAACTATATTCAGCCCTTATGAGCTTGTCTTTAGGAAGAAACCTCTTCTGGCCATTGAGTTTGAACTCCAAACTCTACGAACAACTATGGAGCTAGGTCTAGATTTGAAATGAGCCCAAGTAAAATGAGTTCTGCAGTTAAGCGAGTTGGATGAGATTCGTATAGATGTTGTCCATCAAACTGAATTGGTTCAACATCAACAAAAAATGTGGCATGACAAACATCAAAGAGAGAGAGTTCCATAATGGTGACTAGACCTTGCTATTCAATTCCAGATATAAAGATCATAAAGGAAAGCTCAGGACTCATTGGATGGGGCCATATGAAATTTTTGAAGTCTTTTCGAATGGCACAATTCAGTTGAAACCCATTGATGGTGATACACAAACTCTCTTAGTCAATGGTCATCACCTACGTATCTACTATAAGCCTATCAACAAGGAAGAATTTATAAAATTTATAGAAATGCAGGGAGAAATCCAATGCATTTACTCTGCCAAGGCAGAGTCCATCTAAATAAATAAATAAATAATTAAAAAATATATATATATATATATATATATATATATATATATATATATATATTGAAAAATTGTAATAAAAAGACATGTGTACCAATTTGTTTTTAAAGCATTTTTCAACAGTTCTTCTTTTTTTGGACAGCTGTTTTTTGTTTCCATTTTGTAGGACTTCTTATAAGAAAGAAACAACTTCTGGAGCACCTTTCCAAGATGCTCCAGAACTTGATGGTCTAGATACTCATTACTTTAAAACTTGACGGTTTGAATGCCCAATGCTCCAGAACATGCACACCAACTCACCATGTCAAAACATCATTCCTGCAGAGTGGTTTAACGCTCCTGAAGTTCAAGTTCGTTTGTTACCTCCATTTTCTTCTTTCTGGTTGCATCTTTTGGTGATGCTCTGGAACCTTCATTTCGTTGCTGCTTCAGCTACATCTTTCAAAGATACTCTGGAACCTTCATTCCATTGCCACTCTGACTGCATCTTTCGACAATTCTCCAAAAAATTTCCACCTTCTTCATTTTGAATGCATGCCTCCTGCGTGCTCCAGAACTTATTCACTAGTTTCGAGTACATACTCATCTGTGTGCTCCAAAACTTATCCATTTTCATCCCACCACCTTTTCCATAAATTTGAAATTCCTCGATGCTTTAATTATCACATCTCAGTATACACATCTTACTTTTTATTTTTAATAATTTATTTTTTTGTCATAGTAAAAGCCACCATCTTTTCACCATAAATGGATGCCGCCATGACAACTTGTCTTCATTAATGACTCTATAATTTCAAGCTTCCTCCTCATATCATAATAACCTTGTTGTCACCTCAACCTATACCATCACCTCATCATGTCAAATTAGTAAAGGTATGAGATCTTCGAGTGATCATAGAATGCAAGTAAGTACCAATTTTTGCTTTAAGTAAGTAGTTATTTTCAAATAAAACGTAATTAATTTGCAAGAATTTCCCCCTCCTAATTTAGTAACTTGTGCCACTTGGCGATCAACTATTAGAAAAACAAGCTTTTCACATGCCTCCATGCAAATTAATATCATTGCACAGTAAGCTCTGAGCAAGACAAATAAATAATCTCAGTAGATTATATTTTCAAAAATAGCTCTATACAAGTTTCTTGCGCTGTTGAATTCTTCGGTAGGGTGACAAATAAGAGAAAAAAATGGGGGTGCAAACAAGAAGTCTGAGCCAACTTCTGCAGAGAAGTTGTTGGGGTTAAGTAATATTTTCGGTCTGTTTGAGGAGGCAAGTTGGTTAGACTTCATCAAGAAATTCAAGGGATATAATGAAAATTTGGTGAACGTGTTTGCAAAGAACTACTCAAATGGTCAGGTGACACTTCATGGAAAGCGCTTCAAGGTTAGTCCAAAAATTATTTCTCGCCTCTCTAGGTTAAGTAATTCTGGCATTAAATTGTCTAAAACATCTCAAATTACATACCAAAAATGATCGGAGTTATTTCTTAGAGAGGGAGACCCGCATCCTATTTTAGTTATCAGTACCAGAGGGCAAAACAAGGGATTTCAAAGAACCTCTATACTGGAACCCTAGGGAATTGTAATAGCTTAGATTATAAAATATTTTACCTGTGAAGGAAAACTCACTACAGTGGTAGGACTTGCATTTTGCATGCTAATTCATTTGCGCCATGGAAAGGAAAACCTTGCTCTTGGGGTTAATTTGCCAAAAATTTTGTGTGATTCTATAAATTCTTCTATAGAAAGATACAAGACTGGGTTAGGGCCACTTAAACATCATGGTTTAATTCAGTTAATTTGCAAATATCATTTCCGTAAGAAACCTGAAAGTAAGTGGGGAAATTTTTATGGAAAATTGAAAAGTCCTCGGCTAAAATAAAATTGGAACTAGGGGAAACATCTAAACAAGTTGCTTGACCTTCTGGAGCAATTTCCTCTGAGGGATCTCAAGCTCCAAAAACTCAAATTCCCACAACCCCTGGTGAAGAAGTGCCAAAATCTTTGAATGAAGAATTTAAAACCCTTGATCAATCGGAGGATGTCAAAATTATTTATCCAAATGTGAGCATTCCCTTGAGGAAAAGAAAAATAAAAACACCTGTCACCTTCCAGAATATTCCTCCCCTAAGGAGCAGCAAACGTTTATCCTCTGAATCCACAGAAACCCTAGTACAGATTATAGGAAGTAGTGCAAATAAAAAGTAGCCCAAGAGATAGACAAAACCCATAGAAACTTATGATCCTACCAATGATATGGAAATGATTCTAGAAAAAGAAAATTTTGCTGAGGAAATTCCTTCCCACTCAGAATATGTAGAAGAAGCCCTTGTAGAGGAAATTCAAGAAAAGGAACAAGAAGGTGAAGATAATATCTTAGGACACTTATCTCCCATTGTAAATAGAGTTGTAGAGACTGTTGAAATTGAGAATACTAATGCAGAGATGGAAAAGCTCAGAGTAGAAATTGATGATCTGAGAAAACAATTGTACAAAGACAAGGAACAAATTGAATTGCAAAAAGAAGAGCTAACAATACATGTTGTTGTGATAAGTAAAAGAGATCAAGAAATTCAGGGTTTGAAACTGCGGGTACAAGAAAAAGATACATTGATTCATGAATTGCAAGAACAAAATCAGAAGTTGACTCAAGAAAATAGGACATATAATGCTGATATTTTTGACAAAAATAAAGAAATTAAAATGTTGAAAAAGAATTTTATGCTTATGTTTTCAGCTTTTGAGGAAGAAAAGAAAACACAGAAAGAAGAATTAAATGCCTCTCTTAGTAAGATTGTGGAGTTAGAACAGGATTTACAAGAAAGCACTGCTAAGCCAATGATGAAATCATAGGAAATCTAGACTGAGCCAATTGTAACTGAATGGTTCTAGGTCTGAATTCCTCCATTATTGATGAAATGGATGGAAAGGTGCTATTTATTAAGAGATGCTAAGATTGAAAACTTTAGGTTAAAAAAAGAGTTGGTACTTCTAAAGGAATCATTTCATAAGGCTTATAAAGGGAAATAGGATGCATGTCAGCTAGTAGAATATTTGTTATCCTGTAGAAGGTCATCAAGATTATATTCAATGTTTCTAAATGAACAATGGTTAAGATGGAAACTGTTCATAATTTGTAATGATCAACCATATGAGCCTAATGATAAGGAATTTGTTAAAATATTTGTTGAATCAACTCCTGAAGATCAGGATCTGCTTTGTGAATTCTTTATTCATGATATTTTATTAGAAAATAATATTGATTTCTTCATTAATCTATTTGTTAGAGAAGTACGATTGAGGGATCTTCTCTCCACTATGTGAAATTAGATTCATTGGCAGGAGCACAGTACAGAATATGCTCAAGCAGAGAGAACAATGGGCCTTCAAATGAGATCTCCTAATAGTAGGCCTGCAGATTTTAAGGATACCTTTTTAGCTTTGACATTAGATGACAAAATGAAAGGAAGATATGATGTTAGTCTCCAACTCTGCTACAACCATTTCATGGAACATGGACAGAAGTTAATTGGAAAATATTGGCATGCTTGTGAAGAAAGATATACTCCACTACCAGCTCATCTAAAGAAAAGAGAGGTTATCTCTCCTCTTAATATTAAATGGTCTTTCAAAAGGGAAGATGCTTTAGCTAAAATCCTAAAAGACCTCAAGACAAATTGGATAGGGATGAGGTATAGACCTCCTTTTTTGCTCAGTCCACCCCCTTCTTTCCACATTAACACAGACCAAAATGATAGAGTTTTCAATGAATGAAAAGAGGGAGTTGCTTTTCATAGAGGGTTCATCCATGAGCCTATAAATTTTGATAAAATAACAAAAGATGAGTATGAAATTAGTGCCAAGTATGAAGAATGGAACAAAGGACAAGGCTACAACTATAGAGCAGGAGGAACTACCAGGAACTAGGAAGGGGAGGAAATGATGAGGTAAAAATAACTTCATCATAATAATACTAGAAAAGCTTATTCATATGTGCACAATCCTCATTCTCTGCCAATTAATTAAACTTTAGGAGAAATAACTACTTATCTTTAAGGGAAATTGTACAAATTTTATTTCTTATGATTAATTGAAGTATTTTACCAATATGGATTTAATGGGTTGTTTCAAGTGTTTTGTAGGTTAATAGTTTGACATTATGCAGCAGCACGTGCTCCAGAAAATTTGAAGATATGCGCTTGAAGATTGCTCCCGAACTATAGGATAATGGACCTGAATTTTAGTCATCAGTTTTTATTTCAGTTATGTTTTAAAGTTCAAAAGACTTTATGGCTCGACTTGAGCCTCTTTAATACTAATGTAATGAATGTTTAAAGTTTGTTGAAATTTGTTAACGAATTTTTCAATGGTCGTTCGCGCTATCTGAAATTTAGGATTTAGTTACAAGTTTTTCTATAAAAATGTAATCTCTAGAAACAAAAGATAATGAGAAATACAGTAATGTTATGTTGCCAACTTGTCTCTTGAAGTTCTATGAATAAAGAGATTATTATGTATCCTTTCATGAGTTATTGAGTTATGGAGTTAAATTATTTTTAATGGAAGAGTTCTCAACCCAGTTGTGTATGTGACCTGAGAACGAACGTAGTAACCCACGAGCTGGACACTCGAGGGAGGATAGCTTAGATAGATAAGTACTTTCCTTTATGTTGTTTTTGCTGCATGGATAATCATTCTGTAGGAAATTGTTAAGTCTATTGTCATGTCTAAAGTTCCAAAGCACTCTTTGTCTTTCATTATCACAAGTTACTTGTTGTAATTGTTAGAATCTTTGCTGTTCAAGAGGATGTTTGATGGTTTGTTTACTGGTTTTTCCACTTTCGTGGTTTGTCAACTATTTAGTTTACTCATTTTTGTGCTTTCTAGTTTAGTTATCATGCTTTCTAAGTTAGTTATTTTATGTTTTTCAGTTTAATAGTTCCACTTTTCTTAGAATAAGTTGTTTTCTAGTTAAGTAGTTAGACGACCTTAGATTAACATTAACTTCAGTTATCTTTAAGAAACCAAAAAATATAAAAAGAGTTAATCAAGTTGTCTTCTATTGCAAACTACCTTGGACACTGCCCGATCAACTTATTGATGTTTTATATTCTAAAGTAATGGGACCTAACGACAGCCTATCAATGTGCATGATAGTTATAAAACACTTCAATAGGCAGTGGATCAAATACAGACACATATGCTTGTATTAGATCCTTTGTTCAAAATGTGGCAGCCTATTCACCACACTTTGTCTAAGTTATGAAAAGTTCTACAAAGAAGTTCTGATGCACCCACAACATTAAAGTCAACTGAACAAATTGTGAAGATGATTACTAGTGAATTTCAGTATGTACAAGGGTTTTATAAAAAGATTCTAACACAAATGGATTTATTCTATTCCTTGAAACAGTGGTGTATACCTGAAATCGTGAGAGATGGTGATCATTTGAAGGACTTGGATAAGTGGAAGAAAGAATTCAGTCAGTTTGTTCATAAGTGTGTTACTCATATATAGGAGGATGATGATACCAATCTTCCCAAGCTAAATCAGATCATGGATGGGTTGATTGTTCTTGATGCGGGATACCTAAAGTTTGTCAATGATACAAAGGCATTACTAGATAGTCGGTGGAAAACTCATCTTGTAAACATGCAAAAGATCCAGGAATATAAGTGGCCATCAAATTTTATGGTGTATCAGTGGGAGGAAAAGTATTTGGTTTCAGAAGAATAGGACATTGAGGTGAGAGCATTTAGACGTTCGTCATGGAGAGGAAGACTTTTCTAGATCAATGATCACAAGTCTTCTACGTTGAATAATGGAACCATATGTCAAAATGTCTTAAGTCTTATTATTTCCTTAATTATGCTAGTTAAATAGTTGTTGGTTTCAGAAGAATAGGACACTAAGGCGAGAGCATTTGGACATTTATCATGGAGAGGAAGACTTTTCTAGGTCAATGATCACAGGTCTTCTACATTGAATAATGGAACCATATGTCAAAATGTCTTAAGTCTTGTTATTTCCTTAATTATGCTAGTTAAATAGTTGTTAGTAAAAGTAGTTATGAAAGGTCATTTCTTTTTGTAAAAGGCTTGTAGCTTGTTGCTTCCTATATAAATAGGAAACCAAGGCTTAGTTTTAAATTATCATCATCATATATCATTTCCATTTTGAAGACTTTTGTTATTAATATATATCAATTAAAGCAATATAGTGGAGAACATCTTATTATCAGAGATTCTCCATGACTGTGTTATCATTCTGTATTTTTCTTATATTTTCCATACTTATTTCTTCCTATATTTGAATGAATATCAGTTATTGAGCCTCAATATTGTGCCTATGTGAATGAATATGTTGATACAATAAAGAATTTATTGTGGATGTTGGTAGAGCTGCTATTTTTTTTGAAAATTTGAGCTTATTTTGCCTTGTTACATGTTCAAGATAAAAATGGAAACTATTTAAAAATAATAAAATTAACAAAGTTGCTTATTTAAATAATTGAGAGTTACATGCATTAATATTTTATTAACTTTTGTGTCTTCACGAATATATGTTGATACAAAATGAATGGAAGAAGCATCCAAGTAATCCTATTTTTTTCTGCCAACAATTCACACTAAATATTGAACAATTTAAGGATATGGCAATAGGTAATTAAGGATATGATGATGATGATATATTCTTGTACTTGCATATTCTATGAAACATTCCTTATTTTCTATGAAACGGTGTATATATTCTTGTACTTGTAAATATTATTTTACTGTTATGTCTATTAAATAAAACAAAGTTTGAATAAAAAATGCTTCACCCTTTTTTGTAAGTGAGTATGTGAATTATTGTTTAAGGAAAAATTTTACAATGTTTACATTTTCAGTTTACTAGTTTCAAATATTCATTTGCTATGTATATAAAATTGTATGTGCTCTTTATCTCGAATGACATAAAACAGTAATATCATCAAAATCAAGGTTTTCAATTTCAGCACCATCATTTTCCACACTTTTCATATCCTGTTCACTTTTAAGTACAATCATCAAAATTTTATTTTTATTTCTTGTCCCAGTTAATCTTGATTCCTTTCAGCACAACACAGTAGGTTGCATGTTAAATTTCAAACATTTTCTTTGCATTTTTTTGTATATATTATTTTCTCAGTGCATCATTATGTAACAACAATTTCACTTATGAGATATACAGTAAAAATAAATGAAAGCACATGTTTGCTTTGTCAAGGGAAATGTATGGTGAATACCCTATGTCTTTCAGATAAGTGTGCAAGCGAAATAAGACATAACTAATTGAATCTGATTTTCTACTATACAATTGTTTTTTATGTGCTTTTTATTTTTTGGATGTGGATTACCCTTAGAAAGAGACTACTTATCTTTTCTTAAATGAAGCCTTTACATTTCCTGTCTACGAAAGGAATTTACTGCTTGATAATAGGTTCGTGAACATCATACAAATTAAGATTGGTGTAAAAGGCCATCCCCACAAATGTTGTTTGGTCTAGAATTATAATGGAAAACAAAAAATCTTGCTAGGAGATTAAAACAGGTTTCAATTGTCCAAGTACAACATAATATTACTGAAGCATTTCAAATTTTAGGCCATAAGAATCATCCTTTTAAACATGGATTGCAAATAATTCTAAAAATTTAGAAGTCTTGGTCATTAACGTTATTATGATATTGCTATCAGGATTCAGCCGTGTAGTTTTTGAGTCAAACTCATTGACCCATGATTCATGAGTAGTGGTTCACAAGAACCCATCTCTCATGATAATGAATGGTCCACTTAGCACTCATTGCATCTAGGTGATGCTCACAGAGGTGAAGCATTGGTCTGTCCCGGGAGGTCACCCATCCCAGTACTGCTCCAGTTCAAGTATGCTTAACCACGAAGTTTCCCCCAAGGGTAGCAAGCTAAGTGGGCTTAACCTTGAGGGAAACTCCACTAATGCATCGTCAAATACATGCCTTAATCTTGGATCATAATGTATGAAAAATATCCATTTCGGGTCCAAAATATCTTCATAGAAAAATACCTGCACATGAACGACATACATATATTATACATTATATAAATTGTATGAACATATATAAATCAATTGAATAATGGAACATTATTTTATAGACTACCCTTTTTATACAATAATTGCTATAAAACACAATTTTGACAACATAGTTTATAAAACATTAGTCCACACTCATTTCTTATTTTTTGGTTTTCTGCCCTTAAGAACATCCTTAGGGAGACCTTGTTCTTCCCTCTTCTTTCGCGTAGGAGTGTGTTTTAAGAAGGGGTAATCAATAAATAATTCATCCCCAATGGTAAGGTCCATAATAGCCTCAACCATTATCAATCTATCAACCTCTCTTTCCATATCTCCATCTTTATCATTTATAACCTCAACAAATTGACAATTCGGTCTTACAGTAGGGTCCCTTCCCTTACTACTATTTATAAATCCTGTAATATTTTTGTGTGTGTATGCACATCCATCTATATACATAAGATGGCCTTTATTCATTTCTTTTCCACTTTCCAATTGGAGACGATGTGTATACATATTCGAATTTAGACCATATGCTGACATGCTAGGCTTATATTCTGCTAGCCTTCTCCATTCACCACAGTAATATGATGGACCATAATATGGCATTAGTCTCCTATTGGTTTGTTCTAAATTTTTTCTATGTTTGGATCACACATGTACATTCTGGACAATAAAGAGGCCTAGATTCGCTCCATGAATATTGGAGGGTCGTATCATGTAGTTGTATCCCCAAAATTGAAACACCTCGTACACTCTAGGTAGTTGTCGATCACTAGGCCAAGCGCAATATAGTCAACGATCAAATGTCTATTTGTAAATTGATCTCAAACTCAGGGGAAAGTCATCATCTCCATCACATTCATTCTCATAGGGTATGTAGTCCACCTTCCCCTTGTCTTTAAGCAAATTATGCATCTTCACACCGGTTCTTGTTTTGTTACTTATTTTCGTCAATTCCTCATCTTCCGAGCTGGTATATTGGCACATATTTTTGTTAGATGTATCATCTGATAAATAATCATTGCCCTCTAGGCTAGAAGTCGGTGATCCAAGAACTTTATTCTGCAAGTATCCATTAAGAAAAATTAGTTATTTAAATAATATAAAACAATGTTTAAACAAAGTATACATGTTATTTATATCAAATTGGAAAATTCCTCACCATAATTCCTATTGGATTTGAATCAATTATAGGAGGCATACTACCGACTGGAAGCTCATCATATATGTAATGTCTTTGTACAATCACTCGTTTGAATTGTTTATTTCCATGACATACAGAACATCCACAAACAACAATTTTCTCAAAGTATTCATCCCATGTACTATAGTCTTGACCTACCTCTTCTTCAATGCAATCATTTTTTTTGTTTGCAGTATCCATTGTCATATCCTCTTCCACCCACTGTCGTCTATGTGATTTAACAATTTTAGGTCCACGTCCACATACATATCTTATTCTTTTGCTAGTTGAGAGCTTAGGCTTTGCATTTGCTCCAATCTCCATCTAAAATAATCAACAACATGCATTAATTTATTTCAATATTGGATAATACATTATAAATTTCAATAATACTGTGAAAAGAGATGGACGTATCACAAAATTCCATAAAAACATTTTTTTGTAAGTTAAGCCAAAATTTGAGTACTTGATGTCCCACTTCATCCGTTGTGTCCTCATTTGATATGACACGATCTATTGCCATGGCCTCGTCTTGCCCCTATAATACACAACATAGTAAATAATGTTTAGTACACCAATTATATCCTTTCAACGAATATGCTATCCAACACAAAACCTCACTTTAGTCATATATTTGACATATTGATATCATGTTTTGGCTATCCTAATTTTCAAACTTTTCCCTTGATCATAGAATCACATTTAATCACCATTCTTGTGCATTTTCAACCAATAAGTTTGACCTAAAAGGCCTCATGGGAAAAAAATGACTTTATCTCCTTTACGTTGTAGCATTTATGAATTCATAAACACCTTCCTCCTTTGGTTGAGGTTGCTTTCTCTTCTTACCTCTATTATATCTGCAAATTTTGTTGTCTCATCTATTTCCACCCACTTTCCTCTCAATGATTTAGTATTTCTACGCCGTCCACGTCCTCTCTCCATGGTCTCCTTTGTGAATAAAAATTATGCCATAGAAGCTTTCACCACACTACCGTCGAGAAGGAAAAAGCAATTTGCGGGACCACGGTAAAAATCGGTCTACCGCACTGAGTTGATGAAGGAGTCGCGGGACAACGATGGTCATCACACTACCACATGGCAATGGTAGAACACTTGCAAGACTGCGGGAGTCACCGCAACACTGCCAGGAACAAAAGGAAGACTCAAGTGCCGCCATAGAAGCTTTCACCGCATTACCGCCGAGAAGGATGAAGCACCTTACGGGACCGCGGTAAAAACCGATCTACCAGACCGAGTTGATGAAGGAACCATAGGATAACGATGGTCACAAAAACAAGGCAGGAATTGGAATTATTTCCAACACTATGGATCCTGTGATACACAACAATGAAAATAGTCACTATACAACAATAATAGGTGCTAAATTAGGTGCACTTGATGCCACCTTATATGTCCCAAATATATTACATTAACGGCCAACAGTCGGCATTAACTAACACCGACTAAAGTGTTGACTAATGAATCAAAATTTAAAATTTAAAACTTTCTCTCGTGAAGGAAGAAATCAGACGACAAAAAAAGGGAAAAACATCGCACGAAGGAAGAGAGCAGGGTGCTACCAACAACTGATGATAAATTCAATTTAGTTTGCGACACCATAGTTAAGGTTACAAAAAAAAAATCTTGGTTGAATTTGTGATTGTTTACTGCTCTTTGTATTGCATTTGAATTCATGATTGTTTACTGGTTCGTGGCCTAACCAGTCCAGGAAACCTCTAAATGGTCCCATCATTATAAATTGTAAAACCTTTGAGAAACCAACAAAAAAATTTACCCTACCCATTTGAGCTTTGGCTCAAAATATTATAGCACGAAGCGAGAATGCCTCTGTATTCTTTCCCTAACCTAGGTATCAAGGAAATAGTGAACTGCTTGGAAAATTTGGGAATTGGGTTGGTCACTACTAAGCAACTGCTGAAATAAATGCAGAAACCGCTTGGTTTTACCCAGCCGCGCCATAGTCACTAATGCCATGATAATCGTGCAAGATTGCATTATGAAAGTTTTCATGATAAGGTTATCAACACTAAGCAAATCGAGCGAACATATTTTCCCTAGGTTATCAACACTAAGCAAACCTAGCAAACATATTAGCCCACAAAACAAAACTTTCATACCACAAACTGGACGAAAAATTTCATACCTGACAGTGTGTACTTCATTTGCCTCCACATACTGGATGAAAATAATTTGCCCTAGGCCGCCTTAAAATGTCAAGCAATGGAGGGAAGTGAGCATTGTCAGCAAAATCTGGCCACAATGAGGTAATTCATTGTCAATTTATAGATTTGTAAATGTTTGCATTATTTCTTTGAATTTTACTTTTTAGTTTTTTATTTCTAAATTTAAAAGAAGAAATATACTTTAAAATATATATATATAGGGACATGAGACTGACAGACATAAAGATGAATTGGCTTCCATATTGGGGGTAGAGGCAGTGAACAAATTGGTTAATGTGGACTGGACAACACTTGTCAGATACATAGAAAAACAATCTGGTAACGCCCCTCAAACATTGCAAACAAATCAATTGTTTCCCCAACCACTCCTGGATCAAGCAAAAGATCCAAGAGGAAATCAATGACAATAAACTCTAAGAATGTGGAACAGGGAATAGAGACTTCCACTCTTGGGACACAGAATTCTTCCACCGTGCAATGTTTTCAATCTTTCATTGGTAGCTACAATACGAGGTGGTTTCAGGGGAAGTCCAAATGACGGATGTTGGGAAAACATTTGTGAGTAGGTTGAAGGAATCATGCCTTCAATGGTTCAAAGAACATCTACATTCGCCATTCTCAAAGATACCCATGCACTTGAAAAAAGCAGTTATCCATGACATGGAGAATGAATTTGGCACAAGTTGGTCTGTAAAGAAGATAAAGCTACGAATGTCTCAAAACTACAAGAGATTTCGATGCAACCAAATAAAGAAGATAAAAAAAATCCCTCCCTAGCTAAGGCAGAAAAAAAGCCAATTGATGTAAGTGTGAAAGTATGGAAAGAGCTTGTAAAAGCATATGAGAAGTCTGATGCACAGAGGAAGTCTGGTGAGGAGAGTAAGTAGGTATTTGAATTTTCTCATAAGATTATATCAAATTTATTAAATGATATTTAAATTTTATTTGTGCATAGTTAAATTGAATTAGTATATGTTTTAGGACAAGGCCTCCAAGGCTATGCTTGAGAAACTTTGTGCCACGCATCGCAGTGGCCAGAAAGGTTTATAGGTACATTTGTAAGTATATTTAATATGTTAAATGATTTTATTTTTTCCTTGGAAAAAGTAAAGGATTGCATATTAATTAGTTTAACTAGTCCATGTGCCATGTTTTGACAGGAGGAGAAATATGGCTGCCATCCAAAGCAATTTGAAAAGAATATGTTACAAAACAAAAAGTGGAACGATTTTTTAATCTGGATGGAGAACGAGGTATCAATAGTTGAGTTTCAATAACTTAGTTGGATATTGTTGTGTTAATATGTCAATTTGCATCTCTTGTGTTGAGTTGTTTATTGATGCATAGGATGAGTAAATAGAGCTCAAATATTATGATTACAAGATGATCATTTATGTGCATGATTAAATAGTATAAGGATATAGATGAACTTAATTCATCTTACTTTATGCCTCTTGGCAGGAATTCCTCTTGAATCTCTAATATCAGGTGCCTAAGACTTCCCTATAGCTTTTACCTTTCCTTGCCGCCTTTCCTCTTCACTGTTAGACTCATCTCCTTTTTCCTTATCTGCATTTTTGGCTTCGGCTTCTAATTCATCCCATGTTTTACCTTCCTCATCTTCAAAATCTTCTTCTTCTTCGTCCTCCTCTGACTCCACAAGAGATTCATCTTTTGAACCTTACTCATCTGATTTTGATTCCTCTTCTACATTAGAGGGTTCATATCCTTGATCTGAATCTTCTAAATTATTAGAGTCAAAATCACTAGCTTCCATATTCAAAAATTTCCAACCAACATCTTCAATAAATTTATCTGGATTATCAGTAATAGTCTTCAAAATTGGCTGCCAATTCAAGTTCATTCTGCTTTCATAATACTTTATATCCATGGAGTTCAGCCATTCCTTGATGCCATCAAGCGAAGATTGAGGAATGGCGTACATGCAAAGTACATCCCATTTGAAGTCTTTGAAAACAATAGCCATATCAAATGCCTTTTTCCCAAGTCCTACTCTCTCAAGGTTAACAATCTCAATCTCACTAATAGCGATTATTGATAAATGTAATTCCACCAACTCTACCAAACATTTTATCGTAGGAATAATAAAAGCAAATGCTTTGAAAGGAACTCCATGAAAACCAAGCTCTCTAAATGGTACATCAAACTCTAGTTCAAAATATTTTAGATGAGGCTGCTCCCATAGCTCTCTTACTGGCTTGATGAATCCTTGAAACTCTTCATTGATATTATTTTTATTGTCCCTCTCTTGCTGTTCTTCCTTAATTTCATCAGGATCATACACTGACCTTCTTGCCCCTCCTAAAGTTTGGACCACATCCATTACTTCCACATAAAACTGGACATCCTCGGTCTTCTTGGTTCCCACGCCATGGTATGGTTATGCAAATGAAAATGAAGCAAAGTAATCATCTTTCTTCCTCTTCCATGAAAACCAAGCTCTCTAAGTGGTATATCAAACTCTAGTTCAAAATATTTTAGATGAGGTTGCTCCCATAGCTCTCTTACTCGCTTAATAAATCCTTGAAACTTTGCATTGATTTTATTTTTCCTGTCCCTCTCTTGCTCTTCTTCCTCAATTTCATCAGGATCATAAATTGACCTTCTTGCCCCTCCTAAAGTTTGGACCACATACATTACCTCCACATAAAATTGGACATCCTTGGTCTTCTTGGTTCCCACACCATGATATGGTTATGCAAATGAAAATGAAGCAAAGTAATCATTTCCTTCTCCGTTGGCTGGAAGAATGCATGCTTAATGTTTTGATACATGATATCAGCTCTCTCTTCTTCTCTCATGGTTGAATACCGAAATCCATTATGGTGGGCCTCCAGATTTCTAGTCATCCTTCTTCCTCTTCCAACAAATGTTGGCCTAATCCACATGTTCGCCAACCTAATTGGCTTTGTTTTTGAAAGCTAAAGTTTCTCCTGAATCACTAATGTAGCTCTCTCTATCTTTTCAGACTTTCATTGCTACAGATCATCTCTGGGATTTAATCATCTGTACCACATGGTTGATGTGCTTTGAATCCTTGCATCTAAAGGAAATTTCCTTAACATAAATACTGCTAGGGATTTAATAATTTTTAGACTCTTTCATTGCTACAGATCGTCTCTGGGATTTAATCATTTGTACCACATGGTCGATGTGCTTTGAATCCTTGCATCTAACGGAAATTTCCTTAACATAAATACTGCTAGGGATTTAATAATTTTTAGACTCTTCCATTGCTACAAATCATCTCTGGGATTTAATCATTTGTACCACATGGTTGATGTGCTTTGAATCCTTGCATCTAAATGAAATTTCCTTAACATAAATACTGCTAGGGATTTAATTTTTAATGTTGCCAGCCTAATTGGCTTTGTTTTTGAAAGCTAAAGTTTCTCCTGACTCACCAGTATTAGCTGTAACTTTTTTGAAATTTTATTATGGTATGTGCACTTTGATATGATGTAATATGATTATGGTTTTGTCTCATATGTTGTAATATTAGATATATAACAGAAAAATAAATTATTGCATGAAATAAATAATAACTTTTCATTCTAAATGTTTTTTTTGTAGAACACGGATCTTCTAGAAGATCGAGATGATCCTCAACATGATATAGATCCACAAAATATTGGTTCTATCGATAAAAATCACATGGCAGAGGATGATGATGACGCAGATACAGAATACACCGAGGCCAATGACAATGATGATGACGACGACGACGACGACGATGACGATGATGATGATGATGATGATGATGATGATGATGATGATGATGATGATGATGATGATGATGATGATGATGATGATGATGATGATGATGATGATGATGATGATGATGATGATGATGATGATGATGATGACGATGGTGATGATGATGATGAGACAGTTGGTGGTAGTAACTAGTGACATTCATGATCATATAGACTGCATCATGGATCATTGTTGTTATATCGTTATGATGACTCTTTTCATGGTTACTATCATATGTATCATTTTCACAGCCTACAGTACTATATTATTGAGTTGTATCATTTTGACATGTATCATTTTCACTACATGTATCATCTTGAATTGTATCAATTTGAGTTACATAATTTATCAATTTTATTTATATCATTTGTACATGTATTATTTTCACTTATGTCGACTGTTGGACATGTATCATTTTCACATGTTTTTGATGTACTGGCATATTTGAATTTCACTTGTTTTAGTTATATATGATGATGATCTTATCAGTATTGACTTGTCAATTTATATATATTAAAAGTGGTCAATGATTTTTTGATGGATATTTATTACGTATGATGATTTTAATTTACTGCTCAAGATGGATGTTGTCAAATTCAATTAAATTATAAACATTTGACTCACTTGTTTTAATTATAGATGATGATCATGTTACAATAATAGTTCAGGCCATGATGAAAGGTAAAATGAATACTTGGAACCTCCAAAACGTAATTGAACAAATCAGAGAAGTGTTAAGCTCTTTTGGTGGGTAATGACACTAAACAATAGATGTACTTTTTAATCTTTACAAGGAATACAAATTTTTTGTGTTACTGACCCAATTTTTTTTTTATCTTTTTATTTAATCATATGAGTTAAATAATTAAATTACTTACTCTATAATCATATGAGTTATTTAAGAGGCACAATATATTTAACTAATTAAATTGAAATAAAACATATTAAATTAATAAATGGAAGCAAAACAAGAAACATTTTTAGAAGCAAAAAAGGAAGCAACAATGGAAGCCAAACTAGAAGCAAACCTAAAGCAATCCTTGAAGCAAAATTGGAAGCAAAAATGGAAGCAAAACTAGAAGCAAAATTGGAAGCAAAATTGGAAGTAAAATTGGAAGCAAAATTGGAAGCAAAATTGGAAGCAAACATGGGAGCAAACATGGAAGCAAAATTGGAAGAAAAAATGGAAGCAAAAATGGAAGCAAAAGTGGAAGCAAAATCGAAAGCGAAAGTGGAAGCAAAATCGGAAGCAAAACTAGAAGCAAAAATGGGAGTAGACATAGAAGAAAAATTGGAAGCCAAACTAGGCGCCAATTTCGGTGTTATTTCTGGAGTTATTACCGGTGCTATTTTCAGTGCTAACAATGAGGTTATTTTCAGCGCTATTTTAGGCGCTAGCAGGGGCGTTGCGATTTCTCGATGCTTAACACAGTGCTAAATCCGGTGCCAATTCTGGCACCAAAATTGATGCCAAAGTTGACACCGAGAAGATCATGCCTTTTTGCAGCGAGTTTTGCACCAGCTAGGTCACCCCATTCGTGAACAAAAATACACTAAAATCCGATGCTATTTTAGGTGCTATTTGCCTGTTCTACTATAGTCCATTCTCCATTAGCTAAATGAATTTCTCCTTAGTGATATCCATGGTCATAGTCACCTGCAAAGAAATATTACAATATAAGTCTTCTTGAAGACTCAATGAGTGCCCTCCCTACCTTTTGAAATTTGACGTCATTTTGGTATTTCTAAATAATCTGAAGAATTTCAGTAGAAAGTATAAACTAAAATAAATTTATGTTTTATCCAATTTTTGCATAGAACCAGACAATATCTCTTTTAAATTAATACAACCATTATCCCCCCATCCATCTAAGGTAGCACAAAATATATTCCAAACCTCCTTAGCAAAGAAGCATTCAAAAAAATATGTTTGATAGACAAGTAAGCTTTTTATAAATACTACAAACGCCTAAGCTATCAAATTTCATATAACAAGGTAATCTCTATAATAATAGTAGCCACCTAAAACAAGCTTTTTTGGGTTCAATCTTACCGGACCGTAATGTTTCAAATATAATTGACCACTATTTTTTAGTCAAATCTAGACTCCAATAGCCATTAATATAGCTATCCATATTATTGGTGCTAATTAGAAATCTATAAACATCTTTACTTTTCACTTTATTTAATTTAGTTCCATCTATCTATTTGTAAGCATCAAGAATATCAATATCCTATTCTTATATAGCTGAAAATTTAATATTGCTACAAGCCTTTCTTAATATTGTATAAGTTCTCCAATTAGAGGGGGAATCCCAAATTTATTGCAAAGGTAGGACCGTGATCTTATTCTCTCATTATCAAAAATTTCTTTAAAGTATTTGATGCCCTTACTAGTCCAGAGTTTTATTGAGAAGCCTTAAAAAAACTTACAAGGGGCTTGTTATTGTGCTCCAAGTTCCACCATAATGATCTAGAGAGAAGGGTCTTTTGGTTGATTAGAGCACCACTATCTTGGAGATTACTTCTAACCTATTCCCATCTTCTCTAAATACTTTTAAAGACAATGGAACCAACAGGGGTCACAAAAAAATTATTGAATAAGAGGTCATAGATGGGCAAATGCTTCCAAGTTTTGGCCTACTTAGGGACAACTTCCTAGATATTTTTCCCAACTAACACCTTCTAAGGTTCATCCCCTTTTAGGGCCCTAAGGATCTAATTAACAACTAGAGCAACCCCACGCAGTCTTAAGTCTTTCAATCCAAGACCACCCACAACCTTCTCCCTACAACACCATTCCCACTTAACAAAATGTTTTTTCCTCCTCCCTTTTCCATCTAACCAAAGGAATTTCCTAATCCTTTTTTGGATCTTAGTTACTTGATAGCTACTAAAGAGCCATATAGAAGAGTAGTAGAGGTTATAGGAGGATAATTTCTTTGTTCAAATATGTGCTCTCCTTGCTAAGGATATGTACTACTTATTCCATTTGTTAATCTTCTTTTCAATTTTCTCTTTAATCCATGGCCACATGTCTTTTAGGCATGGATTGACAACAAATAAAATTCTTTTATTTGACTTGTAGATTAGGAAAACAAATAAAATTATCGTAACAAATTAAGCATAATGGATTTCATATTAGATAATTTTTCTCTAGATGCTTTACAAAATAGTTCCATTTTTTGCATTAAATCATGGAAGTTATTCTCCTTAATGTTGACAAATAGTGCAACATCATCTACAAAACTAGGTGTTTAAGAGGTATTCGTTATTAGGTAGTGTAAGACTTTTATTCTAAGGCTTGAAGTTGATTCTCTTAACATGTAGAGTATAGCATCATATTCAATAACAAATAAAGTAGGTGCAATGGGTCACCCTTTGTTGGGATACAGTGTTATACACCATTGCATAAAATGTTATATTATAATGTTGTAATTAAATAATTATTTAGTTGTGATGCACCTAGGAGGTGTGGTTAATCACACTAGGTAATTATTTGGGGACTACTTGTATGTTGTATTGTAGCATTAGATTATTATTTAATGTGTGAGAGACATGAGATAATAATTTTATATTGGGGAAATATTTAATAAAGTGAAAACTTAGTACACAATATTAAATGAGGGGTTAGTGGTTTTGTATTCACATGGTTAAATGTGGTACATGGTTTTATCTTACCACTTGGTTGTATTTGTGTGAGCTTGTATCTATAAAAGCAAGCACATGTTTAGTGGTTATGGTTGGTTGGGTGAGTGAGCTATCAATATTGAGTCTTTATGAGGAGTGCATATGTGAAGCATGGCATGGGATGTGTGGATTCATGTTTGGACATGTGGAGGATGCATTAGAGAGGCTTGATGCTTCACAAGTATTCATGATAACTCTTGTAAGTGCATGTATTGTTTTATTGTTGATTAATAGATGGAGTATGGATGCTTTTGTAGGCTAGCTTTTCCCTCTCGAGGGTTTTCCCAGGGTATATCTTGTGTTATCTTGTGGCTTGTCTATTTGATCTATAAATTATGGTTACTTGTATGTATAGACATTGAAAATTGTCCTAGGTTTCCGATGACACTTTTCACTAATTTTTAGTCTAAAGCTGATTAAATAATTTATTATTTAATTAGTGCTAATATTCTTCTTCTAATTCCCCATAATTAAATAATTTTTAATTATTTAATTATTGTTCTTGTAAACCATTAATTAAATAATTTTTTATTATTTAATTAATGCTCATCCCTATTTCTTCCTAACTATTCCTCTTAGATTAAAAAATTATTTAATGTCTTCAATTTCAATCATACCCGGTCATCACTCCAATTGATTAATTCATTCAATCGATTAACCCTTTCAACATTAACATGTCCTAGGGGAATTAATTATTTAATTAATTTCCCCTATATCCTAGTGTGATAAATAAATAATATTTATTTATTTATTCCCTTTTATCTTCTTTGCAATTAAATAAATTCATTTTATTTAATTACCTAATATGGGTTCATAAATTAATAAATTATATTTATTAATTTATTGCATTTATCTTTCTAACTTGCTAATTTTGAAAGGCGAGGATAATTCATCTTATTTGATTATAAAATCTTTAATTATCCTCACATAGATTTCATTCCCACTTATCTCTCCCACTTTCTCTCACTTCACTTTCACTTTTCTCTTCCACTTTCCAATTTTCATTCCCACTTAGCTCTCCCACTTTCTCTCACTTAACTCTTTCCCCTTTCCACTCATGACTCTTATTTTCCAAATCCACTCTATGACAACTTTTAGTTGAAAATAAATAATTTTCTTATTTATTTTCAATTAACTCTTCTCTTTCTCAATTTAACTCATTCTTCACTCTTTCATTCCTCCACTTTCAAAAAAGTATATTTTGATGAAAATAAATACTTTATTTTTTTTATTTTCAATTAACTAATTTTTTCCTCAACTTTTAAATGCAAGTTTCCTTTCTAACTTATCCTCGCATTCAATCTTGACCATTGATTATCATTCAATTTTGTCCATTCAATTATCTTTTCAAAATCTACAAATTGAGGACTTATTTCTTAATTTACAGAGACCACATCTTTGATTTCCTTGCAATCATTCTGTCAATTTGCTTTCAATACTTAGTGCATTTGATCAAATTTAAGAGCTACACATCAAATCTATTGAAGGAATAAGAAGGAAATCAAAATGGAGTGAGAGTTACACATAACGAGGGTTTGCATTTCCATTTCTTTTTTTATGCTTTTCATTCTCACAGTTTTGTTGATGTATTGGAGTTTTATTTCATTATATTTGCTTTGTGGTCTTAGCTTTTTGATATCATGTATGCTTTAACCATTTTCTTGAGACACATTTGGTGAACCCAACCCGAATCCTTTGATTTAGCTTGCTTTTTGCAGGTTTTATTGACTTTTTATTGTAGATCTGTCATTTTTTGGACAAAACCCCAGGTTTTATAATTTTTTTCATGTCTTCTACACAGCTACAATTTTTTCTACAAGATTTTCATAGAATCTTGTGCATCATCTCAAAAAGCTACGGTAAAAAAATTGAGGATTTATCGTCATTTTTGAAGGAGTTATTGTGATTTATGTTTTTTCATAAAATTGACTTTGTGAACACAAATCAGCGAATTTTTAAGAAATTTTTATATTTTTGGAAATCTCTTGAAATTCTAATGGAGGTCTATCTTTTACAGATTTGATTTGGAGGTCAAATACAATATGAAAAATCTTATCTTAATTTTCTATAGGGTTTTCACAAATCCACATTTTTGTGTGCGAAATAGGGAATTTTTCTAACTTCTTTACATTTCTAGAAAGCTCTCAGAAAATTATAAGGGTCTCTTCTTTGATTTTTTATTTTTTAGATCAATAACATCTTCAAATAATCAAATCTAATTTGGCTATGTTAAAATCAAGTATCTGAAATTGCAATTTTCTGATGAGCTTATTTTTTTATGGTTGCATTATAATATCAATTTTTTGATCTTGTGGGTGATCATAGGGAGTTGTAGTAGCAAAAATATCAGTCACAAAAAAAATTTGGAAAGCAAAAATAACCAGGAGCACTCTTTTCATCTTTCATCTCTTAATCATTTTCTTGCAAACACATTTGGATTTAGGCTCTTAAAACAAATTTTGTCTTCAATCACATATCAAAAATCGGGTCTAAAATTAACCATTGTCTTCCATCACAAATTTTGGCTTTGGGCTAAAATGAACAAGTGCTTCCATTGTTTTCTTACACACATTTCATTTCTAAGGGTCAATTAACAACTGCAAGTGTCAATCAAGTGCGTGTGTTGATCAAAAATACCTCACTTGGTTTGATTTTGTCATAACCTTCTTAGGATGCCTACTTGGAGCACACACCACTCCAAGGGATGACCTCGAATCAAAGTGTGAATCTAAAGACACACTTCTTTGGAAGTTGAAATATTTTCACCCTTGGCTAAGCCCCAAAGCACTTTATACCTTTGGGAAGTGAAGGTGAAGGGTGGGTTACCCCTTTCTCCTAGCTGTGTGGCAAAATTTTAATTTCAAATCATTCCTAGTCAACCTCGTGCATCCTAGATTAAGACCTAATTGGCCATACCCACTTGACTAACACTAGGGTTGTTGTTGTGTATTCGAGTGATTGTTTAATCATAACATTTAATCTTGAAAGATAAATTTCTCATTATGTTTGGTGTGTGTGTTCATGCATTTACATATGAGATCTTGCGTTTGATATTGCCCAAGTCAAACTTCCAATAAAAACTTGCCACATCATTCAAATCATTCAATCTTGTCATTCCATATCATATCCTAATCTTCATAATCTCTTTAATTCAATCAACATCATTTTACACCGTGCCAACATTAGAAGACCTAGTACCCCAATTCCAGGACCTCATCCAATCACTTTATCAAGCACCACAACCCTTAGACCAAAAAATTATACATGGGCTCCATGGCCTCGTCGAATAATTTCAACTTCAAACAAACCAATCACCTCAAATGCAACAAATCATAGCACAAGCCCAATACCTCATGGCCACTAGTTATCAAATCCAACAAGCGCAACATCAGATCCAATCACCACATCAACAAATGTCACATCAATCCTACGTGTCACCTATATCATCTTATCAACCTCATCCATCCACATATCACACCTCTTCCAATGTCAACCCTTATCCATATCAATCCACCTCTCAACAACCATTATCCTATGAAAACCCTCCATCATTATCACAACAAGTCCAAACACCATTCCAACCTCAACACATTCAACCATAATCCTATGTGTCACCTTCATCATCATTCCAACCTAACCCATCTACCTATAATATCAATTCCACATCAACATATCCACCCAAATCACAAAAAGCACATGTAAGCCAAAGTCCACCTTCGCAACAAGATCAAAAGCCTTTAAGTCTTAATGCCACCTTTGACACGGGGAACACCAATCTAGTTCATGCACCCTATAAGTTTATCACACCATCATCCAATCAGATGCCTATCTCTAATCCACCATGTCCTAGTCCTAATCCATTGGACTCTCCACCTTCTAACCCATAAAACTCTTCATTACCCCCACCATCATCTAATCCTCCATCAAATCTAGGCCCTAAATTCAAAAATTTCAAAAGTAAACCTATGGCATTACCTAGATCCACCCATCCACCTACAAAGGATGTGACCCAAGGGCTACTAGCAAGGAATCAAACATCGCCATGTCATCCAACTCATATGTTTGAACCTACCAAAGAGTCTTCAAACACCATGCCCATTCTTACAACCCCATCATGTAGTCTCCCCCTTGAGCCTATTCAAGAGTCTCCCCCATTAAGCCCAAGTCAACCTCCATCATGTCTCCATGTTGTTGACCATCTAGAACATGTCAAGCCTATTCAAGATTCATACCCTTCCACTTCCATTCAAGCAACCCAAGAGTTATATTAAGTGTCTACTCCTAAGCATGTGGAAACATCAAGCCCTAGTCCTAATCAAGATCAAATCACTTTCATCCAACCTATCCATAACCTATATATTTTCTATGATAAATATATTACCTATGAAGAAGCTATCTATGAGCAACTTGATCCTATACCTATCCATGAATGAGATATCCCAAATGCATGTTCACTTAGTCCTATCTATGATCCATCAACATCTACTTTCCTTCATGAGACATGTATGCCTCCCAAGCACACATAAAAGATCAAACAAATACCTTGGATGTAAGTGAACACAATGTTAATCAAGATCCTAATGATCCTCCATCACCCACTATCGACCCCATTGCAAGTCATCCATCGTACCCACTTGGTCTTTCCACCCTCATTCATGAATGTTCCTCCTTAGAACCGCAACCACCGTTATCCACTTAACCATCTCCATCCAATAAGGAAGTCCTGTCTAGTGTTCCACCTACACCTAGTCCCATTGTCCACCACATACTCCAAAACATGAACTACCAAGGTAAAGGTTTAGGTCTTCATGAACAAGGTATTTTGGAGTCCATCCATGTCAAAGTCCCTCCACGCTCATTTGGCTTTTGATACTCACCCCAAGGAAAACAAGCTAAATATGCTGGTACTTCCTCCATCCATCCTAATTCCTCTTTCCATCATAAATCCTATCATAGGCCTACAAAATATGTTTCCATCCCTCCTCCATCATCTTACAAATGTCAAAAGCATGTGACCGTACACTTTCCACCATCAACTTTTCCACCATTGCTTCCAATTCCTAATATCCCTCCACTACTCCCAATACCTAATATCCCCATTATCCAATCTCCTTATCCACCTACCCATAAATCCTCTAAAAATCCTAATCATGACCAACAAATGCACACATTGTCTAAACATAAAGCTTCCACTCATTCCACCAAACCCAAGGGATTCCAAAATAATAATTTGGATGCCTCTACATATAGAGGCAAAAATATTAAAGGTCCTAATGCCTTAGCATACAATTACAAAAATTCAAAGCCAAGTACATCCAAAAAGCAATATAAACCCATGCCTTCAAAAGAAAATTCTAAAGACAAAATGGTTTGGGTACCTAAGAAAAAAGAAATCAAGTCAAACGAGGCATCCACATCACAAAAATCCCAACCATCCACTTCCACCTCACATTCCCACTCTATTCAAGGATCTCATATTCCATCCCAAAAGAAAAATAAAAGTCATAAAAATACTAAGTCTATGTGGGTACCTAAAGCACATCATCACCCATCTCCTAAGAAAACATCTCCATTACTTCCTACACCCCCTCCACATCAAAAGATTCAACGTTTATCATAGTGTCTACAACCATTGGTCACGGTTCCCTTCCATTTCACAACAATTCCACCTACCTCCATCTCCTCACCCTTCACTCATTATCCTACATATCTTCCCCATCACCTTCCTATGGTCCATGCTTTTGGCTAAGCCTCCCCATTCATCTTTTGCATAAGTCCTATATAATCCCTATCATAACCCACCATCGTCCCTACATAATCCACATCATAATCCACCAATCCCTCCATAATCCACATCATCCACATCATAATCCATCATCTATCTACTCCATCTTCGTTTCATGTCATCCCTTACCAACATCTATGAGCATAATGACATTTGACATGGTCCATGCGATGACATCCATCTCTAGTGGGACTACCACCTTTCATAGAACTAGACACTTGAGTCTCTCCTACTCATATTCCCCTTCTCCTATCCAAAATTAAAAAAAAAGAGAAGTCCCTTTGTCCAACAGTAAAAACCTGGCAAATAGGCACCTCAGATAAGTACCATGATGAAAACTTGGCGAACAAGCATCATGTGTAGGTTGATCTTCTATGTCACTTACACTTGGGGGCACTTTGTCTCATTTGCACTATATATCCTATCATGTCACTTCCTATCATATCATATCTTACCATATCCTATCTTATCATCCTTGGCCATCATACCCATATACTTATCATATTGAGTCCATTCATCGTCTCTTCCTCCTTTTGATCTTGATAAATATAGGGGAAAAAATGTTCAAACATGCTTTGGATTTCTTTTGATATACCTCATCCTTCCAAACAAGCCTATCATTATCCTATTTTCATAAGCTTTTCCATGATAAAATCCTAAGTATTGTACCTAGAATGGGGCATGTTATTCCTATGTGACATAGTCTTTGGAGATCACATCCTTGATATCTTATGATGCATACACCCATTTCATTCACTATGACCTATCCTTTTTATCAATCCATCTATCACGAGCCTTTTAACCCTTATCCTATCACCCACCCTTTCATCCACCAATCCCATATATCTCCTTGCACCTAGACTTGGTTTTCCCTTGTCATTGGTATCTAGCACAAAGGCTACCCAACTTTTCATCCATTGACATCTCAAAACATTTCAAGAATGTCTTGAAAAAAAAGCCATAAAAATCATAAAATGTCTTGAAAAAAGACATAAAAATCACAAAATATCTTGAAAAAAGCCATTAAAATCATAAAATGTCCTAAAAAATCCAAACAAAATCAACTATTCCCAAAAATCGTAAAACTTATAAAAAATCCCAAAAAGTAAAACATGTCAAAAATCCAAAAAGCATTCAAATAACTTTAAAAAATCCCAATATCAGAGTCAAAGTCAGTCATGTCAGTCTTTGTCATTGTTGAACTATGAGGTCTCTGTGCATTGCTACGTAGGCAAGGCCATCTGTCGATGAGCCCCTGAGGCCCCCTAGGTCAGTCTTTTAAGGTTCATCGAGTTAGTCAAAATAAATTGGACATTGTCAACTTAGACGCGACATAATCATCTGAACTTCAAACACAAATCTTGAATCAACATGACAAGCAAGCCATCATGTCTCTAAGTCAAATTAGTCATTTGTCACATCAATCAAACCAGTCAAATCGATCAAAACCAAAGGTCTTATACAGGATGCGTCCTTCCTGAAACCAGACCTTGTCACTATCACCCTTTGTCATTTGTCTTAAATAGGTAGTTGCATGATCAAAACCAGACTTGACATCTTATATGACATGTTTCTTTTTAAAGAACTAGGCCTTGTCAAAACAATCCACCTGTCTCTCACTTTGTCCCTTAACGCACACTGGAAAACACTTATTGGAAAATATTTTGAATGACTATTGATCTTGTCGGTCTATTTTGTCTTATCTTTTGGATTTTATTTGGTCATGTTACTAACCACCTCGAGGATGCCCCACGAAGGATTTAGAGGAGTGATGATGTCTCATGACTCATCTTTTATTTGATTGATGTTTGTGGTTTGTCTTGACAAAAAGACTCGGGCAACATGACCCTTAGTATGAGTCGGGACATTCCTTGTTTGTGATTGTCGATTTTTTACACAAAAAGAATTGCATCATCACTCTGGCTTTCTGTGCCATGGTGCACCGCATCCATTTTGCAAAATAAAAAATGACTCTTTAAAATAAAGTGCACTTATGAAAGCAAGGGTTTCATCTCTACTAATTGTTCTTCGTCTAATTTTTATTTATTTACTAACACTTCTTCAGTCCAATCAATCAATTTATCAGTCTATCAATCATTCAATCAATCAATCACTCATAACTTGGTCAATCTATGAATCAATTGATCAACCATCAACCATCATTATTCACTCCTTACTAACCATTCGTCTCTTTCATTGCATTTCATCTTTCTCTAACATTCTTCTTATTTCGAGAGATCATTCATGCCTTTATCGCACAAACAATATCTCAAGGGGGCGTCCTACCTCCCTCTCTCAATCTATTGGGGCATGATCTTTTAATTTTTCTTTGAAACAACACTCAAAATCACATTGTCTCAAAGAGGGGAAAAATATAGACATTGAAAATTGTCCTAGGTCTTCGATGACAGTTTTCACTAATTTTTCATCTAAAACTGATTAAATAATTTATTATTTAATTAGTGCTAATATTTTTGTTCTAATTCCCTATAATTGAATAATTTTTAATTATTTAATTATTGTTCTTCTAAACCATTAATTAAATAATTTTCATTATTTAATTAATGTTCATCACTATCTCTTCCTAACTATTCCTCTTAGATTAAATAATTCTATAATTATTTAATTTGTCTTTAATTTCAATCATCCCTGCCATTAGTCCAATTGGTTAATTTGTTCAATCGATTAACCCTTTCAACATTAACATGTCCTAGGGGAATTAATTATTTAATTAATTTCCCCCTATATCCTAGTGTGATAAATAAATAATATTTATTTATTTATTCCCTTTTATCTTCTTTGCAATTAAATAAATTTATTTATTTAATTACCTCATATGGGCTCGTAAATTAATAAATTATATTTATTAATTTATTGTATTTATCCTTCTAACTTGCTAATTTTAAAGGTGAGGATAATTCATCTTATTTAATTATAAAATCTTTAATTATCCTCACCTAGATTTCATTCCCATTTATCTCTCCCACTTTCTCTCACTTCACTTCCACTTTCCAATTTTCATTCCCACTTTCTCTCACTTAACTCTTTCCCCTTTCCACTCATGACTCTTATTTTCCAAATCCACTCCCCACTTTTGAAATGACAACTTTTAGTTGAAAATAAATAGTTTCCTTATTTATTTTCAATTAACTCTTCTCTTTCTCAATTTAATTCATCCTTCACTCTTTCATTCCTCCAATTTCAAAAAATTATATTTTGATGAAAATAAATACTTTATTTATTTATTTTCAATTAATTCATTTTGTCCTCAACTTTTAAATGTTAGTTTCGTTTCTAACTTATCCTCGCATTCAATCTTGTCCATTCAATTATCTTTTCAAAATCTACAAATTGAGGACTTATTTCTCAATTTATAGAGACCACATCTTCGATTTCCTTGCGATCATTCTATCAAATTGCTTTCAATATTTAGTGCATTTGATCACATTTGAGAGCTACACATCAAATCTATTGAAGGAATAAGAAAGAAAACAAAATGGAGTGAGAGAGACACATAACGAGGGTTTGCATTTCCGTTTCGTTTTTTATGCATTTCATTCTCAAAGTTTTGTTGATGTATTGGAGTTTTATTTCATTATATTTGCTTTGTGGTCTTAGCTTTTTGATATCATGTATGCTTTAACCATTTTCCTGAGATACATTTGGTGAACCCGACCCGAATCCTTTGATCTAGCTTGCTTTTTGCAGGTTTTATTGACTTTTTATTGTAGATCTGTCATTTTTTGGACAAAACCCCAAGTTTTATAGAAAAAATCATATCTTCTACACAACTACAAATTTTTCTACCAGATTTTCATAGAATCTTGTACATTATCTCAAGAGGCTATAGTAAAAATTTGAGGGTTTATTGTCATTTTTGAAGGAGTTATTGTGATTTTATGTTTTTTTTCATAAAATTGACTTTTTGAACACAAATCGGTGAATTTTTCAGAAATTTTTACATTTTTGGAAATTTCTTGAAATTCTAATGGGGGTCTATGTTTTATAGATTTAATTTGGAGGTCAAATACAATATGAAAATTTTTATCTTTATTTTCTATAGGGTTTTCACAAATCTGCGTTTTTGTGTGCAAAATAGGGAATTTTTCCGACTTCTTTACATTTTTGGAAAGCTCTGAAAAAATATGAAGGGTCTCTTCTTTGATTTTTTATTTTTCAGATCAATAACATCTTCAAATAATCAAATCTAATTCGGTTATGTTAAAAACATGTATCTGAAATTGCAATTTTCTGATGAGCTTATTTTTTTTATGGCTGCATTATTATATCATTTTTTTGATCTTGTAGATGATCATAGGGAGTTGTAGTAGCAGAAATATCAGTCACAACAACAATTTGGAAAACAAAAATAACCAGGAGCACTCATTTCATCTTTCATCTCTTAATCATTGTTTGCAAACACATTTGGATTTAGGCTCTTAAAACAAATTTTGTCTTCAATCACATATCAAAAATTGAGTCTAAAATTAGCCATTATCTTCCATCAAACATTTTGGATTTGGGCTAAAATGAACAAGTGCTTCCATTGTTTTCTTACACACATTTCATTTCTAAGGGTCAATTAACAACTGCAAGTGTGTGTGTTGATCAAAAACACCTCACTTGGTTTGCTTTTGTCATAACCTTCTTAGGATGCTTGCTTGGAGCACACACCACTCCAAGGGATGACCTCGAATCAAAGTGTGAATCTAAAGACACGCTTCTTTGGAAGTTGAAATCTTGTCACCCTTGGCTAAGCCCCAAAGAACTTTATACCTTTGGGAAGTGAAGGTGAAGGGCAGGTTACCCCTTTCTCCTGGTTGTGTGGCAAAATTTTTCTTTCAAATCATCCCTAGTCAACCTTGTGCATCCTAGATTAAGACCTAATTGGCCATACCCACTTGACTAACACTAGGGTTGTTGTTGTGTATTCGAGTGATTGTTTAATCATAACATTTAATCTTGAAAGACAAATTTATCATTATGTTTGGTGTGTGTGTTCATGCATTTACATGTGAGATCTTGTGTTTGATATTGCCCAAGTCAAACTTCCAATAAAAACTTGCCACATTATTCAAATCATCCAATCTTGTCATTCCACATCATATCCTAATCTTCATCATCTTTTTAATCCAATCAACATCATTTTACACCATGCCAACATTAGAAGACCTAGTACCCCAATTCCAGGACCTCATCCAATCACTCTATCAAGCATCACAACCCTTAGACCAACAAATTATACATGGGCTCCAAGGCCTCATCCAATAATTTAAACTTCAAACAAACCAATCACCTCAAACGCAACAACTCATAGCATGAGCCCAATACCTCATGGCCACTAGTTTTCAAATCCAACAAGCACAACATCAAATCCAATCACCACATCAATAAATGTCACATCAATCCTACGTGTCAACTATATCATCTTATCAACCTCATCCATCCACATATCACATTACTCCTTCATCCACCTATCACACCTCTTCCAATGTCAACCCTTATCCATATCAATCCACCTCTCAACAACCATTATCCTATGCAACCCCTCCATCATTATCACAACAACAAATCATACCACAACAAGTCCAAACACCATTCCAACCTCAACACATTCAACCATAATCCTATGTGTCACCTTCATCATCATTCCAACCTAACCCATCTACCTATCATGTCAATGCCACATCAACATATCCACCCAAATCACAAAAAGCACATGTAAGACAAAGTCTACCTTCGCAACAAGATCAAAAGCCTTTAAGTCTTAATGCCACCTTTGACACGGGGAACACCAATCTAGTTCATGCACCCTATAAGTTTATCATACCACCATCCAGTCATATGCCTATCTCTAAGCCACCATGTCCTAGTCTTAATCCATTGGAATCTCCACCTTCTAACCCATAAAACTCTTTATTACCCTCACCATCATCTAATCCTCCATCAAATCTATGCCCTAAATTCAAAAATTTCAAAAGTAAACCTATGGCATTATCCAAATCCACCCATCCACCTACAAAGGATGTGACCCAAGGGCTACTAGCAAGGAATCAAACATTGCCATGTCATCCAACTCATATGTTTGAACCTACCAAAGAGTCTTCAAACACCATGCCCATTCTTACAACCCCATCATGTAGTCTCCCCCTTGAGCCTATTCAAGAGTCTCCCCCATTAAACCCAAGTCAACCTCCATCATGTCTCCATGTTGTTGACCATCTAGAACATGTCAAGCCTATTCAAGAGTCATCCCCTTCCACTTCCATTCAAGCAACCCAAGAGTTATATTAAGAGTCTACTCCTAATCATGTGGAAACATCAAGCCCTAGTCCTAATCAAGATCAAATCACTTTCATCCAACCTATCCATAACCTATATATTTTATATGATAAAGATATTACCTATGAAGTTATCTATGAGCAACTTGATCCCATACCTATCCATGAATAAGATTTCCCAAATGCACGTTCACTTATTCCTATCCATGATCCAATAACATCTACTTTCCTTGATGAGAAATGTATGCCTCCCAAGCACACGTAAAATATCAAACAAATACCTTGGATCTAAGTGAACACAATGCTAATCAAGATCCTAATGATCCTCCATCACCCACTATTGACCCCATTGCAAGTCATCCATCGTACCCACTTGGTCTTTCCACCCTCATTCATGAATGTTCCTTCCTTAGAACCGCAACCACCATTATCCAATTTGCCATCTCCATCGAATAAGGAAATTGTGTCTAGTGTTCCACCTACACCTAGTCCCATTGTCCACCACATACTCCAAAACATGAACTACCAAGGTAAAGGTTTATGTCTTCATGAACAAGGTATTTTGGAGCCCATCCATGTCAAAGTCCCTCCACGCTCATTTGGCCTTTGATACTCACCCCAAGACAAACAAGCTAAATATGTTGGTACTTCCTCCATCCATCCTAAGTCCTCTATCCACCATGAATCCTATCATAGGCCTAAAAAATATGTTTCCATCCCTCCTCCATCATCTTAAAAATGTCAAAAGCATGTGACCGTACACCTTCCACCATCAACGTTTCCACCATTGTTTCCAATTCCTAATATCCCTCCACTACTCCCAATATCTAATATCCCCATTATCTAATCCCCTTATCCACGTACCTATAAATCCTCTAAAAATCTTAATCATGACCAACAAATGCACACATTGTCTAAACATAAAGCTTCCACTCATTCCGCCAAACCCAAGGGATTCCAAAATAAGAATTTGGATGCCTATACACATAGAGGCAAAAATCTTAAAGGTCCTAATGCCTTAGCATACAATTGCAAAAATTCAAAGCCAAGTACATCCAAAAAGCAATATAAACCCATACCTTCAAAAGAAAATTCTAAAGATAAAATGGTTTGGGTACCTAAGGAAAAATAAATCAAGTCAAACGAGACATCCACATCACAAAAATCCCAACCATCCACTTCCACATCACATTCCCACTCTTTTCAAGGATCTCATATTCTATCCCAAAAGCAAAATAAAAGTCATAAAAATACTAAGTCTATGTGGGTACCTAGAGCACTTCATCACCCATCTCCATTGCTTCCTACACCCCCTCCACATCAAAAGCTTCAACTTTTATCATAGTATCTTCAACCATTGGTCACGGTTCCCTTCCATTTCACAACAATTCCACCTACCTCCATCTCCTCACCCTTCACTCATTATCCTACATATCTTCCCCATCACCTTCCTATGATCCATGCTTTTGGCTAAGCCTCCCCATTCATCTTTTGCATAAGTCCTATATAATCCCTATCATAATCCACCATAATCCCTACATAATCCACACCATAATCCACCAATCTTTCTATAATCCACATCATCTACATCATAATCCATCATCTATCTACTCCATCTCTCATTTCATGTCATCCCTTACCAACATCTATGAGTATAATGACATTTGACATGGTCCATGCGATGACATCCATCTCTAGTGGGACTATCACCTTTCATGGAAATAGACACTTGAGTCTCTCCTACCCATATTCCCCTTCTCCTATCCAAAAATAAAACTAAAAAGTCAAAAAGTCAAAAAAAAATCCCTTCGTCCAACAGTGAAAACCTGGTAAACAGGCGCCTTGGATAAGTACCATGATGAAAACTTGGCAAACAGGCATCATGTGTAGGTTGATCTTCTATGTCACTTATAGTTGAGGGCACTTTGTCTCATCTGCACTATCTATCCTATCATGCCATTTCCTATCATATCATATCTTACCATCTCCTATCTTATCATTCTTGGCCATCATACCCATATACTTATCATATTGAGTCCATTCATCATCTCTTCCTCCTTTTGATCTTGATAAATATAGGGGGAAAAATGTTCAAACATGCTTTGGATTTCTTTTGATATACCTCATCCTTCCAAACAAGCCTATCATTATCCTATTGTCATGAAAAAGTCTTAAATATTGTACCTAGAATGGGGCACGTTATTCCTATGCGACATAGTCTTTAGAGATCACATCCTTGATCTCTTATGATGCATACACCCATTCCATTCACTATGACCTATCCTTTTTATCGATCCATCTATCATGAGCCTTTTAGCCCTTGTCCAATCACCCATCATTTCATCCACCAATCCCATATATCTCCTTGCACCTAGA
The DNA here is from genome assembly GCA_007115665.2 of Sequoiadendron giganteum. Lineage (NCBI taxonomy): Eukaryota > Viridiplantae > Streptophyta > Pinopsida > Cupressales > Cupressaceae > Sequoiadendron > Sequoiadendron giganteum. The sequence goes on along the minus strand of CM021109.1, from coordinate 255,874,726 downwards.
CTTGTTTTTCCCTTGTCATTGGTATCTAGCACAAAGGCTACCCAAGTTGTTTTCCATTGACATCTCAAAACATTTCAAAAAGTCTTGAAAAAAAAGCCTTAAAAATCATAAAATATCTTTAAAAAAGCCAAAAAAATCATAAAATGTCCTAAAAAAGCCATAGAAATCATAAAATATCCTGAAAAAAGCCATAAAAATCACAAAATGTCCTAAAAAAAAGCCATAAAAAATCATAAAATGTCCTAAAAAATCGAAACAAAATCAACTTTTCCCAAAAATTCAAAAAGATCGTAAAACTTGAAAAATCCAAAAAAATAAAACATGTTAAAAACCCAAAAACATTCAGATAACTTTCAAAAATCCCAATACCAGAGTCAAAGTCAATCATGTTAGTCTTTGTCATTGTTGAACTATGAGGTCTTTGTGCATTGCTACATAGGCAAGGCCATCTGTCGATGAGCCCCCGAGGTCCCCTAGGTTAGTCTTTTAGGGTTCATCGAGTCAATCAAAATAAATCGGACATTGTCAACTCAGACGCGACATAATCATCTAAACTTCAAACACAAATATTGAATCAACATGAAAAGCAAGCCATCATTTCTCTAAGTCAAATCAGTCATTTGTAACATCAATCAAACCAGTCAAATTGATCAAAACCAATGGTCTTATACAAGATGTGTCCTTCCTGAAACCAGACCTTGTCACTATCACCCTTTGTCATTTTCCTTATACAGGTAGTTGCATGATCAAAACTAAACTTGATGTGTTATATGACATGTTTCTTTTCCTAAAACTAGGCCTTGTCAAAATAGTCCACCTGTCTCTCACTTTGTCCCTTAACACACATTGGCAAACACTTATTGGAAAATAATCTGAGTGACTGTTGATCTTGTTGGTCTATTTTGTCTTATCTTTGGGATTTTCTTTGGTCATGTTACTAGACACCTCGAGGATGCCCCACGAAGGATTTAGAGGAGTCATGATGTCTGTGGTTTGTCTTGAAAAAAAATACTGGGGCAACATGACCCTTAGTACGAGTTAGGACATTCCTTGTTTACGATTGTCAGTTTTTTACGCAAAAGGGATTGCATCATCACCCTGGTTTTTTGTGCCATGGTGCACCACATCCATTTTGCAAAATAAAAAATTGACTCTTTAAAATAAAGTGCATTTATGAAAGCAAGGGTTTCATTGCTACTAATTGTTCTTCATCTAATTTTTGTTTATTTACTAACACTTCTTCAGTCCAATCAATCAATTTATTAGTCTATCAATCTTTCACTGAATCAATCACTCATCACTTGGTCAATCTATCAATCGATTGATCAACCATCAACCATCATTCTTCACTCCTTACTAACCATTCGTCTCTTTCATTACATTTCATCTTTCTCTAACATTCTTCTTATTTCGAGAGATCATTCATGCCTTTACCGCACAAACAATCTCTCGAGGGGGCATCCTACCTCCATCTCTCGATCTACTGGGGCATGATCTTTTAATTTTTCTTTAAAACAACACTCAAAAATCGCATTGTCTCAAAGAGGGGCAAAATATAGACATTGAAAATTGTCCTAGGTCTCCGATGACAGTTTTCACTAATTTTTCATCTAAAACTGATTAAATAATTTATTATTTAATTAGTGCTAATATTTTTCTTCTAATTCCCTATAATTGAATAATTTTTAATTATTTAATTATTGTTCTTCTAAACTGTTAATTAAATCATTTTCATTATTTAATTAATGTTCATCACTATTTCTTCCTAACTATTCCTCTTAGATTAAAAAATTCTTTAATTGTTTAATCCCTTACTTAATCTTTCCTCTCAAATTAAGTAGTTCTTTAATTGTTTAATTTGTCTTCAATTTCAATCATCCTTGCCATCAGTCCAATTGATTAATTCGTTCAATCAATTAACCGTTTGAACATTAACATGTCCTAGGGGAATTAATTATTTAATTAATTTCCCCCTATATCCTAGTGCGATAAATAAATAATATTTATTTATTCCCTTTTATCTTCTTTGCAATTAAATAAATAAATTTTATTTAATCACCTAATATGGGCTCGTAAATTAATAAATTGTATTTATTAATTTATTGTATTTATCCTTCTAACTTGCTAATTTTGAAAGGTGGGGATAATTCATCTTATTTAATTATAAAATCTTTAATTATCCTCACCTAGATTTCATTCACATTTATCTCTCCCACTTTCTCTCACTTCACTTCCGCTTTTCTCTTCAACTTTCCAATTTTCATTCCCACTTTCTCTCACTTAACTCTTTCCCCTTTCCACTCATGACTCTTATTTTCCAAATCCACTCCCCACTTTTGAAATTACAGCTTTTAGTTGAAAATAAATACTTTCCTTATTTATTTTCAATTAACTCTTCTCTATCTCAATTTAACTCATCCTTCACTCTTTCATTCCTCCACTTTCGAAAAAGTATATTTTGATGAAAATAAATACTTTATTTATTGTCAATTAACTCATTTTATCCTCAACTTTTAAATGCAAGTTTCCTTTCTAACTTATCCTCACATTCAATCTTGTCCATTGATTATCATTCAATCTTGTCCATTCAATTATCTTTTCAAAATCTATAAATTGAGGACTTATTTCTCAATTTACAGAGACCACATCTTCAATTTCCTTGCGATCATTCCGTCAAATTGCTTTCAATATTTATTGCATTTGATCACATTTGAGAGCTAAACATCAAATCTATTGAAGGAATAAGAAGGACAACAAAATGGAGTGAGAGAAGCACATAACGAGGGCTTGCATTTCCATTTATTTTTTTATGCATTTTGTTCTCACAATTTTATTGATGTATTGGGGTTTTATTTCATTACATTTTCTTTGTGGTCTTAGCTTTTTTATATCATCTATGCTTTAACCATTTTCCCTAGATATAGTATGCATGTTTTTCTCTCATGGGGTTATGTAGGAAATGGATTAAGAACGTGGGTATGATGCATTATTTCCTAACACCCTTGTCTAATAGACCTTCGTAGGTGGAATTGCTTAGATAGAGATTCATTAATGCCAACTTTTACAACAACATCCTTCAAAAGGGTTTTGACCATTTGACATAATTCACCAAGGAATCCAAAAACCTCAAGTGCCAATTTGATCAAACTTAGTGATAATTGATAATATAGAGCACTCTTCCTTCTTCTAAGTCTATATAAATATTTACGAACACACACACACATAGACATGCTATTATATACTTTTACATAGATATATGATTAACCCCTTTATCTAATATCTTGATTATAATTAAAAGATAAAATAGTTTTGAACAACAAGGTAAGAAGCTATTGGTTGCATTGATTGGCTCCAAACATCAACATAGTACAATGTTGGCTAGAACTAGAGACATTTAAAAAAATATAATAGTAATTTGTTCTTGCATTCTTGTGGAGAATAAATGCAACCATATCATTGGTATCTTTAACAACAAAATACTCTTTTATGGCAATGTTAAGATCTTTAGAAATTATGCTTCCATGACCCACGATTGCCAATATGATTTATTATTTATCCTAACTATGATACAATATGGTATACTTTATTAATTGTTTGGTGGATGGATAAACCAACTTCTATGTATTTAATGATTTATATACACACACACAACACAAAATTGGTAAAAAAAACTCATGGAAGGTTTTAAATATGTACCCAAGAAAATGACATTATAAGTAACACATAATAACAACTACCAAAATTTGATCAGAGGAATTTTATAGAGCCTAGGTAATGTCTCAAACAACATTGCATTCCATAAAAATCTACATTTCTTCTAAAAGAAAACTCCTATTTTCTTATGTTCTCTATCATCTTTTGAAAATGAGTCTTAAACAAATAATATGCATGAATTTTTTTAACTAGATAAACAAGAGGGTTCTACAGATTTGACAAGTGAATCAACTTTCTTTCAAATATTCTCAAGTTTCTTTTACATAGTTTGCTTTCCCTAGAATTGTAGTTACTCCCTTATTTTCTCCCCTTTTACTTTTCCCAAAACTCCCTTGATAAATATTCACATTTGATTTTCCCTCTTTTCATTCTTTTGTGCCAACACGACCCATTCCATTTACTACCTTCTCATACTCCACTTAAGTGATTAAAATTGCATTCAAATTCTAATTGCTTTTGCATCCTTTATAAGTGATGAGATGGAGTAACGACATTTTCCAAAAAGGAGTTGTATTAACTTTTTAGGTAATGGTAATTAATTATTTGTATTTAATGTTTTAGTGCACATGTGTTTTTAAATTCAATTATTATTTCTATCCTTTTACAATGTTCTATCTTAATCAAAGTTTGAATGTTAATTCTCTTCATACTCAAAAATAAATAGCCTATTCAAAAGAACGAACTCCCCCCCAACCTTTCACCTACCTAATTGATAAGCAAAATAGGATAACCAAAAAACAACATAATCACACATCTAATTTATAACCGAGATGTAGACAAAAATTGACATTTAACTATAAATGTTGGTTGAGCTATTTATGGAGAAACAAGTAAAGAAAAATCATTGCATGGAACCCATACTTTAACAACAATGACATCTTATGTGTGTGTGTGCGATTGACTAATTCTTGATTTTATGGTATGGTTACTTATTGTCTCGATCTACCACTCTCTCTTTGATGATTCCCTTTCTCCTATTTTGGGAGGGGAAAAATACTTCCTTGCATCCATCTTGTCAACATAAAGTAATTGGTCAATTTATCATAATCATGTACTAATCTAATTTATAATCAGATAGATCACATTAATAATCAAACAAAAATCATTCCCAGTTCTCATGTTATCCAAATTAACATCCATAGCTAACTTGCAATAAATCATAAATTTAAATTAGAATGGTCAAAGCAATATAACAATATTCTCTTCTAGATGTTCACATTTTAAATCTATATAACCTAGACATAAAAATAAATACGAAAAAATCCATGTCATTGAGTTGTTTTTAAATGGGGTGTGACAGTTGCCTTAAAAAATTATAAATTATTGTGCCCAAATTAAATAATATTATTAATTATATTTACTATGAAAAAGGAGTCATGATTATCAACGAATGGTCAACATTGTCATTACTTTAAGGGTGCAATTATTGTCCCACCAAAGTGCCATTGCAGGTAAACAACTTTACAGACACATCGATGCCTAGTCATGGATCGGTTCCAACTTAGGTACACACGCACTGAGAATATGCACCATGACAACATTTAAGCTCAAACATCATAACCCACCACACTCTGAAGGGCTCGACCTTGATACCTCAGCTCTATTGCCAAGCTAAGCGACCACTACAACAAAAATTTAGACTATTAGTGAATGATGCTCACCAAAATTAACAGTGAGGTTTTTTTCCTAGTAGTGTTCCACCACACATAAATTCCCTAGTGGACATGTGGTTGTTATACCCACCATCTATTTCAAGTACACACTTGCCAAAATTATAGAAGAATGTCCACTAGGGTCAAGAAAAGGGCATCACAAGCCTACCATGCTCTACAAGGCTCAACATCAAGACCTCAATTTGATACCGAGGTTGGAGACCACTACACCAAAAGCTTAAACTATTAGTGAATGACATCCACCAATGTTAAGGGTGAGGTTTTTTTCCCAACAAGATGCTAATACATGCGAACTTGTAATAGACACATGACTCCCTAATCATGGGTCAATCCTAACCCTAGGTACACTCCCAACAAGAATCTACACAATTGTAGCATTTAGGTCGAGACATCAAAAGATCGTTCCTTAATTTTTTCAAGATATGAAAATTAAAGAGAAATAAAGAAATAAACTCAAGGCCCTAACAACCATACTTGGTGCACTATTAACCATAACATATATGACTAAGCTTGGTGTCAGTGTTGGTTGTAGCTAGACTTGTAAGACCTAAAAATTATCGAATGAGAGGTTTCTTGCATATATGTACCCAACAGATAATAATGAGACTATTCCACGATAAGTGAATTGACTTACCTTCACATACACATGTCCAAAAAAGATGATATTCTTGTATGATCCATAAAGGATTTATTAGTTTTAAGAAACCATAATACAATGAGATGGATTACTATATCATACAAGCATTATGTAACCTAACCATACCTTTAAGGTAATGAGAATAAGAGATAATATAATGGGGGATATGTTTTTTCTTTCACTTATTATATTATTTCCTACTCTATTTGACAATGGATTCACAATCTACAAGGAATAAGAGAGCACACCTACAAACCATGCATGGAGCTAGACTCATATACACAAAAATAAGAGAAACTATTTCTATACCTAAATATAATAATAATCATCCTTCAAGCTACAAAATTTTATATTAAATATAACAACAACATTGCAAAAGGCTTACAATGTATAAGAGGGAACCCATAACTAGGTTCAACAATCCCTCAAGTTGCTACAATTTGCCACAGAGACATTTAGTTACAAACACAATTTTAGTTCATTTTCCTCGTATGATTTACAAAGAACACTTTATCCCTTTATATACTTAAATTGAATCAATTAATTCTTAAAATACCTAAGAAACATATAGTCACAAATATAGATCAATGGCCAACCCCTTCAACATATTACATCTTTGCATGTATAACATTTCATTACATTACTTAGTTCGTAGGGTGGGGCCACAAGGGTCTCTTGTAATTAATGCATGACACCCATTAATGCTTGAACACCTTCATAGAAAATATCCCTTTGATTCATTGATAAGTACCTCAAGGTATTGAAAAGATACTTTCCACACGTAGACAAGCAATCCAGTATTGGTTTGTAGGCCTAAAATCATAGACATTCATTAATCACATCAAAATAATTCATGGCTATTTCATTAACAACACATGGCCTTGTATTTGAATCTATGCCCTTGAAGAGTTAAGTAGTATTCAAATTTTGTTTAGACATTAACAAATCTCTATTGCATTCATTTGAGGGCTTTAACAACATACCTGAAAATGTAGGGGTGGATGGGAAATACTATTCAAATGATAAAACTAAAAGACACACTTCCAATTAGGCTTTCCAAATTACATGGGAGGTTTGGAAGTCTATAAAGGCAAGTTGTTAGAAATAAAAGCCTTGGATGTAATTTTTAAAATACGAAGTTGTATGGAGACTTCAAATTTTATTAGGGAATAAAGGAAGTAGGAATCATAACTCAGGAAGCAACTTGTAAGAGTTGTAAAATTGCATGGAGACTTCAACATTTTTCCCAAGGAGAAAAGGAGGTAGGAAGATAACTTTAGGATTTTACTTTTAAAATTAGAAAAATTGTACATGATATCCAAATTTTATGGGGAATATATAAAGAGTATCAAAATGACACAATGATGTCATAGGAAAGCAAGGATGCAAGAGTTGCAAATATGAATGTAGGGTTTGAATATTTGCAAGAGATAGAGGAGGTGGAACGAGAAATGATCAAATGAAAGAGAAAGGAAGCAAGGATGCAAGATTTGAAAACATGAATGTGGGGTCCAAATTTAAAAAGGAACATATGAGGTAAAAATTAGAACAACATAATGATGAAGCATGGAAGCAAGAATTAAAAACATACACATAGTGTCCAAAGTTCTACAAGGAACATATGAAGTAAAAGGAAGAACAACGAAGCAAGGAAGCAAGGATGCAAGAGTTGCAAATATGTATACATGGACCAAAGTTCTACAAGCAAGGAAGTGGGAAGTGGCGGTTAGGATGCAACATGCATGGAAAATTTAGACTTCTACCATAATATATGAATTGAGACCAAACAACCCAAAATATATTTTTTAATAAATGTGCATGACATAAATATTTGAATGGGTGTAAGCATAATCTTGAATATGGCTTGACCAAGATGGTCCATTTATGATTCTAAAAAAAATTCTATAATGGGCCATAAATAAGGATTTGGGGAAACACTTGCAAGCACAAAATATAAAACCGGGTGGGTGCCAACACTATCTATGCATCACACTCAATTGCATGGAAAGTGACAAACATTTATACCATAATAACATGTTATTAAAAAGTAGCCACAAGGTGACAATCCAACTCTAGGCCAATTTGGCTAGGTATTACCTAGAAATATACACAAAACAAATTTGACACGACATGATTGGGAGCTATTGGTGAACCACACAAATAAATACAAAACTTAATAAAACAAATTTGAGATCTCAATACTCTTATTTTCTATAAATGATCTAGTAATATTACATGCCAAGAAGATGCCAAAATAACTAAATATTCTAGCTGTATTCAACATTACAAAAAAAACATTGATGTGAATTATAAGCAACTTGATTAAGACCCTTCCTACTATGCATAGGAAAACAATTTGTATTGATAATAAACTTTGCACTCAAGTTGTCCTTGCCAATGGGACTCTTAGGAAAGTCATAGGCATTCTTAACAAATTTTTCCTACACTCAACATATTTGCTTACATACTATCATAGTACCTATAATATGCGATAATCGAAATTGAACACCGCCATCAATAGCATAGGTAATTATTATACATAAATCCAAGGGCCTCACACTAGATAAGGTCATAATTAACATGGGTAATATCAAAAGATAGGGTTTAACATTTTCCACTATATCTAGAGTCAAATCCATGGAAAAGTTTTTGTATACAACTTGTATTATCTTTCACTCTTTACAAGAAAATGAAAAAAATCCTTTCACCATCATCATCATATAGAAATCCATAAAGAGCCTTTGCATAAAACCTACATTTTCTTTCACCTACTATTAGAAAATGAAATAAATTGTTACACTTCTAGGTATGCAAAATTTCTTCTATACTATTTCCCATTGCACTTAAAGTTATTGATTTTAGTAATTATGATGTGTTGGTGAACATCTTACATATTCTATCACCATTAAAAGCAAGATTTGTCCTCTTAACTCGAATATTAAATATTCTATTTTTGAATCACACTTGTTTAGAGAATGAGTTTAATGTTTCAATTATTATTTTTCTTCCATGGGAATTCTACTCTTACCTTTTTGGTTTCAAATATAGATCAATTATGGTAACTATCAAGTAAAATTGATTTCACCAAGGCACCTCTTGCAATTACAAATGTTTGCCTTAACTACACTACTTCATAACAACACATTAGGATATTAAGAATCTATTTAAGTAATACATCATGATCAAGTAAATTAAATTACATGTTTTATTGTGACTATTTATTGGAATAGTCTCCAACTCCAAAAAGGCTTTGGCTCTTAGCTATCCAAAAGAAAGAAAAACAATAAATTTTCAAACCAAGAACGAGAAATTAAAAATGATTCTAGGCGATTCATGTATCTCCTTAAGGGCTATGGACACCCATATGATAGTAGAGCAATACCTTAAGTGGGGCCAAATGTATCTCCATTGGGGCTATAAATTCTTGGTTGGTGGTGGAGCGATACTTGATTTTTGGTGATAATCCCCACAAATACAAATTATAGATCACATGTAGACTGAAGTTTGTTTGAGGAGTAAAATGATCAATAATATCGATTGCTATTCCATTTACTTATATATTTCAAAAAGGTAAATGTGAACACACAATTAGACACGACTTAATTAATTGATACTTATTGTAACTTAATTAAAGCTTTCTTAAATTAAGTCTGCTTTTTGTTTAACATTAGATTGATCTCATTTATTTGTACCCTTGTGAGCAAAGATCTAGTATTTCAAATGATCTAAATTGTTGGAGAAAGCCAAGCTCAAAGATCATGAAACAAACTTCCAAAAGTGAACAAAATAAGCACAACAATATGTCTATCAATACACAAAATGAATAGTGTAAATATACAATGAGGAACCTTGCATATATAGGAAGGATTAGGAGGTAGGAAGGTAAGATCGAACAATTGATTAACCCTCTAATAGTGCCACACTTTTGAGCTCACTTGATAATTGTGTGGGCAAGTGGTTAAGTATGCATGTAATAGGTGTCTCAAGTGTTGAGGACACATGTCTCAATGCTATAAAGTAAAAACCTAAAAAATCTAAGTAAACTTAAGCTATGAATGCAAATAGGTCAATCATAGAAAGGCGATATCCTATCTAGATGGATAAAGACATTATTTACACTAACATAAAGCACTCCCCACTACAAAAACCACCATTTGTTAATGCCATTTCACATTAAACCCTCATATTATTCTTTCTATTATTAATACTTCCAACAAAAGAATTGCTTGATCATTCAAATGTTTTCTTAAACTCTAAGTACTGGTACCAATTATTTTTAGTTCAATTATGATTCATGTTAAATAATTTTGTAATTACATGCTTAGAAAATCACGACTTTTAACGAAAGAGCTCACAACATAATAGCTCTCAAAGAACAAGATTGGTGGAGAAAAGAACAACACAATAAAAAAACTTCCTTGATAAACTTTTAGTAAAGCCAAATTTAAGAAAAAACTAGTGTAAAAATTAAACTTCTTGTTGTGAAAGATTCATAATTCTTACTCAATTGTAAAACAATAGTTATATATCTAACTCATGAATAACAAATTAAAATATCTATGTACAACACCTATTACTTCCTCGAAATTCTTAAAGAAAATATATAATTAAATGTCAAAACTTTCCCAATTAGCAAAGACAAGACTTTAAATCATAATCTAATATAAATATTAAAATAATATCTTAAATAAAAAAAATACCATATATTATTATTATTTAAAATATTAACACATTACACTTTCTAACTATGCAAGTGCAATTATGTACATTAGGGGATCGTAAAAGTGTGTAGTTTGTGTTTTATTTACAAATGCACGGTCTTCCACGTCACCGAGGAGATAAGGATGTCAATTGTGGATTGGCGAAGGGTTTCACGATCCGTGTGAGCGGGGAAAATAACGACGAGGAGCCGTTGATAGGTGAAATGAATCGAACGGACAGGATGCGTTGCCGCTTCATCTAGATTTAAAAGGTATGTATAAATGGCAAAGCGGGAGAAGAGGGAAAACACCAATATCAGTGATTTGAGCAAAGACTAAAGAAGACGAAAGAATTAGCAGAGAAGAATGGCCCGTACAAAGCAGACAGCAAGGAAGTCGACCGGGGGAAAGGCTCCCCGCAAGCAGCTGGCAACGAAAGCAGCGAGGAAGTCTGCTCCAGCGACTGGCGGAGTGAAGAAGCCACACAGGTTCAGGCCTGGAACTGTCGCCCTTCGGGAGATCCGCAAATACCAGAAGAGCACTGAGCTCCTCATAAGGAAGTTGCCTTTCCAGAGACTCGTCAGGGAGATCGCACAGGACTTTAAGACCGATCTGCGCTTCCAGAGTTCCGCCGTTGCGGCACTGCAAGAGGCATCAGAGGCATACCTGGTGGGGCTCTTCGAGGACACCAACCTCTGCGCCATCCATGCTAAGAGGGTTACCATCATGCCAAAGGATATTCAGCTTGCTCGCCGCATCCGAGGCGAAAGGGCCTGATTTTCTTAACCCTATTTCATTTCCATCTTCATCTTTATCACTATATACATCCCATCTCCATCCTAACGGTGTATTTTCACACCACCATTTTGCTCTTTGTCTCTCTCTTCCGGCTACATATTTCAAAGGCTCTGCTGTGATTAGTAATGATGTTGTTTGAAATTAGTGTTTCTGGTTTAGGTTATCACAAGCTGTAAAAAAATTATTTGTTGTTTTGCTAATTACATCCAAGCTCATGGATTCTATATCTGCAATTTAATGGAAAAAAAGTGGGACAATCGCAGTGATCAATCTCAGCTTGCGCAAACGTCTCGAGGACAAATTTTCTCGGGCTTTTGTCTTACCATTCATAAGTTTGTGTTACTTCTCATTGATAAGGTAATGATGATGTAAATAGTTATTGCAGGTAATAATTCAATGATGTTTCTGATTTTTAAATGTTACAGCTTCTTGTGGATTGTTTAACGAATCTATTTGAATCTTTATAAATGTGTCATATGTCAATTGAATAAACTACAATAAAAAAGACTGATTTTACGTTTATAGCTTTGTTTAATATAAATTGAATAAATGTATTTTTCAATAAAGCATAATTATGATGTTGCCCCCAGTACGCTTGGTCATTTTGGGATGATCATGTATTGTTATGACCTGTGTAATAGTATCTATTTTCATTTTAAATGAGAAGAATCAGTGAATGATGTGGGTAAAATCAAAGGGGGTTAATATTATTATTATGCTGAAGGCATTCCCCCAATGAAGTTTGCCAATCTATTTTTACGTTGAAGGTATTCCCTCAATGAAGTTTGTCAATCCATTTTCTCTATCAATGATTAAAAAAGGCATGCAATACCATCATTAGATTTTTACCATTGATTGTTTCTTGTTCTTTTGCCTTCTATCTTGTTCATGCATTTATTGTGGGTGGGAGTTGGTGTACCTTGTGCATTGTAGCTGCTTTCTATTGTTTTGAAGCATTTACTTTGGATGGGAGTTGGTAAAAAATATTTGATGAGTGTGGGGATTGATTGAAGAAAGTTCAATGTTCAACATACTTTGTTGATGTGGGTCTTTGAAGTTATTTTTGGTTGTTGTGAATCATTATTTGTTAGAAGGGTTAAACAAGCAATGTAGTGGCAAGAACAAAAGAATGGACATGAAAATTGCTATTAGTGTATGAGAAGATATGATGTTTTTTGCAACACTATTCCCATAATATCATTTTTGTAGCTTTCTTTTGCAGTGGAGAATTACTTGGAACATCCTTTGCATGAATAATTTTGTGGATAAATCTTTGGGAAGTTTGTGTTTTTGGGTTAACAACTACATGAAACCTCTCTTGCATCAATGTGTTTGTGTTTCGAGCGACCGAAGAGAGCGAGCTTTGCCGAAATATTTGTAGACATTGCCCTTCATCAATCCATCATAATAAACAAACCTACATTTGTATGTTTAGATAGATATGGGCTTGAGACAATAAATAGACTAGGTAATTTTTGTGCATATAGTTGACCTTTCATATTTGTGGAAGAGCCAAAGCCAAACCCTATTTTTGTAGAATCCCTTGGAAACCCTCTACGAAATGCTTAAATAATACAACATCGCTTTGAACGAATCACATAAGATTACAATCAAAACCGAGGACAACCGTTCATCATTTTTTGCCATTTTTTTGGTTGTTTTCCATCGTTTTTTTGTTGCTGCCACTCATCTTAACTCTTCCTTGTTGGTATTTCACTTCTTCGGCAATTTGGTGAGTTGTAGCTTGAAAATAAGGTTTCGATGAGGGTTTTATAGTATGTTTATTAAAATGAAAATTACCGCCAAGATCTTGATAATGAATGCATTTAGTTTTTAACATTTCGTCATCCTTTATCCTACGTAAATATTTTTAAATTCTAACTTCAATTCAAAACAAAACAAATGATTTTATTTTAAATCTAAATTCCATCAAATAAGTGTTATATATTAACTAAAAACATAAAATACCAAACATTTAATTATTAATCTCAATCTTTGGCTACCCATTGTACACAAAGGCGCAATAGCTAGTAATAGAGACAATAGAGTCAAAATAGAGAACCCAAGTTGGTGAATTGGTTATGATAGATTATGATCACATGGTTCATCTTGAGATTTGGGTGTTGTAATTTTGGTATTTGGTTTGGGTGTTTGTTTTGGACTATGGATTGTTTATTGCTTGTTGATTTTTATTTATTTTTAGGTGTTATAGATGAAGGTTCAATATGTTATATTTGCAAGTATTGTTGTGGCATTGACAACTCTCTAGATTTCTTGTTGAAATTATCTCTTATGGATGCTTTGTTGTGGAGTTGTAATAATTAGTATTACTAAGAGTACAATTGGTTGGAGCTTTGGAGGCTAGGCTTTTTCTTGAAGAGGTTTTCTTAGGATATCACTATAAAATGTTTTTTATGTATATATATTTCTTATAAATTGTTAATTGTATTTTTTGTACACTTATCTACTCATAGATTAATGTAGGAAGCATTTCCCTTAGCTTGGTTTCTTTCATTGTTGCATTAGAATTACCAATCTATGTTAGATTTGATATATTGCTAAACTTACCAATGAATGCTATTGAGAAGATATATTGAGCTTACCATAATTCTAATGCCTAGCATCATGTGGTGTCACCCCATTCATTCCCATAGATTGGATACTTGTAGGAAATCCACTTATTTGCTCTTTAACAATTGTGAAATACCACATCAAGCTAATTGTCCCTCAAATGTCCCTTATTAGTTAAATTTATCATTTTAACTTGTTAAGTTTTATTGAGATCAATAGTTGAGATGAATTTACCAAGAAAATAATTGGTTATAGCTTCTAGATAGATCTCTAATATCTCTAAGGTAGAGATTAATTTGATTCATTATAGGCTACTGCTTTTTCATAGAGAACTATATTTTGTCATATATCCATATATTCCTTGTTGCAAGTACATGCATATTTTTAAGCAGCCTAGTTGTTATACTTAAGATTTTGCACTCCTCAACTATTTTTTGCCAAAGAAACTCCATGTTGATTGCTTAATGTATGGTTGATTTTACCATTGTAGTATATTGATAAGTAAATGATGAACCCACCAAGTTGATCCATCATAGTATATAAAATTTGGTCACAATTGAATAAGATTAAAAGAAGGTGGTTATGACATTATTTGGTTTTCACAAGAAACTCTCAAACAAGATTGTCATGGATACAAACCCAAAGCTAAGCAAAAAAAGTTGGAAGATTAGGTAATAATTCATTGTAGTGGATATATGGTTTGATAGAGGAAAAATTCAAACTAAACAAAATATAACATGAAAGCTTATTTTAAGATGTTTTAGATGAATTGTGCCTATAATGGACTATGAGGATGCATATTTCTCAGCCACACATAAATTACCTATATAATTATATGGTTTGAATATATCTAAGTTATGCTTCCCATTTGTATATCCTCCATGATGAGGTTGGGCAACCACAAACATTGTACCAATCCTTCCTCCTTAGTTGATATTAGTTGTACTATGTTCATCCTAAAGTCTAATGAATTTGAAATTCCCTTAGTCATATTGTGCATGCTACTGCCTCTACTTCTCCTCTTGCACACACTTCTTAACTTCTCCCTACTCCTTTTTCCCCACTTTTGATGCTATTCATAGAGTCCTTTCTAGATGTTTTACTCTTTAATCCACTTCCACTCTTTCACCTCTTTCTCAGACAACGTTTCCTCCCTATGCATTCCCATGTTACACATGATTATCCAATCTTAAGGTCTATTATTCACCTTTTCATCTAGTGTTCCACTATGATCCTCTTCTTCCTAATATGCCTTTCATACCCTCTTCTGTATATGCCACTCCCTCCTAGCCTTATTTACATGATTCCTTTCCTTGTCAACACAGATCTATAGTTTCTCCCTATTCACTCCCTACTCATCCTTATGTTAAATTATTTCCTCTACCTTGGTCACTTTACTTCCATCTTTTATCCCTGCACCTTATGTGTTCCCTCACTTTACTTTCTTCCCCTCTAACCTCCTAATCCCCTTCTTATCTATATTCTGCACAACATAGGGCGATGTAGTGCCAACTTAATTCTTTCCCATCCTCTAAAAGAGAGGTGATGGTGGACCTCCACCATACTCTTGCCTCTCATGATATTCTCTATAGTCCTTTTCCTCTTGCATTTGTAACCCCCATATTTGAAATATATAATGGTAAATGGAATCTTACCATTCAAACATGATCATTTAATGATATTAGTATTGTGTTATATTTAATTATAATCCTATGTGATATAATTTACATGACAAGTGAGCTTGAAGGGTTCTCCTTGTTCCTATCAGCTAGAGATGAAGGCTTTGACATAAGGTGAAGGTTGCATGTGCATAGATGAAGTAGATGAAGGTACCCCAATAGGGGGCCTTGGGGTGCATAAACCCAACCCCACCTTCCCCCTCACCTAAAAAGGCCTTTTTTGTCTTTTTATGCACTTTTTGCATCATTTTCTTAGCCCATGGTATTATAAAGCAACCTTTTTGATGTGCCTATTAATATTCACACATGCATTAGGGGGTTATAGTAGTGAGTTTTATAGTGATTTCATTGGTAGATAGGGGCTACCAAAATACTATGAGATTGAAGGGAGAAAGTGTGTTGTATACATGCTCATGCATTGAAGATTCATACATGCTTGTGCCTCTCTTTGATGGTGGAGTTTTTCTCATAAAGATTTTATACACATACATTTGGTATCACGTGTTAATTTATCATGGATTTTTTTTCTCTTTGTTTGCATATAATCTCTTAATGGGTAATCTAATGTTGCATTAATAAAAAAATAGTTGCATACTCTTTGAAGGGCTAATGTTTGTAGTAGTTTACCTTATTT
Organism: Sequoiadendron giganteum; assembly: GCA_007115665.2. Taxonomy (NCBI): domain Eukaryota; kingdom Viridiplantae; phylum Streptophyta; class Pinopsida; order Cupressales; family Cupressaceae; genus Sequoiadendron; species Sequoiadendron giganteum. Next base: position 255,858,320 of record CM021109.1, on the reverse strand, counting down.
TAATAGAAAATACTACATGCCTTTATTTTGTTTATGATGATCACCTCTTATCTAAAATCTTCCCATAAATCTCAAAGATTAAGCCTTTTAATGGTTCTACTCTCTCACTTATTCATCTATCCATTCATTTGTAGAGTTGGCACATACCTTCAACTAACACTTCCAAGTTAATATTGTGTTGAAGGTGAATTTTACAAGATTGGTTTAGTGCAAACAAGGTATTAAGAAGTGAAAGGAAATATGCATCCACCCAAGATAGTTTCCACATAACCCAAATGTATAAATCAATGCAAAAAAGTATTCAAAATCCATATGCAAAAGAATAGATAACATACCATCAAATGTGACACAAGATATACATTGGGAAAACCCTTAAGAGGGAAAAACCTAGCCTCCAAAAGCATCCATTGCTCATGTATTATTCAACAAATAAAATTATAATACATCTTTAGAGTTCTCCATGAACACCTTTAAAACATCAAGCCCTCAATAAGAACTCCATGTGAACACACATGTAACCACACATCCCATGCCATGCTTCAACTCTCACAAATGCTAACAAGAGATACTCTCAACTAGCTAACAATCTATAACCTTAGACAACTACCCATGTGCTTTCTTTTATAGAAACAAGCTCACAAAAACCACCAAGTGGTGTTAAATAAAACCATGTGACTTATACCATGAGCTAACAAAACCATTAACCCCTCATTTAATATTGGTACTAAGTTTTCCCAACATTAAATATTTTTCCATGTGCAACCCAAAATTAAATATTTAACTAATGTTATATACAACACATAAAGTGGCCCCAAGAATGCTAGTCCCATGTGATGCACACATTCCTAGATCCCTTAGGTGCACCACACAATAAATAAATAAATATTACATTTATAACATTATGCAAGGTGGACAACACACCTTTTCCTAACAATGAGAAAGTGAATAAATTTGTTATGTTAATTTTAATCCTTTCTTGATAAAATGAACCCCCATTTACTCATTGATAAAATAAAATGTCTCTTCATCAATAATGTATTTCAACCAATTAAAGATATAAATGCAATAAATTCTATTTTTTTTTTGTCTTTTAAATGTAAATTTAATTAAAAATTTAGTATAAACAATTTAATTTATTTTCTTCCAAAATCTCATTCTTTCTAAAACATGATCTATTTATTTTTAGTTTGATCATTATAATTTTTGTGGGCCTATTATTTATAGTGCTTATTAATGATGCCCAGGGCAAAGAAGAAATCCATCATAGAGAAAAAAAGCACAAGAAATCTCCTATTGCAAAAAATAAGAAGGCCACCAAAGTTGAAAAAAAAGTTCCCAAAGATGCTAGAGATAAGAAGGGTAAGAAGTATAAGTAGTGAGACCTACAAGATCTACTTATTATAATGGATGTTACTAAGTTAATCAATACTTGATCTTTTTCTCTGTATTTTTAATTAAGATTTTATTATTTTTTGGTTTCAAAGAAAATAAACTTGTCCACAATATCAAAACTAAAATTTTATGCATTTTCGTATTGGTATAAATAAATAAAATAAACTTTCATCTATTTTTTAAATATAAGAGCTGAATTTTATGTCTTCATTAAATTTTAAGTGTGAGAACTACATTAAGAATGTTAATATATTTTTTATTTTTTTAGATAATATTATTTGTTATGTACAATATAAAATGGTCTAAAATTTTAGTGTAAATAGAGTCATTATCATGCTTAGTTAGCTAATCACCTCTCTAGGATTGAACTATTCACTCTTAACTTAAGTTTACTTAGGCTATTTCATACTTTTGTCTCACTTCATAGCATTGAGACATGTGTCCTCATCACTTGAGACACCTATTGTATGCATACTTTATACTTGTTCACACACTTGTCAAGTGAGTTCACAATTGTTGTACACATTTGGAGGGTTAGTTAATTGTTCAATACTACCTACCTACCTCATCTATCTTGCCTATATATGCATGGGTTTTCATTGTATTTACACACTCTTCATATTTATATGATATATCCTATTGTGTTTATCATTTCACTTGTGGAAGGTTATCAATTCATGCTTTCTAATCTTGACATTCTCTAACATGGTATCAGAGCCATGAGAGTACGTTCCTTCTCGTATCAAGCTGACTCCCACACATAGCCCTACCATTAGAGCATCGTGAAGCCAAATAGACATTGTCATTGCATTTAGAAGACCCGAGAAACAAAGAATAGCCTTTCGTTTGGCAATGCCAGTGTTTGTTTCTCTGTAACTGGTAATTTCAATTTTTTGCAATTTTTATTCTTTGCACTTTTTTGTATTGTACAAATTTGTCTAGTACCAAAAAATTCAAAAAAATATTTTTTTAGCAGAGGGCCAAAATTGCCCTTTGTGTTACACCCTGTTGTGTTATTACCTATTTACTGTCACCTTGTTGACTTAAAATGCTTTAATATCTGATTGTGTTTAGTATATGAATCTTGATGTATAATGTGATGAATGAATGTTTAATCCAAGAAGATATCCCGAATGTTTAGAAGATGAATATATATATATAATATATTATATATATTATATATATATTTATGATGCATATGAATATATTGTTATAAGCTAACTACTGTTGTGATGCACTAAGTTGGATGCAGGAAAAGATTCAAACCTCCAGAAGAAAGGGGGAGTATCACTCAGAAGAAGAATTTGGTTTGGTAGATTTTAATGAGCCTAATTGAGCATACACACACTCACGACTTAGTTTGGTCTAGTTGAGTCAATATACGTTCGGGAAGAAGTATGTAATTTTCAATCTTGGTTTTGGGAAATGTTTTGTATTGGTTTGTGGTTAGTCTTTGAATGTTATTTTTGGGGATATGTGATTGAGTCTTTGTGACAAGTATAAGTTCTCTTTCATGTATTCATGTTTTCTATACTAGTCAATAGGGTATATACATAGAATGTATATGCCTCTGATAACTCATACATATGAATATATGCATGCATGCGTATACGTAGGTAGACGTACCTATGTATAACCATGTATGGATATATCATACGCATGGGAGTATCAATTGGATATATAAGGCATATATACACATTATATATATATGTATTATATATATGCACCAGTCGATGAATATGTAAATATATGTGTTTAAGTATGGATATTAAAATGATGTTATATATATTTATATAATATATATTAATATATATATGTATATATATATTAATATATATATGTATATATATATATTAATATATGTGTATATAATTACACAGATATAAATGTATATACATACATAAATTAATATACGTATATAAATATATATAATTATTTTAATATATGTTGATATATATATATATATATATGTTTGATTGGTAGAGTATATATTTAATAAATCATGTGAATATGAATATATGTATATATATATATTGTTAAGTATTCAAAATTATATTGAAGTAGACTTAAGTGCATAAGTAAGCACTGCCATGAATTATGAATTGGCTAAGTTTGAGGCTGCACACATATAGCGCATATGATCTACTAAGTCTCAAGCCTTTAAAACAACAAATAGAGTAAAGTGAATCAAATCATATGCAAATAGTATGAAGTAAAACACGCTAGTTTGACCCTATCAAACCCACACAAGAGTAAAGGGCAGACAATATGAAATGTGGCACCATATTCTAGAAATATTGAACAAAAAAGAATTCTAAAAGTTGCACCATAAAACAATGCATAGCATGTGGAAGCATGAGACACGGTATTTAGAATGAGTTGGCTGAGGTAGTTGACTAAGAATTCAATAAGGAGCCTTTAAGTTGCATTTTATGAGTTTAATCTTTGTTGTCAACAAGATGTAAGCGAATCATTCTCAACTGTGAAGTTGGATTGTGTAGGTTTTTGCAAGTTAGAGTTTTTAGTAGCCACATCTCTCTTCTTGAGCTTAGTCGATAGGAAGGTGGGAGTTTTATAAGCTTAATTGTAGCATTAAGATGCTCAAATTTTTGTATAAATAGGGGCATTATCTCTACCTTTGGTTACACTTTTCCATTTTGATTTCTTCATTTCATACATTCTATTGTAGTTTTCTATGCAAGCATATTTTAGAGAGATTTTGTAAGAAGGAGTGTAGTTTGAGCATTTACAATTGTTGAGAGTTTGTTTGTGAGCAAAAGAGTTGTTTATGCATTAACAATTGTCAACGAGAGTTTGTTTGTGAGAGGCTAGAGATTGGTAATAGGCTGAGTGTTGAAGGAGTAGCAAGTGGATTTGAGGAGGTTGAGCTTGGACACCAATTTTGTCAAGTTGGGCTATATATTTCTAGGCATGCTAATTTTTATCACTCTATTCCTTATGTTTAATGTTATATTTTTGAGATTTCCTTTGTTCAGGAAAGAATGATTTTAATGCTTGATATATTGTTTTATTATGAACTTGGTTTATTTCCTTACTTTGGATAAGCTTCAAAAATATTCTTGAAGAGTCTAGTTTTGGTGAATCCCTGTTAGTGGGATATACACACATACCATATATATTGGATTTTGAGTGCTTATGTTGTTACTAAGAAATATACTAAGCTAGGATTATATGAATGTTGCTTAAATTGTGAAGTATGAGATATGAAGTTTCTTGAATTATGTTAGTAGGAATGTCAATTTGAACATGGGTTGTTAGCTTGGTTATTCCGGGATTAGGATAGTCCATGGGATAGGGTGTAACCTAGTTAGTCAATATGTCATGTCATCATATTTTTATAGAAATTTATGTTAGAGTATGAATGGTCAATTACCAAATCAAGCTAAGGGTGGGTGAACATATTATCTACACTCAAAGTATTAGGTGTTGAATGCTTTGGCCAAAGTAGTGTAAGTAGCCACTATTTACATTGTCAATTCACTGTGACCAAGGGATGCAAACTAGGTAGGGAATGTCATACATGTAGGTTTTAGCCAATGTATGGTAGTTCTAGATTTCTAGGACACAACACCATGCTCAAGAAGGCTATAATTTTGAGGTTACCAAACGAATCTCTTTGTCAAAGGGTAGGGCCATCTTACCAGCAAGGTAGATGTGCGAGGGACCGCAAAAAGTCCATGGTTGGCAGAAAAGAGCTTGAGTTCAATGCTCTTCCTAATACAGTTGGCAACCAAGATTTGAGAATGTATGCCAACAAGGACATCTGGACCATATGTATCTATTTTATTGAGCTTGTGGAAAACCATGAATGTAATCATGAATCTCTATTCTTATTGAGAAAATTATAAATGGAAATGTTATCATGAAATTATATAATATGGTTTTGTTACTTGGAATTTAGTAATGTCTCTTTGTAATGCAATGAGAATGTTGAAATGAGTTTATATCTAATGCGCATTTTTTTATCTGATTAGAATTTTTTTTTTTTGATTAAGTGTTAGTATCTTAAACTATTTGCATGTGGCTAAAATATAGTAAAAAAAATGGGTAGAACAATGGGCATGTTACACTTTTCCCATTTGCTATTTTGGTCAAAATTGGCCTATTTGTAAACATATTATGGTCTATTTGGCCTATTTGTAGGTTGTAAATTTGTTTTTGCAAGTTTAAACTTTGGGCACAATTATGTTCTTGACCTTAGACATGGTCATCTGGTGTTTATATTGTCTTCTATCAACATTATCATTATCAAAATTAGTTTTACCAAGTTTTATTTTGGTGTTCTTGGGCCTATCCAAACAACTTTGTTTGGTGTTTAGACCTTGCATGAAGGATTTATTTCGTACTGCAAAGGAGGTTGATTTTTTGCTTGATATTGTTGATATTCTTACCAATATTATTTGATACATTCTCATAGAATTACCAATGATGTTTGCTTCTACGGCATTATTTTTTGCATTTGTTGTAGTTCTTGGTTGATTGTTTGGGTTTGAAGAGGAAGCACAAGCTTGATAAGCTTCATATGTGTGACCTCCCATTAACAATCTATTACCTAATTGTACTTTTCAGCCCAATCAAGTTAGGCTAGGACAACATTGATGTTTCTACTTTGAAGAAAGAGAAAGGTTAAAAAAAAATCTTTTGATAAGGTTTTCATTATCATACAAAATAGTGCTATGAAATGCAATAATGTTCAGTTCATGTTATGCAATTGATTTACAAGAAAGAGAGATTTTATATGTCATTGCATAAAACAACTGTTTATATTCAAAGGAGAAGTGTTAATAATCCCACACAAGTCGTGGGAGTAATTGTAGGTGATAGAATGCACAATAACAAGTACATTGGAAGTAAGGGAAAGCACATAAAATAAAGATGGGACCCATCATTGCTTGAGTGAATGAAAAATCCTGTTGTCCACATCGGCATCTTCAACTGTTCTAGTGATAGATCCAAGAAATGACCTATAGGAGGAAGAAAACATGATGTTAGAGCTCAGGGTCTCATCTCTACTCCTATATGTAGTAATTAAAAATATACTTGTTATTCTACCTTTGATCAACAAAATGAAAGAGATAAACAAACATCAGATGCATATATCAAATTAAGATGAAGTGGAAAAGAGAAAGTCAAATCATACAATCAAGTAGAGGCAGTCAACCCATTTGTTTTATCTAACTTGTTTGTTCACTGTGTAGATATAGGTCAAGTTCCATTGCAAGATCCATGCATGATAAGATATGAAGCAAGAGATAATATCCAAGAGAAAGACAAAACCTTGCTAAAAATTATAGTATGTGGAGAAAATATGGCTCCCAAAAGGGTTGAGCCTAATGAGTGTAAAAGAATATCAAATTCTTTTGGATAGTTACATGGACAAAGTGCATCCAATGCATAGTTAGGACAATCATAAAGACTATCACAGTGGAAATGAATACAGGTAGAAATGAAGATGGTTCCATACAATTTTTTTGATGAAGTTGATGTTGATGTCTAGGTTTTTTTTGATGAAGTCAATGGTGATGTCTAGGTTGAATTAAATGAGATAAAGCTTATCTTGGAAATCTGTCTCAAATGCAATCATTATAGTTCCAACTTAACATGATGAATTGGAGAACCTAAAAGTACTAAAGGATAGAGTGCAAGTGTTAATAACATGATTCTTTACAAAGCATTCAATCAACATGAATGGTTAATGGTAGTAATAAAACCTTGTGATAATAAATCTAGCAATGTGCACAATTTGAAGTCTTCACTGTCATATAAAGAGACAAGTCATAAGGATTCAAATTAAGCATGATAGTCCTTATGGAAAGAGGAACATAATATGTAACAACGGTCTCAAAACACTAGTGAGGCAGTCAATTCCATGAGAATAATCATAGCAGTATTGCCCTCTTAGAAGGATCTCACAAAAATTCATTCAAGGGACAATATTATGAGGGACTTGACAAAGTGGAGTCCAGGTGACAACTTATGATAGTCACCATGAAGCTCGTGACAACTCATATTCAAGACATGGAAGGTGATTGATATGTGGGGTCTCTGCAATAACAACAAGGTGATAGGCATTTTAGAGGGCATTCTAATGAGTAATCATGGACAACCTTCGAGAAGTGAACAAATGAACCCCTCCATATCCACAATGGACAGTAACTAGGACAATAGGTTTAAAGAAGGGGCCTATTGGTTTTTGAAAATGCATGATAAGTGGAAAAGAGGGATAGTGCTAGAATGATAAGGTCACACTATCATATTGACAATCGAAGAGAATAAAACAACACGGGAAAACAAAATGTAAGGGTATATGGAAACATACAACGCTGATCACGGAAATCCCAGATTCTTCGGATGATCTCATCACAGATAGAAAGAGTCTTCTTCTTTAGAAACTTTGTTTTAGCTGTTTCTATTTTCTGTAGATCATTCTGTTTCCACTCTCTGTAATAGTTATTATTTAAAACCCCTTTACCCAACATTCTATGTATGGGAGAATACATAGAGCACTTTCAGTATTCACATGGTATCAGAGCAACGGTCCTCTACGTTGCTTTTTTCCCATCTCCCCTTCACTCTGCGTTGCAGCCTGCAAACTCTGTTCTTCCCGCACCTCACCCATCATGGACAAATCTACCACCAGTGCCGCCCACACACCCACCTCCCCACGCTCCCCCCACGCTCCCCATGCTCCCCACTCTCCCCACCTCCACCCTCCTCTGCTCTCCAACCGGTTCCCCTTCACCATGCGATCTCTGTCAAACTAGATCGCGAAAACTACCTTCTCTAGCGCACGCAGTTCCTCCCGCTTCTCCAAGGCTATGACCTCGAAGGCTACGTTGATGGGACCATTGCTTATCCCCCTCGTATTCTCTCTTCGACAGATCCGATGCCGAATCCTGCTTATCTTGCCTGGCGCAAGCAAGACAAGATCCTTCTTGGATGGTTGCTCTCCGCCCTTGCTCACGATACTCTGGCGACTGTTGTTGGCCTTGATACCTCGCGTGTTGTTTGGATCGCTCTAGAGAACTGATTTGCTTCCCATTCCAAAGCATGACTCATGCAACTTTGTCGTGAACTACAGACCATCCATAAGGGTGCTCTCTCCATGGCTGACTACCTCCAACGTGCCAAACAATTAGCCGACACCCTTGCAGCTTCAGGACAAACCGTCTGCGATTCGGATCTACAACAGATTATCTTGAGTGGTCTCGAGTCCGCCTACGATGCTGTCATCACTTCTCTGACATCCACGCTTGACACCATTGATATGGATTATTTTCAAGCCCATCTGCTCGCTTTCAAGATACACATCGATGCCCAATAGGCCCTCCTTCAATAGCACCCGGTGGCCAATATCGCCACCCATAATCATGCTCCCAATCCTTCTTCTCAGCACAATAATCATGGAAGGAACCACAATCATTGAGGCCATGGGAACAACAATCGTGGTCAATGCCCTCTGCCCATGCCTATTCAGGCGATAGGACCGTGCCAGCTTTGCGGACGTAAGAACCACATGACCAACACTTGTTGGTTCAAATTTTATAAAACCTATCAGGAGATGCCCCAATCAACTGCCCCCCCTTTGCATACGTGGAAACACCCTATCCCTATCATCACTCTAGCGTCCCTCATCAACAGTCTTCTTTCTATGCGCCGTCTCATATTTCAGTCAATCCTAACTGGTATCTTGATAGTGGAGCTACTAATCATGTCACCCCAGACTTGAGTAAGCTACATATTCACCATGAGTATGATGGCCTTGACAAGCTTCGGATTGGTAATGGCTCTAAACTCTCTATTTCTCACATTGGTAGATCACAAATTTATCATTCCTCGCGTTTATTTCATCTCAATGATATTTTGCATGTCCCTAATGTCACAACTAACCTTCTCTCTATTTCAAAATTTGCCTCTGACAATGATGTCTTTTTTGAATTTCATCCACACTTTTTCCTTGTAAAGGATCGGCGCACGGGGCTGGTAGTTCTTCACAGGCAGCATAAGGATGGTCTCTATCGCCTATCTTTGAGTGTTTCTCCACCCTCTCAGACCCCTTCTACAACCTTTGTTGGTGAAAAAACTTCTCTTCAGAGATGGCATCAACGTTTAGGTCACCCTATGCCATAGACTGTTAGGCATATTGTTGGAGTCGAGTCGCTCCCTGTTAGTCAGAATAAATTGGGTCTTTGTAGTCCGTGTCAAGTTAGTAAGAGTCACCAATTGTCATTTAATTTTAGTTCTACTACTTGCACACATCCTTTGCAATTAATTGTTTCTGATATTTGGGGTCCTTCTCCCTATGTCTCTTATGATGGATTTCATTTTTATTTAATTTTTGTGGATATTTACAGTAGATATACGTGGCTCTTTCCATTATCTCATAAGTCAGATGCTCTACCTACATTCATTAATTTCAAGACTAAAATTGAGAATCTACTTGGCCATAAAATCAAAACCTTCCAATCCGACAATGGGGGGGAATTTATTAAATTTAAACCCTTTTTGGCCTCCCAGGGAATCACCCAACACTTTTCCTGTCCCTACACCCCACAACAAAATGGTTTAGCCGAGCGCCGACGAAAGCACATTGTGGACACTGGTCTTACCCTCCTTCATACAGCTTTAGTTCCCTTCACCTATTGGACCGATACATTCCTCATGACCTGTTACTTGGTGAACCGATTGCCCACACCCATCCTCAACAATCGGTCCCCCCTATAGTGTCTGTTTAACATGGTTCTTGACTATCGAGCGATGCGTGTCTTTGGGTGCCTCTATTTTCCCTACCTTCATCCCTACAACTCTAATAAGATGGAGTCACGTTCTCTCCCTTATGTCTTCTTGGGTTACAACTTGGTTCACAAAGGCTATAAATGCCTCCATCTTCCCACCAAAAAGATGTATATCTCTCTACATGTTGTGTTTGATGAAGGGACCTATCCATTTGCTGCTCGCTAGACCGCACCATCACCAGGCTCAATCTCTGCACCCTCTCAGGTATCCACTCTCCCACTTTATCACTCACCTACATCTAGTGTGTCTTCACTTCCCTTGCAAGAACCTCACCATGGTCTCTCTATCCCCCTAGATGCCTCCTCTTCTCCTAGTCATGACCCCCCTACCCATGTTGAGTTTGCTCCTCCCACCCCAGTGATTTCGGCCCCACCGTCTCCTAGCCGTGACCCCCCTTCCTCCCCTTTGCCATTACCTTCACCAAGCTTGATGGTTCCTCCTACGAATGTGCATCCCATGGTCACAAGGTCCAAACATGGCATTTTTCAGCCCAAGGCATACAGTGCTACTAAGCACCCCTTATCTCCTGATGATATTGATGAGCCCACATGTTTTTCCCAAGCCAAAGTGGACCCACAGTGACGCTTGGTTATGGATAATGAAATTAATGCACTCCTCCAGAATGGGACATGGAGCCTAGTCCCACCCAAGCCCCACTTAAATGTTGTTGGGTGCAAATGGGTTTTTAAATTGAAAAAGAAAGCAGATGGTTCAATTGATTGCTACAAAGCATAGCTAGTTGCCAAGGGGTTCAATCAGCAGGAAGGAATTGACTATGGGGAGACCTTCAGTCCTGTGGTCAAACCCTACACCATTCGTACAGTTCTCACTATTGCACTCTCTATGGGTTGGCCCCTTCACCAACTCGATGTGCAAAATGCTTTCCTCCATGGTGTCCTTGAGGAAGAGGTTTACATGAAGCAACCACCGGGCTACATTGATCCCCAGTTTCCTACTCATGTGTGTAGACTCCACAAGTCTCTCTACGGTCTCAAACAAGCTCCACGGGCCTGGTACCACCGCCTGAGCACCTTTCTCCAACAGGTTGGGTTTGTGGGTTCCAAAGTTGACACTTCGCTATTCATTAAGCGAACTGCCCACTCCACTATTTTTATGCTTGTTTATGTCGACGATATTATCATTACTGGGTCTACAGTGGACTGTGTTCAGGATCTGATATCTCAACTTCAGTCAGCTTTTGCCATCAAGGACTTGGGATCTCTCCATTATTTTCTGGGCATCGGAGCACTTTCAACTCCTACAGGGCTTCTCCTATCTCAAAGGAAGTATACACTTGATCTTTTCAAGAAGACAAAGATGGACGGTACAAAACTGGTTCGCACTCCTATTTGTAGCTAAGAAAAGTTGTCTAAATTCACCGGCTCCACCTTCAACGATCCAACTCTATACATGAGTGTTGTTGGTGCTCTTTAGTATCTCACCCTTACGAGACCTGATATTGCTTTCATCATCAATAAAGCATGTCAGTTTATGCAGCAACCCACTGATGATCATTGGAACGCTGTCAAGCGTGTCTTGCGGTACCTAAAGGAAACTCCCTCTTATGGACTGCAACTCAACAAGTCTAGCCCTCTCACTCTTAATGCCTTTTCTGACTCAGATTGGGCTGGCTACCCCGATGACCACCGTTCTACTAGTAGTTACTGCATCTTCCTTGGCCCAAATCTGATTTCATGGAGTGCTCGAAAACAAAAGACCGTCTCAAGGTCTAGTACTGAAGTTGAATATAGAGGAGTTGCCATAGCCACTGCTGAGCTAATTTGGATTCAATCCCTCCTCTCTGAACTTGGATATTCTCCCACTGCTCCCCCTATTCTATGGTGTGACAATCTTGGTGCTACGTATCTCACGGATAATCCGGTCTTTCATGCACAGACTAAGCACATTGAGATTGATTATCACTTCATTCGTGAGGATGTTGCTAAGAAAGGTCTTGCTATTTGATTCATCTCTACAAAAGATCAGGTTGCAGATGTCTTCACTAAGGGGTTGAGCTCTACTTGATTTGCATTACTTTGGGACAAGTTGACCATACAAACACCCATGCTCACCTTGCGGGGGCATATGGAAACATACAACGCTGATCACGGAAATCCCAGATTCTTCGGATGATCTCATCGCAGATAGAAAGAGTCTTCTTCTTTAGAAACTCTGTTTTAGCTGTTTCTATTTTCTGTAGATCATTCTGTTTCCACTCTCTGTAACAATTATTATTTAAAACCCCTTTACCCAACGTTCTGTGTATGGGAGAATACATAGAGCACTTTCAGTATTCACAGGGTAAATCCAGATTTCTTACACAGGTTCGTATTCGAGTGAGAAATTTTTGCAAGCCACTAGAGGAAGATTCTTAAGCCTGTGTTACATCATTATGAAAGTCCTAAATTTTGGTTTCAACTATCTATTCTAGAGACTCTGGACTTGATGGACCTGTGCGACCAAGATAGTATCTAAAGTACAAATGAATAATAGCAACAACTATATATGAAAATCAATGAAAACAATACATGCAAAAATAACAGAGAAATTATGTTGAAGGTATTTCATTCCAAAGAGGAAGCACACAAAAAATAGGGACAAACAATCTTTTCTTTCATAGTAAAGAGAAAATCCAACATTTTCATGCATGAAGAACAACTTACCAACAAAGAGAAACGGGTTCAACCTTGCGAATGCCCAAAATATGGAGACACACAAAACTTTTAAACCTTGGTGGAACAACATGAAGGCACATATAGATGAAGAGAAAATGAAATAATGTATAATGAGCCCACAACTAGGATTAAAGCTCTTTTTTGAGTTTCTCATAAATACCCTAAACTTTGGCAACCCAAGTGATTTTTATCACTTTAGTTTATAAAATTGCATATGTATTAAGACCTAAGTCTTGGTTAGGTCCTTCATGCCAAATGCCTAGAGAGGAAAGTGCAGTCCACGAGAGTCATAAGGGTTTTATGTTTTTCCTCCTATGTTTTTGCATGAAATTAAGACAAAAATAAACATGTAAACAAATATTAAAGGTAATATTTTATAAATTGCCTTAATATTTGTCATGAAGAGGGATAAATTTTCACATAAAAAATATTAAAGTGAATCACAAGTGGTTATCTTTAATATTTACTCAAATAGTTTATCCTTGTTCCAAAATCATGCAAAAATAGAAGCGGGAGTGGAATTGAAGCTTTACACATACATTTGGAGATATTCCGAGTGATTTTTCTTTGACTTAACATGGAGTTCTTTTTTATCAACCAATTTGAGAGGGGGAGTTTGGAGCTATTTTAGCTCAATTTGAATAAGTTATGAGCCCTCATTTTTAGGGTTTTCTCTTTTGCTCGTGAGGCATATTGAGATAGATATCTGGAGTGCAATTAACTGCAAGTGTCACCTCTTGGAACTTTAAGACTCATTTTTGTATTAAAGGAAAAAAAGCTTATGCTTTTTTCCTTAGTTCTTGCTTATTTTTTTTTCTTTGCATTTTGTAGAGAGGAAATATGGTATTGTAACTCAGTTTTAGCTCATGATTAGTGTAGGTTATATGTTGTGTTTAGATGCTTTTTATTATTTTGTAGTTGTGAAACTTTGCTTTCCTTCATACAAATGCTAGGGTCAACTACCTCCATATGAAATATTCATGTACTTCATGTCCTAAATCAAGTTGTGAACATGTTAACCTCTTTGTTGAAGAAAATTGTGAGTTAGTGCAGCAACTTAAACTCTCATCCATTAATGGTGCATCACCTCCTATGACTAGCTTTTCCTTTCACCCTTCTTCCCTTTTCCAACAAAATCCATTAGTTTCTAGTAAATTTAAAGGGGAACCAACCCATAATCTGGAGGTTCATTCTCACAGTAGCTCACCCACAACTTGAGTTTGATCCCATGTTGCACAAGATTGCTAAAGTTTCACACTTAGCTAAAGTGAACAATCCTTCATGCTAACACGATAAAATTGTCATTACTTGGCCCTCTTTAAGACATCAACCAAGTTTTTATTTGCAATGTGTAGATGCATTCATCAACAATAACTTCATCATCAACGACTTCACAATATTGTCACACCCATCATGTTTTTGTTGTGTCATCTTGTCTTGGTGGCTTTCACATGCAACCTCTCTAAAAAGTAGCTCGTAGCTCGATGCCCCTCCACTTGCCACAAAGAATTTTCATAATGGAAGGTATGTTTCCTTTATTGAAGCCTCATCCATTTATTTGAGATTTGGTGTCAATGAACTTGTCACACACAACCTCCACTCTACATCAATACATTTTGTTGATCTACATGCCTCTATACATTTGAAGGAAGGTGTTAGGAGTCTCCACAATTAACATATATCCAAAGGTCTCTAAAGAACCGGTCAAACCCACACCACCTCTTCCTTTTCAATGGAATCCTTTACATAGGTCTCTATATATCTAGAATATTATCAACAAATATAGTCAACCTTAACAATTAAAATCATCTAGTATGAATCAAGTTTAGGGTCAAGGTCAACCCTAACAACTATAATATTCATAAACTTAGTAAAATCATAGTACATTCAATTTGCAGTAATTTGTTGATCTCAAACTATTATCTAGACTACCTTTAAATTGTCGACATGAATCATCTATCAACTACACAACAAATAATTTTATTACAATCCTACAAAATAGGTACTTACCACTACATTATGTGGGTATAGTACATATGTCTTGCAAGAATATATTATCTCAAACTATTATATGGCTTCCCCCTATTTTGATATTCCATAAATAATTTATTGACTAACTAACCAATACTATCTTTGTAATACTAGATAGGCAAGTACTCAACCACGACATGACACTTGTTAATTAAGAAATACATATTTATATTATTTAAGAGTTATTCTACGAAATACTTGTGGCAATTAGATTATAAATATTTAGATAAAGGTTAAGCTTCATACTAGATATATTTATTAATTAAGCAATGCACGTTTGTATTATTTAAAAGTTATTCGATATAATGCTTGTGGAAATAAGATTATAAATATTTAGATAAAGGTTAAGCTTCATAGAGGATGTATTTATGAATATGCATAATACATTCATTTTACATGGTTTTTCATGTCTCATATGCATGGGCATACAAACATATAATTAGGACTTTCACTAGGTATTTGAAACATTTTTTAAATGTGTTAAAAATATAATATGTGAAAAACATATTGCGACTTTCAACAAACTTGTTATTAGCACTTTTTCCAAATACTTAGATTTTTTAAAGTGTGTTGATAAATAAAATGTATTGTAATTTTCAACAAAATTTCTATTAGCACTTTGCCAAATACTTCAAATGGTTTTTAAATATGTTGAAAAGCACGCTATGATTTTCAACAAATTTATTGAAAAATACAAAGTGATTTTCACACATGCATCTATGTAAATTTTCATGATTCAAACCTATGACCTAAATTTGATTAAAAAATGCATTAACTCACTCTGTTGCATGGGTAATGATTCTTCCAACTATAATGACTCTCATTTACTTAAAATAAAATCATATTTTGACTCTTTTTTATTGATCACGTGTTTTTCAACAAATTTGTTGGAAAAAATGACATGATTTTCACAAATACATCTATGTGAATTGCCATGATTCAAACTTATGACGTACATTTTATTAGCATATGCATCAAATAACTATGTTGCATGACCAATTTGATGTTTCTGATTGTAATGACTCACATTTATTTAAAAGTAAATGATATTTTAACTTTTTTTAAACCAATCATGTATGATGTAGTGCATATATATATTTGCTAGGAATATGTAAAAAATTTAGTATAGAGCTTAGATTTTACCAAATATTTGTGGATATTGACCATTTAATAGGTCTTATAGGTGATATTAATAATTTTCAAGAATTTCATGATACGATAACATAAGACATTTTTAATAATTTTATACCAAAGAACCATTTTTGAAGGTGTAAATTTTTTAGAGATTTTATTTTCATACATGCTAAATAAAGCTTTGAATTTTGTGAATCAAAATAAAATCATCTAAAAGTTTCAAATTTATCAATGCAACTTTCAAATTTGATTAGACAGATTTATAAATCTAAAATTTGATTTTTTGAAATTGAGAGTTAACTTCTATGAAAGTAAATTGAAAAATTAATACTGGTTCTACAAAGTAGATTGTCTGATGTGTGAAGAGACATCTTAAGTTATTAACAAAATGCTAGAAGAAGCTTTGGAACAATTTCTCTACAAGACTAACTTGTTGGGAATAGGATGCCAATTAATTGCATTCTAAACATATTTCATGTATCTCCTAAGTCCTTGGAATGTGTTGCACAACACTAGGATTAGGAAGAGATTAATTTGGAATGATATAAACATTTAATTTGACATTTATAGTTATTTCTAAGTGTTAGGAGCATGTGGGGACACCTTGGAGTGAGCTCCTATAGAATAAGAGCACATGGGCACTCACATGGGAGGTGGGATCCACCTTGGTTCAATTAACTTGTTGGTGAATTGAGTACACTTCAAAAATGCATCTCAGATTCCTACAAAATAGGGATTTTGATTTATGCATGTTGAGGTCCTATAAAATAGGGATTGATGTTTACGAAGTTCAGTTTAGTTCAATTCAGTTTCAGTTATCTTCAGTTGCACGTTAGTTAATCTCAGTTGACTTGAGTTGCATGGATAGATAACAAGTGGATACATCCAGTTAACAAACAAAGGATCATTCATGCACATTGTTTTACATGAATCAGTGATAGATGTGTTTCAGTTAACAAAGATTAACTTGGGCCCATCTTGTGCTCCCAAGTTGGCATCTTTGAGTTACAACTACTGCATGGAAAATATATTTATAATGCTTAGTTAAGTGGGACCCAATTTGGATACCTTCTTTGAGGATGAGCTTGCAGAAGATATTTTTGACAACTACGAGGTTAACACTTCAGTGTTGGGCACCAACTTTGATGAGGACTCTTGTTTGACTTGTGCATGCATATGAGAACTCAACTTGGCAACCCTAGGTGTGGATTTTCTCAAGAGGCTTTGTGATATTATATAAGTTAACTCTTTTGAGTTTGTAGGCAATAATATTGTTTATTATCACAACAATTATATGAGAGAGTTTTGTGAGAAAATATTGCAGGTTGTGAAGAAGATTTCTTGAAGACAAAAGACGCACATCAAAGAGAATTGAATCAGTATTATGGTAACTCATTCGAAGGTTAAATAATACAAGCAAGAACAATTCTGGTGGAGTTTTTTTTACTCGAAAGGGTTTTCTCCATGTACATGTGGTGTCCTTTCTATTATGTCATATTTATTCTATCAATCTCCTATCTACTTTATACAACATTAAGATTGATGTAATTCAAGATTAATCAAACACAATAAATTTTGACAAAGAATACTAAAATTGAATCTACAGTTACATAGGATTTACAAATTTAAACTACATTTTACTACAATTTTACCTTCATTTTCAACATTTGGTATCAGAGCTAGAGGTTGGGTAGAGTTTGGGATGCCCTTCTCTTAAAAGTTTGAAGGTTTTTTGGTTGTAGTGGTAGCTTTTAATATTGTGTCAATTGCTGATTTAAAAAATTAGTGTGTTACAATGGGTTATAATTCTCGTTTAGATATTGAAAGGTTCAATTGATATGGGTATGAGATGTGGAAACTAAAAATGAAAGATATCCTTGAAGAGAGAGATCAGTGGTTAGTTGTAGGTAATAAGACAAAGACACCTTCATCTATGTCAGATGAGGATTGGGCTAAGCTTGATAAGAAGGCAAGAGGAACCATATGATAATGTCTTGCTGATGTTTTTCTCTTGAATGTTTTAGATGAAAATACTGCATTTGATTTATGGAAGAGAATAGGTGATATTTATCAAACTAAAAGCCTTACTAATAAGTTGTATCTAAAAAGACAAATGTATTCTTTAAAGATGAAAGATGGTGATTATATTGCACATCATTTAAATTCTTTTAATTTTATTTTGAGTCAGTTAACATCTGTAGATGTAAAGCTAGAAGATGAAGATAAATGCATTTTGTTACTTTGATCTTTACTAGAGTCTCGAGAAAATTTAATTGTTGCTATCAGTGGTAGTGGTGTAGATCCGAAGATGGACAATATAATTCCTACTCTCCTATCAGAGGAGATGAGGAAGAAGTCTAAAGATAAATCCCAAGATGCCTTGTTTGTAAGAGGAATGCTTGAGACAAAGGAACCTAAGGGAGGCAAGGAAGAAAGGGTAAGTCCAAAGGATGATCTAAAACCCCTGGTAAGAGTAAGGTAAAGTGTTGGAACTGTGGGAAATCAGGACATGTGAAGAAGGATTGTAAGAACAAGAAAAAGAGTTATGATTCTTCTACAGAGGAATCCTCAAATGATAATAATGATGCATTGGTTATTTCAACTAACATTGTTTGTGATAAATCTTTGCTTGATCTTTCAGAGTGATCTTCATAGAGAGGATGGTAGTCATGATGCCATGTGTGACTCGATACCACAGTTTAGTGGGAATTTTTTGAAGTGATGTGGATGCATCATTGGTATGGTTATCTTCATGCGATTGGGGATATGTTTTCTTGGTTTAGAGTGGTTATGTCATGATTTACTCTTGTTGCATTTAGAGTTTGGCATGGTACTTGTTCTCTTGAGACTAGGATATTTATGTATGTCATGATGCATGTGATCTCTTTGGAGGAGATGGTTAGATCATGGATGTCATGTTGATGTTTCTAATTCATGATTGGAGCTTTGACATTGATCATAGTAGTTCTCTTTGTATTGGGTACATTAATAATTTTCTTGATTACTTCATGATGGTGTTGTGTTGCATTTGGAGTTTGGCATGGATTGGTTGGTTACAAGTCCTCATGAATACTTGGTGAATTAGGTGAGGCTTGAGTTATCTTATGGTAAGAGATATATGTTGGAATGGTTACTTGTAAGAAAATATTTTTCAACAGTAAACACCAAAAAGCCTACACCTTGGTTGGACATGAGTTCAACACACTCAACAATTCTTTATTTGAGAGGTATTTGCCCATTATATCTTTCAAGATGTGTTATGTTTCATGCTTTTATTTCTCATGGGATTGGGTTGATTCATGGTTGATTATGGAGACTCATTTAAGGATGGTTTAGCATGAGTTTATATGTTTTATCTTTCACAAATATGGATCTTGAGTTATGGATAGTTAGTTTTGGACGATTCATTTTGAGGGATGTTATGACATGGTTTATGGGCTGATTTCCAGTTATTGGGATAGTTACCTTGAGTTTGATATTCTTGGTTTAAATATTATGGGTTTACTTGATCTTTTGGGAGATGTATAGTTAACAAAAGATTCTTTGAGTGTGTTGAGGCCATGGATGATCTTCATTTAGGAGGTGGTTATCACAATGTCATGGATAGCTTGGTTACATGTTTCAGTGGGAGTTTTTGACAGTGATGGTTTTGAAGTTTATCTTGTTGCCATGTATAGCTCAATATTGCAGATTTGTTTGAGATTTGGTAGGATATGGTTATCTTCATGAAATTTGGAGATGTTTTATTTTTTTGGGTTTTGAATATTAATCATTTGCTTGGAGCTCCATGATTATGTAGGTCACATTTGAAGTTGGCATGGATTGATTGGTGGGTGCTCATGGATACTTCAAAGAATTGGTAAAGGTATTGATTGAGAAAGTTGACACTTTAATCAATGCTACAAAAAAGTTCTCGTGGTGCAAGAAGGCCATTGGCCTTGAGTCCTGTACTTGATTTATATTAAATGATTCATTGTTTAGAATAATTGAAATGATAATGTCAAGTGGGGGAGAATGTTGGGAATAGGATGCCAATTAATTGCATTCTAAACATATCTCATGTATCTCCTAAGTCCTTGGAATGCGTTGCACAACACTAGAATTAGGAAGAGATTAATTTGGAATGAACTAAACATTTAATTTGACATTTGTAGTTATTTCCAAGTTTTAGGAGTATGTGTGGATGCATTGGAGTGAGCTCCTACAGAATAGGAGAACATGGGTGCCCACATGGGAGGTAGGATCCACCTTGGTTCAATTAACTGGTTGGTGAATTAAGTACACTTCAAAAATGCATCTTAGGTTCCTACAAAATAGGGATTTTGATTTATGCATGTTGAGTTCCTATAAAATAGGGATTGATGTTTACAAAGTTCAGTTCAATTCAGTTCACTTATATTTTAATTATCTTCAGTTGCATGTTAGTTAATCTCAGTTGAATTGAGTTGCATGGAAAAATAATAGGTGGATACATTCAGTTAACAAATGGAGGATCTTTCATGCACATTATTTTGCATGAATCGGTGACAAATGTGTTTCAGTTAACAAAGATTAACTTGGGCCCAACTTGGGTGCCCAAGTTGGCATCTTTGAGTTAAAACTACTGCATGGAAAACATATTTATAATGCTTAGTTAAGTGGGACCTAGTTTGGATGCCTTTTTTGAGGATGAGCTTGTAGAAGATATTTTTGAAAACTACGAGGTTAACACTTCAATGTTGGGTGCCAAATTTGACAGAGACTCTTGTTTGACTTGTGCATGCATATGAGAACTCAAGTTGGCAACCCTAAGCATGGATTTTATCGAGAGGATTTGTGATATTATATAAGTTAACTCTTATGAGTTTGTAAGCAAGAATATTATCTATTATTGTAGCAATTGTATGAGAGTTTTGTGAGAAAATATTGCTAGTTGTGAAGAAGATTTTTTGAAGACAAAATAAGCACATCAAGGATAATTGAATTAGTATTATTGTAACTCATTCAAAGGTTAAATAATACAAGCAAGAACAATTTTGGTGGAGTTTTTACCCGAAAGGGTTTTCTCCACGTACATGCAGTGTCCTTTCTATTCTGTCTTATATTTGTTCTATCAATCTTCTATCTACTTTCTACAACATTAAGATTGATGTAATTCAAGATTAATCATACAAAATAAATTGTGACAAAGAATACTAAAATTGAATCTACAGTTACATAGGATTTTAAAATTTTAAGCTACTTTTTACTATAGTTTTACCTTCATTTTCAACATTTGGTATCAGAGCTAGAGGTTGTGTAGAGTTTGGGATGCCTTTCTCTTAAAATTTTGAAGGTTTTTTGGTTGTAGTGGGAGCTTTTAATATCGTGTCAATTGCTGATTTAAAAAATTAGTGTTTTACAATGGGTTATACTTCTTGTTTCGATATTGAAAGGTTCAATGGATCTGGGTATGAGATGTGGGAACTAAAAACGGAAGATATCCTTGAAGAGAGAGATCAGTGGTTAGCTATAGGTAATAAGAAAAATACACCTTCATCTATGTTAGATGAGGATTGGGCTAAGATGATAAGAAGGCAAGAGGAACCATAAGATTATGTCTTGCTGATGCTATTCTCTTGAATGTTTCAAATGAAAATACTGCATTTGGTTTATGTAAGAGAATAAGTGACATTTATCAAACTAAAAGCCTTACTAATAAGTTTATATATGAAAAGACAACTGTATTCTTTAAAGATGAAAGATGGTGATTCTATTGCACATCATTTAAATGCTTTTAATTTTATTCTGAGTCAGTTAACATCTATAGATGTAAAGCTAGAAGGTGAAGATAAATGCATTTTGTTACTTTGTTCTTTAATAGAGTTTTGGAAAAGTTTAATTGTTGCTATTAGTGGTAGTGGTGCAGATCCGAAGATGGACAATATAATTCCTACTCTCCTATCAGAGGAGATGAGGAGGAATTATAAAGGGGAATCCCAAGATGCCTTGTTTCTAAGAGGAAGGCCTAATGAAAAGGAACCTAAGGGAGACAAGGAAGGAAAGGGTAAGTCCAAAGGACGGTATAAAACCCCTAGTAAGAGTAAGGTAAAGTGTTGGAACTGTGGGAAACCGAGGCATGTGAAGAAGGATTGTAAGAACAAGAAAAAGAGTTATGATTCTTCTACAGAGGAATCCTCAAATGACAGTAATGATGCATTGGTTATTTCAACTAATATTGTTTGTGATAAATCTTTGCTTGATGTTTCAAAGTGATCTTCATGGAGAGGATGGTAGTCACGATGCCATGTGTGACGGTACCACAATTCAGTGGGAGTTGTTGGCAGTGATGTGGATGCATCATTGGTATGGTTATCTTCATGTGATTGGGGATATGTTTTCTTGGTTTAGATTGGTTATGTCATGATTTACTCTTTTTGCATTTAGAGTTTGGCATGGTACTTATTCTCTTGAGACTAGGACGTTTATGTATGTTATGATGCATGCGATCTCTTTGGAGGAGATGGTTAGATCATGGATGTCATGTTGATGTTTCTAATTCATGATTGGAGCTTTGACATTGATCATAGTAGTTCTCTTTGTATTGGGTACATTAATCATTTTATTGATTACTTCTTGATGGTGTTGTGTTGCATTTGGAGTTTGGCATGGATTGGTTGGTTACAGGTCCTCATGGATACTTGGAGAATTAGGTGAGGCTTGAGTTCTCTTATGATAAGAGATATATGTTGGAATGGTTATTTGTAAGAAAATATT
Organism: Sequoiadendron giganteum; assembly: GCA_007115665.2. Taxonomy (NCBI): domain Eukaryota; kingdom Viridiplantae; phylum Streptophyta; class Pinopsida; order Cupressales; family Cupressaceae; genus Sequoiadendron; species Sequoiadendron giganteum. The sequence goes on along the minus strand of CM021109.1, from coordinate 255,835,536 downwards.
TTTCAACAGTAAAGACCGAGAAACCTACACTTTGGTTGGACGTGAGTTCAACTCACTCAAAAGTTCTTTATTTGAGAGGTATTTTCCCATTATATCTTTCAAGATGTGTTATGTTTCATGTATTGATTTATCATGGGATTGAGTTGATTCATGGTTGATCATGGAGACTCATTTAAGGATGGTTTAGCATGAGTTTATATGTTTTTATCTTTCATAGATATGGATAGTTAGTTTTGGAGGATTCATTTTGAGGGATGTTATGACATGGTTTATGGGATGATTTACAGTTATGGGGATAGTTACCTTGAGTTTTATCTTCTGGGTTTAAAGATTATTGTTTTGCTTGACCTTTTGGGAGCTGTATAGTTAACAACATATTCTTTGATTGTGTTGAGGCCATGGATGATCTTCATTTAGGAGATGGTTATCACTATGCCATGGATAGATTGGTTACATGTTTTAGTGGGAGTTTTTGATAGTGATGGTTTTGATGTTTATCTTGTTGCCATGTATAGCTTGGTATTACAGTTATGTGGGAGCTTTAATAGGATATGGTCATCTTCATGAAATTTGGAGATGTTGTAGTTTTTTGGGTTTTGAGTATTAATCATTTGCTTGGAGCTTCATGATTATGTAGGTTGCATTTGAAGTTGGCATGGATTGATTGGTGGGTGCTCATGGATACTTCGGAGACTTGGGAAAGGCATTGATTGAGAAAGTTGACACTTTAATCAATGCTGTAGAAAAGTTCTCGTGGTGCAAGAAGACTATTGGCCTTGAGTCCTGTACTTGATTTATATTAAATGATTCCTTGTTTAGAATAATTGTAATGATAATGTCAAGTGGGAAAATGTTGGGAATAGGATGCCAGTTAATTGCATTCTAAACATATTTCATGTATCTCCTAAGTCCTCAAAATGTGTTGCACAACACTAAGATTATAAAGATATTAATTTGGAATGAAATAAACATTTAATTTGACATTTGTAGTTATTTCTAAGTGTTAGGAGCATGTGGGGATGCCTTGGAGTGAGCTCCTATAAAATAGGAGCACATGGGTGCCCACATGGGAGGTGGGATCCACCTTGGTTCAATTAATTAGTTGGTGAACTGAGTACACTTCAGAAATGCATCTCAAGTTCCTACAAAATAGGGATTTTGATTTATGCATATTGAGGTCCTATAAAATAGGGATTGATGTTTACGAGCTTTAGTTTAGTTTAGTTCAATTATGTTTTAGTTATCTTCAGTTACATGTTAGTTAATCTTAGTTGACTTGAGTTGCATGAATAGATACCAAGTGGATACATTCAGTTAACAAATGGACGATCATTCATGCACATTGTTTTGCATGAATCAGTGAAAAATGTGTTTTATTTAACAAAGATTAAATTGGGCCCACCTTAGGCACCCAAGTTAGCATCTTTGATTTACAACTACTACATGAAAAAGATATTTATAATGCTCAGTTAAGTGGGACCCAATTTGGACGCCTTATTTGAGGATGAGCTTGCAAAAGATATTTTTGACAACTACAAGGTTAACACTTTAGTGTTGGGCGCCAGCTTTGAGGGAGACTCTTGTTTGAATTGTGCATGCATATGATAACTCAACTTGGCAACCCTAGGCGTAGATTTTCTCAAGAGGCTTTGTGATATTATATAAGTTAACTCTTATGAGTTTGTAAGCAAGAATATTGTCTATTATTGCAATGTATGAGAGAGTTTTGTGAGAAAATATTGTAGGTTGTGAAGAAGATTTCTTGAAGACAGAAGAAGCACATCAAGGAGAATTGAATCAGTATTATTGCAACTCATTCAAAGGTTAAATAATACAAGCAAGAACAATTTTAGTGAATTTTTTTACCTGAAAGGGTTTTCTCCACGTACATGCAATGTCCTTTCTATTCTGTCTTATATTTCTTCTATCAATCTTCTGTCTACTTTCTACAACATTAAAATTGATCTAATTCAAGATTAATCATACACAAGAAATTGTGACAAAGAATACTAAAATTAAATCTACAGTTACACAGGATTTATAAATTTTAAGCTACATTTTACTACAGTTTTACCTTCATTTTCAACATAATTACTTAACCAATATGTTAGGTAAATGGATTCCTTATATTGAGCTACAATAAGGAAATAAAGAGGCCCCCATCTATGAAAAAAACCGGTTCAACATGACACTTAATGTTTGCATGCTCTTAAAACTATTTAAGGGACATAATACTAAATAAGGTACAAACAATTCAAATAAACTTGTTAGTTAACTGAAGTTTTGTTTACATATACCCAAAATTTACTACAAATCTAATCCACCACAAACTTAAAAGAAAGGTTGATGGTTATAAAAGAAGTTAATATATGGCATAATTTTGAAACTCTAAAGGAAAATATATTTTTATGAAAAGAAGTGTGTTAAATATATAAAGACAAAAATATTTTGATTAACATAAAAAATACATAATACTTATTGACATACAATTTTCTCATAAAATTGTATTGAGATAAGTCAAAATATAATTTATTTGAAAGCCATTCCAAAAACAACTCTATAACCAAAGGGATTGAAAGTTTGTGAACTCTAATGTATCAAGATGTATCTCACATTCCTCAAGAGATCAAAATCTATATGAAATATCTCACATTTTACGAGATATAAATAATTGGATAACTAAATTTTATATGAAATATCATATGCTTGTTCATTACTAGCACTACAAAGCTTCATGTATGCATTACAATAACTAAATTAGATAGCTAACATTTAGCTTTGTAAGATAACAATGCAAGGTAGTTTGGATTTTATAATGATCTTGAATAATCTATAACCCTTCATTTCTAAAAAAAATAAAATAAAATTTTAAAATAATTTAGAAGGATTGCAAACTAATATAGTTTAAGTTGAGTTTTTTTATTAGAATAAGTATTTAGTTGGTATGAGTTTTTCAAGTCAATGAAGTTGTGTGCAAGTTTTTGGATTGATGAGAAAATGATTTGTTTCTAAAGAACCTTTGTAATTTGATTGGTTGATTTTGAGTTTAATGAACAAATAAAATAAAATAATTCTTTAGTAATTCTAAAATAAAACAAAACATTTTAAAGTAGCTTATAAAAAAAAAACTTCAATAAAGAAAATAAGTCAAAATTTATGTTTTAGACATATATTTAAAACAATTCTCAAGGAAATAAAAATAAATATCCAAAATAAAATAATTATCAATATAGATATTTTAAATACATCTTAATTAATTATATTTAAAATAAATAAATATAATTCTACATTATTTATTTTAAATAGAATAAGGTCTTTGAGTACACTCCACAATTTCTCAATGTAATTATTATATTAGATTTTTTAAAATCTTGTAAAAATATGACTACATCATTAAATACTACCAAATAAAAAGTAACAAAGAGAAAATTTGTTGTTTATTTTTTTTATTAAATAATAATATTAATAATAAGATAATAATATATCAATAAATTTGTGTGGAGAATATTAATAAAAATATAGTAAAATTAGAAATCTGAAGTTATTAAGATTATTAGAATTATCATATAATAATAAGATACAATTAATTAATTTGTAATAAAATCTTACAATAAATTCGATGAATTAAAAACTATTAGTATTGTCATATTATAATAAGTGAAAATAATATTATGATAAACTATTAGTAAAAATAAATTATTGATTAATAAATAATAATAAATAATTATTGTTAATAATTATTTAGATATGAGCAATTATGTAAAAAATAAATTAATAAGTCATTATATTTTATATTTTAAAATATGAGAAAAATGTTAATAGAATTCTAGTAAATTAGATTATAATAATTATTAAGAATTTTTTGGGTATGTGCAGGATCATCATGGAAAAAACAGGTCCTTAAGTGGCAATGAAAATTCAGAAATTATTTCAAAAATATGTAAAAATAGAATTTGTGGAAAATTGAATGTAGTTTCTAAATTATTAGGCTAATTTTTGTAAAAAATAAATCTATTTGGTGAAAAATTGAAATTTCTATGCAGTAGTACTTAAATTTTAGGGAAAAAATAAGAAGTAGGTGTCTGTTTGACCACCCTAACCATAATAAAATGATAATATTTTTTTACAATATTTTAGATATAAGTAGAAGACTCGTGTTCGGATGTGATGCATATTTTTTTGTAATTTTGTTCAAGTAAATAATTAATTATGAATTTTTTATTACAACTTTTAAAAAATATAAAAACTTGTATGTCTGACCACCTTAACTTGGTCAAAACTTCATGATTTTTTTTTTTTAATCTTATAGTATGCCAAGCATAGAATGTGACGCATGTTTTGGATTCAAAAAATGTGATATCGTTTGAAAGCTATAGATGTTTTTCTATCAGGCTATCAATCAGGACTTTAGTTGTAATTCTAATAGAAAATGAATAATAATTATTTATTAGATTCAAAATAAATTATAATTTATATTGGTAGAAAGATGAGAAGCTCCTTTACAAAACCTTTTCGTTTCATCAATTTTGGCTAAAATAAAAGTTGTCAACCACATGGGCGAAGTTTGGAAAAGCAAGGTAAGTTGTTAAACACGTTTTTTCGTGTTGACTTCTTAGGATTGGCAGGTCTGAACCAAATTCCAAAGAAATCCCAAGCCTAATCCCTAGACATTAAATTTTGTGTCATCAAATTGGATATCCAATTTGAATCCGATATTTGATATGTTTTAGATACAAGTTTTAAAATTTTTATACAATTTTTAATATATGATTTCAAAAATGCAATAAATTTTATAATTTAATATATATAATATACAATTTAGTTTATAATGTAATGTATGATATAAAATTTATGATAATCTCTTATCGAATTATGTATAATATTTAAATATTATTTAAATATTTTAGTTAATCTATAAATATTTAAATATTATCTCTTTCCCTCTCTCTCTCCACCTCTATCTCTCCCAAGTCTCTCACTCAATCAATCCTCTCTCTCTCTCCCTCTATCCCTCTCTCCCTCTCTCCCTCCCACTCTCTCTCTCTCCATATCCCTCTCTACCTCCCTCCCTCTCCTCCTCTCTCTCTCTCCTCTCCCCTCTCTCCCTCTCCTCTCCTCTCTCCCTCAACCTAAACCCTCTCTCTCCCTCTCTCCTCTCTCTCTCTCTCTCTCCATCTCCATCTCTCCTCCCTCTCCTCTCCCCCACTCTCCTCTCCTCTCCATCTCTCCATCTCTCCTCACCCTAAACCCCTCTCTCTCCCTCCTATCCTCCACTCTCCTCTCTCTCTCTCTCCATCTCCATCTCTCCTCTCCTCTTCCTCTCTCTCTCCCTCTCCCCTCTATCTCCCTCTCCTCTCCTCCCTTTACTCTCTCTCTCTCCCTCCTCTCCCTCTCCCTCTCCTCTCCTCCTCCCACTCTCCTCTCCACCCTCTCTCCTCTCCCACTTCTCTCCATCTCTCCCTCTCCTCTCTCTCCTGTCCTTCACTCTCCACTTCTCTCCATCTCCCTCTCCCTCTCCCTCTCTCTCCCTGTCCCTCCATCTCTCCCTCTCTCCCTCCCACTCTCCCTCCTCCCCTCCTCTCCCTCTCCCTCTCTCAATCTACCACTCTCCCACTCTCTACTATTAACCCTTAGGTCTATGTGGGCACAAATCAGATATCCGATTTATGAAACTTCGATGTGTAGAGCTAGAATCTTACTGTTGCAATTTTTAAAAAATGTTTTCTATATCAGATATCCGATTGTATCAGATATCGGATTTGTGGGCCATAGAAAAAACCCATGTGGGCCATTTTTGTGCATTTCAACGGACCCTACATTCTATTTGCAACACTGTGCAGGCAACAAACACATGGTTTCAGACTGGAAGAGACAACGATCAACTTTTTGGAGCATCTTGTACTCAAATTTTTCATAAGGAATATTTTTTAGCATCTTTTATGAGGTATAATGGGGAGCAACAATTGTTGGAAGCAAAAATGTAAGAGAAAGCTTACAAAAGAACAAATTGAAGAATATAGACAAAGAGATAGAGAAGGTCATAGGAAGAAAAGACAAGGTATGTTAAATATTGGTGAACCTGAGCACTACGGTCTTTCAAGTGAAGAGGAAATTGAAAATGTTCAAGGTGAAAATATAGAACATGATATTGAAATTGGGAATGAAAATGTTAAAATTGATATTGAAAATGTTCAAGGTGAAATACTGGAATTGAAGATGTTGAACATGATATTAAAATTGGGAATGAAAATTTTCAAGGTGAAAATGTTGGAATTGAAGATGTTGAACATGATATTGAAATTATCAAATTGATTTTGAAAATGTTCAAGGTGAAAATGTTGGAAATGAAGATGTTGAACATAATATTGAAGCAAGTGTAAATTATGTTTCGCCAGATTACATGAGAAATGAAGAACCTTGTGTGGAAGAAAGACATTCCAAATTCAAGACCTTCAAGGACCCCTAAATGGTTAGTTGAAATTGATGATAACATTATAAATAATTTTGAAGGCAAGAGGTTGAAACACAAACTATTCGGTTGTGGGCTAGAAGAATTTTCAACCAATATTTTAGCGATAAGACATTGACCGAGCAATGCCAATTTTTTGTATGATTGCTAAAGATGCAAAAGATGAGACCTTTGCTAGCCAAATTGAAGATTCATGTGAACAAGAAGACCGAAAAAAATTCTATTCTTGTCAAAAATCTTTTTAATGCTCTCAAGTCTATTAATAACAAGGAAAAAGATAAGAGAGCTGCTCGGAGAGTCATTACAACCGCCCTAGTAAGCCATCAATTGAAAAAGGCTCACTTTATGAGATAAACTTGTATTGATTTTGATATAAATCGTAAAACTTTGGATAGAGCACTTGGAAGAAGAGAAAGAATAGATGATCCTCTTCAAAATGATACATGGGCTTTTGCCGGGAGGCTTCCACATGTTGATAAGAAGTTAACCGATAATGTAAAGCAGGTAATTCAATAATTTTGGCATGATAAATCTAGAGTATCACCCAATGCAAAGGATGTTTTAAAGTTAAGAATTGGCAATCAAGACCATACACCGCATCCTAAACATTTCTTGGAATCAAGCCAAACAATGTTGTTCAATTTTTTTATTGAAACACATCAAAATATGGAAATCTCGCAAAGGACTTTTGAAGGTTTGAAGCTATTTTATTGTGCGCCTCTTAAGATTTTTAATACTTGTTGTTGCAAATACCATGTGGAGTTTTTAATGTACCATGAACTATTGTGCTATATCCGTTCTACTTTGCATACTAATCAAATGTTGTAGGAGTGTGGTTCAATGATTCTTCTGAAATCATCAAGGGACTTGCTAGATCTATTTTTATGTTCTAGAGATGATGGTTCCTTTTTCTATAGAAATGATTTTTTAAATGCGAAGTGATCACAATGTGGTGGCTTGTCAAATTTTGTTCAATGTTTTCATGAGGGTTCTGAACATGAATTTGGAAAGAATCTTGTTGAGAAAAAGAGATATGAGATAGTCAAATATACTTTGCAAAGTGGAGGTGAAGGTTCTAGATGTGAGTTGGTTACAAAAGAATGCAATGTTGCTGATTTTATTTCAGATTTTAAGGACAATATTTTCTACAAGTATGCAAGACATAGTCATAGGTCTTAGTGGTTGGATCAACAATTCAGGATATGTAAGGACTCTTTTCCGATTGGCACTATTATATCAGCGGTTGATTTTGCAGAAAACTACACAATGCAACCACAAAATGAGGTTCAATCTTAGTATTACAATTCCATTCAGATTGCTATTTTTGTCCACATAACGTTTAGACATGCACCTGATAGTACAAAGGAGGATTGAAAGATAATCAAAGAGTATCATTTTTATATGAGTGATGATAGATCTCACTCGTCCGAGTATGTCCAACATTGTTTCGAGATATTTTTTGAGTTCTTACAGGAGCATGATATAACACTAGGCCAACATCTCATTTGGTCAGATAACTACATAGGTCAATTCAAGAATGCTCATATGTTTTATTGGTTGATTAGAATGCATGTAGAGAGGGGTGTACCTAATATTTGGATTTTTTTTTAAGTTGGGCATGGGAAAGGGGAGAATGATGGAGCAGGTGCATGTGTAAAGAGAGCTCTAGTTAAGGAGCAATTGAAGATTTTAGGAGCAAAATTCAGTGATGCACATTCTATTGTTGATTGGTGTAGTTCAACAATGTCACAAGGAGGGACACTTGATTCAATAGTGCACAAATTATTTTGGTTGGCTGAGGAGGGTACAATGGGAGGCAGATTGGATTGTCATACAATCAAAGATTCTTCAAAGATGCATTCGTTTCGAAGATCAAATGCAAGCACATGGACCATTTGGACATGACAGTTGGCTTGTTTTTGTCAAAGTTGTATTCAGTGCGAGTGGGATCAATGCGAGTCAAGTGAGTGGGTGGATACATGGGTTCCACAGTATGTAACTCCTTTATCTCAAACTATATCCATGACAAATGACACAATGGAAAGTTCACTTGATTACGATCGGATTTCAGATCTACTACAACCAGGACATGTTTTTGCAGTTGTTGCACCGCAAGGGAATGAAGAGAGATCAAAATATTGGTTGGATCGATGTGTACGAGTAAAGCACAAGCTAACACAATCGATGGAAGATGAAGATGGGTTCGTGTATCCTACTAGTTCAGTTGTGGTTGCAAGAACTTGGTTGCAAACATACATGATTAGAAAGAATGGAATACTTGCATTTGAAGACTATGAGAAACACAAAACCATTCTCATGTATTCACACCTTGTTATAGCAATAAATGTTAAGTTGTTGAAGCATCATGCCAAACCAAAGACAAAACAACTATGGAAACTTAGTAATGTTGATCATGAAGCAATATTGGATACTCTTAAGCAAAGAGATGACCCTTTAGGCACACTTGAATAGTATATTCAAGAATGGAAGGTACAATGCTTAGGTTCATTATGCTTAAGTTCATTAGTGTTCTTTATTTAATACTGATATTTTGTATACTATTGCAATGCAGTGTCTTTAATAGTGATATTTTTGGAACGATTGATTATGGACCTGCTACAACAATAGCCAACTTTGATCCTTTCAGAGAGGTATGCAACAAATTACAATAATATAGATTGGTTATTCAAAGCATCTTTTCTATTATATGTAGTTTAACTGCTACCTTGATGGTTTGTACAACTGCTTGTCACTCCAGAACGTCAACATACTACTCTTGTGGAAGACTATGCCCTGAATGCCTCCAATAGGCAAATTTTGTAAAATTTGAATTTTGAAATGTGAAACAATGTAACAAGGTCGTAAATGTGTATAGGCATAATCTATATCAATGATGTTTTTTGAAATACGGGTCAAATGTCTGGCATTATATAAAGGGTATGTTTAAAATGTAAAAAAAAAATTGTACTTAATCAAGCTACAACCAGAGGTTTTCTTCCTGGTTCTTTCCTATCGGTATGCTCATTTGAACCAGGTTTTATAATATCTCCTATTTATATATAATAAATTACAAGCCACTTTTTCCAAAAACAAAAAATGTAAAAATTTAATGTGAATTTCATTTCCCGTGTAATTGATTATTTGATCTAGCAAAGTGGAAACAAGGTATTTGGGTGTGCATGATGTTCAAGTTGATTGGATAATATTTTTCTGATGCAAGAGCTAGGTGGCTTTAAACAACACAATTACAATTAAAGATGATTTAAACTCCAATTTGATCGTCAAAACCAAACTTGGGTGCAACTTCATTCCCCAAACCTTGCCACACCCTATAAAATCATCAAACACGTCTATTAGGACTTGCAAAATCTTGATCCAACCTTAAATATTTTTTCCCCCATATTTCATTGACATTAGCATGTTGTAACCACCATTTTCACCTAATTTCACTCATTTTTTCCATGCATGGCAACTCACCAACTCAACTATAGACCTTTCTAGCTCTTTAAACCCACATATTCACCTTATACAGTCCTAATTACATCTACCATGGCCATACCATCAAGTTATAGATCGTACAATAGATGGTATGGTCTTTTAGCACTTTGGACTCTTAAGGGAAATCGTCGGTCCAATGTAGTTCAGAGTGATTTGGTGTATTTGGGTGAAAAAGAGGACCATACCTAATGTAAATGTACCCATCCGAATGTCTTGGAATAGTCCATTTGGTCGTATGAGTTGGAGAATGAAAGTTGCACCACTTTACACTACTTGCATTTGACAACTTTTCCCTCAATTGAAAACTCATCACCACGAGAAAACGCCTCTGAGATAGAAAAAACCGAGAGAGGTTATTGTAGATGGTCCCAACACAATCCCATATCCTTAGATAGAGAGTCTGTAAGCATCATGATTTCTGAGTAACAGTCCGTTAAAGATTGTTGTCTTTCAACACTTTGGACTCTTAAGGGAAATCGTCGGTCCAATGTAGCTCAAAGTGATTCGACGTATTTGGGTGCAAAAGAGGACCATACCTAGTGTAAAAGTACCCATACAGGTGTGTTGGAACAATCCATTTGGTCGTACGAGTTGGAGAATGAAATTTGCACCACTTTGCAACTTTACACTGCTTGCATTTGACAACTTTTCCCTCAATTAAAAACTTATCACCACGAGAAAACACTTCTGAGATAGCGCAAACTGAGAGAAGTTATTTTAGATGGTCCCAACACAATCCCATATTCTCAGATGAAGAGTCTGTAAGAATCACGATTTTCGAGTAACAATTCGTCAAAGATTGTTGTCTTTTAGCACTTTGGACTCTTAAGGGAAATCGCCAATCCAATCTAGCTCAGAGTGATTCGGTGCATTTGGGTGCAAAAGAGGATCATACCTATTGTAAATGTACCCATACATATGTGTTGGAACAATCTTTTTTGTTGTACGATTTGGAGAATGAAAGTTGCACCACTTTGCAACTTTACACTGCTTGCATTTGACAACTTTCCCTCAACTGAAAACTCATCACCATAGGAAAATGCATCTGAGATAGAAAAAATGAGAGAGGTTATTGTAGATGGTCCCAACACAATCCCATAGCCTCAGACGAAGATTTTGTAAGCGTCATGGTTTTTGAGTAACATTCCATTGTACTCAATGCCACAAAAGACTGCTTCCTGCTACACCAGGATATCATTGCAGACCTCAACCTGAAACAACATCAATTAGAAACACACCATATTCTTTAGATTCAGTAGGCTCCCTCTAAATCTTCAAGCACTTTCATCAACCTCCTAACCTCATCATCCAAGATTTTCTTGCAACGCTTGCCTTAGAGAAATGGTTACTAGTGCACACCTTTGTAGAGATTTAGGGTTGTCCTCTTTAGATCAGTCTATTATGAATAGGTTTGCAGAGCTACCAATGTTAAATCCAGGTTGACTGACTTTGAGAAAATCTGATCTCAGCTGTTGAAGAGGTACTTCAATAATTTAACATCTGGCCTTGCAACACTGCAACCCTTACCTATTCCCAACGAGTCATAGAACTCCCTCTTAAAGTTAATTCTTCCTGAAAGCATTAAGAAGAGATTACTAACAGTCCATGAAACTCAACTATCTCAAATAGAAGTACCATTTCTAGGAGCATACATGATTGACTATCTCAATGTTATAGCATGAATTAATAACTACATAAAAATTCATGAACATTATTCAACCATACAATACTTATCTCATAGAATTCAAAATCTCAAGTAATAGATAGTTAGTTCATCAATCATGACATGCCTTTCTTCAAATTTCTCGGAAGAGCTAATCTTAGCATAACAAAAGACAATCTTCACACATTAGCATGATACAACTTGCAATGAATAATTCTTAATTCTAAAGAATCTTATCCCAGTGATCACTATTTACTGGTCACACATAATCCAAGTAAATAATGTTAGATTTGCACAACTCAATAAGCTGAATTTTAGCCTAGAAGGGTAATTACAATCAAAACAAAGAATACTTATCTCTTAAATATTTTGAAGGGTGGAAGTACGAAACGCTGCTCTTGCGCTCAGACCTGTACACGACCTTCATGGCTTGAACATAGGCCCATGCCTAGAATAAAAATTCACTAGAATCATTTTGGGGAGAGATCTCAATCACATCTGCAAATGAAGCATGTTGATTAGTTCTGGTAGAGAATCCTTCGCATAGTGACCAAACTTGTCACATCTAAGGCATTGAACACGAGAGAGGCCCCACTTCTTCTTGAATGCAGGAGCACCATCTGACCCTTTATCTCTATTCCTCTTGAAGCATCTTTTCTTTCCTCTTTTTCCTTCCTTCATCGAGGATTGAGCAGAAAGAACATGAATGTCTTCATTTGTAGGGCTTCGTCCAATACCTCTCGTAGCCAACCTTGACTCCTCTTGAATACAGTCAGCCCTCAATTGATCAAACTTGGGAAGTTTTGATCTCACACTGATTCTTTGAATGTAAGAATCCCAAGATGAAGGAAGGCCATTAAGATCCAACATGGTCAAATCCTTGTCATCAACAATATGACCAATGGTAGAGATTTGATCTCTCAATTCAAAAATCTTCATGAAGTAGGTGATGAAAAATTCTCCTTCCGCCATCTTAACATGATGAAGTTGTTGCTTCAAGGCTAGAGAACGACTTGTGTTGTTGATCTCATACATCTCCTCCAAATTCTTAAGCATTTCTCTCGCTATCTTCAACTTAGAGATGATAGGAACAATATGGTCCTTCACGAAATCAACTAACATCTTCTTCGCCTTGATATATTTCTTCCTCCATTGAACTTTCTCTTCCTCATCTGTAGGTTCAAAAAATTTGCTCTCCACACTCAACCAATTTGTTTTCCTCCAAAGTGAGCATAATTCTGAATCTCCATGAAGTGAAGTTTGATCTCATACAACTGAAAGCACTCATAAAATGCAACACATAAGACAATAAACACAACAAGATACCCTGGGAAAACCCTCTTCTTAAGGGAGAAAAACCCAACAAATATGCCTCTTATATAATGAAGGAATAAGAGTAGAAATGTGCTTACAACTCAGACCCAACTCATGGTTGAATTTGATACAATGAATAATAGCACCTCTCCTAGATGCAAAAATACAATTGAATATGCTTCTCCTTGAAATCGGCTTGTTGTTGCAAGATGAAGCGTTGTTGCTCAAGTGCAAACTTTTGCTTGGAATGCGAATTATGTTGAATGAACTTGATTGAGGAGATGAACAAACATCACCTTGTATTTATACAAAATAAGGTGACTCTTCAAGGAGGTCGGCCTCTCTTGAAAATAATAAATTACAAAATAATATCAAGGAAGGTCGACCTCATCCATTTAAATCAAATGAGTATAAATTAAATAGCCATAGGCTATCATTTAATTTATTACAACTTAATGTGATCGCTGGAAGAAGCAGCCCGACGCTGCCAATAACATAAATAGTAGGAACACATTTTTAGGGGTGATAAAGGAATTAGAGTGGTCCGAGAAGGCTGCTTTGTTAAGAAACATAGATTTTTGTGCCTTTTGAGTAAGGCTAGAGAGTGAGTTTTTGAGATGTTGAATGAAAATAGGTTGGAACTTGTTGGAAACTATTGGAACATGTGTATTTAATGGTGTTTAAGAGGTCTGAGTGATTAAAAGTAACCCAAGAAGAGTAGAAGTGTGAAACCCTAGTTGGAAGGGGCAAAAACAAGGTAAAATTGGTGACTTTACAAAGAAAGTGTAAGCCAAATTATGGGGCAACATAATACAATGATGTTTTAAGTTTAAGCAAACAAAATTAAGAGGGAATGAAGTGGTTTTAGGATTGAGTGAGGTCGGAGCATACAATTTCCAATAAGCCCTACCAAAAAGCTAGTGAACTGTTTGATAAAAAGCTTTGGTAGACATGTATGAAAAATGTGGTAGCATAGACAAGGCAGTGGACTATTTGAAAAAAAGATTCAAAGAAATGTGGTCTCATAGAATTCCATGACAAGCAAATGCAATTGACAATTTCTCATAGTTTTTAGTTATGCAATGTGAAGTAATTGCATAACTGCTTAGGTTGACTTTGTAAAAACTATATTGTAATTGAAATTTTTTCATCTATGAACATCTAGTTGTTAGTTATGCAATGTGAAGCAATGATTTGAGTTTGAAAGATGTAAAATGCAATGTAATCAATGATATAAATATAAACTACATAATATAACCATTCTTTTTTATGCTATTGTACATTGACATTTAACCATTGCTCAAGATAATATTTTCAAAGAGTTTAATCATGCACATGAGGAACAAATTAAATTTTGATTGTCAACTTCTATATATCAAATTATCCAATAATCAAGTTATGACCATATACAAAAATGGCATCAACACCAACTGAAATAAAGTTTTACAAAATGTGGCATATGCCATCTCAATATGTATTCAAAATTTACATGCCAAAATGTCTATCTCATCCTAAACTACTGGTGGATCATCAAAATGGAGCCTCTTTGAAGCACTCGTTGGCTTTGAAGGTAGCTGCAGAAGAAAAATTCAAACCACAATTGAGATTAGTTATACTATATAATTTAAAATCGAATAATTAACATCAAAATTAATATACATTGAATTTTAATTGAACTCTAAAATTGAAATCTTGATTACCTAAAATATACATCTCTTTAAAGGGTCAGGAGTCCTAGAATATACCAAATCAACTTTTGAAATGCTAATCTATATATGTGAAAAAAAACATAAAATTGATCCAAGTTAGCATACGATTATTGGTAATAGGAACATATTTACCAAACACAAAATAAAATAAACACATACCTCTTTAGGTTAATCTTTTTCTTTATCTCCTTGAGGTGTTTCGACACCTCCTCCTTGAGGTGTTTCAACACCTACTCCTTGAGGTTCCAATACCTACTCCTTTAGGCGGTGTGTCACTTGTCAACAATGATGTATAGCTCATAATTGCCTGCACATAAAATGACAAGTACATATGAAACTACCAATCTATGTTGATGTATGTATAATCAATATAAGATCTTAAAAATCTTAATTCAATCCAATTTGAGTTCAATAACCTTCCCCTTATCTAAATTTGCATCTCCATAGTCTGGACGAGGCTGCACCTCACTTGCACTAGGTATTTCCTACAATAGGAAAATAAGATAAACATATAAGTTATTATATAATTTAATTAATGACAATTCAAATGACAAGCAAGTATATAATAAAAAATGTAAATGAGTGAGTGCGAAAATATATACTGTGTGTGTGTCCAAGCCAAATGAAATGGCCCTAAGGGTGCTATCAATCACTTGTGTGAGCTCCTCCTCAGACATCAACTCTTAAATAGACCATGTAAATAAATATTAGTACTTGATACGATCTCTTATTAATATTCATTTAAAAACAAATGCAAGTTATGAATTTACAACTTAAATCTTACCTGTGTCACTATTCAAACATCCCCCTCTCTAGCAGGAGAGGACTTTGTAGGGTGCGCTCCACTCCCCTGCGACTGATCTATAATGTCCACATCATGGATGTCATAATCAAAAGTGTCCAAGGGATGCTCAATGGGTTGTACAAGAGGACCCAAGCATATCTGGTGGCACATATTGCAAGTATGTGGCACATAAATATGTGTACTTGAAGAGGAGGATGCAACAACACTCGAGCCTTTGCCAAAATCACCAGAATGTGGTTGAGCTACTATAGAAGCATGCGAAACCAAATGACCACTCAAAGAGTGAATAGCCTGAATAGTCTGTGTGGCTGTATCCTGGATAATCTCTGGATGATATACTCGAGGTGGCAGAGGAAGGGGAACATTTGGGTGCGAGACTACTCTAATTGCCCCTGGTCTATCCTAGGGCATACCTCCACCGATGCCCTGGAAGGGTTTAATGTCAAAGTAATTGACATGATGCCCTAACAAAAACTCAACATATGTTTTTTTAATAAAGTAAAATGGTATATCAGAATTGTTGTTCGGTGGTTTATCAAAAACCATACACCAATGATCCCAAAAGTTATCTACAATGTCCCTATTCATGCACCATTTTATAGAAATTTTTGTTTTATTAACATTCACTGGCAAACCGATGTAGGGGTTAACGAATAAAGAGGCTATTTGGGCTTTGGTTATTTGGAGATCTTTTACATCATCATAAGACAATCCACATGCATGATATTCCCTCATGTCTTCTTGCCACGAATGAAAGGCATTATGTTGGGTGGAGAGGGTTTCTATATTTTTAATTATTTCCTTCAATGTGTTTGTCATATCTCTCAATCGAGGGATTGTCTTATAAACTTCACAAATGTCCCTCAATTGCCCCAATTTTTTTTTTTGATGAATAGGAAAACATCTATATTAATATAAAGATATAATTACAAATTCACAAAAAAGGGGTGGGTAGTGAAAATGCACACCCCGAATGTCACATGGGCAAAGCCCAGAAAAGCCAAAATATCAATCACATGGGCCTAGCCCAAAATTGCCCCAAATTTTCACCAATGAAGTCTTCAATTGGTGGCTGCAGAGGTGGTGGAGCATTTGGCATTTGTGCATTTTCATTCTTAGCCATAATACGTGATTAAAGTTTAAAAATTAATCTAATTAAAATTACACAATATAAATGAAATTATTGTAAAATAACCCTAGTTTTTAATAAAAATCTCCAAAAAACCCTACCTTTTCACAAAAATCCATAGCAAACTCTAGTTTTTGATAAAAATACATCAACAACACTATTTTTTAATCAAAATCCATGTAAAAACATTAATTTTTAATAAAAATTCATTGTAAACTCTAGTTTTTAATAAAAATCAATAAAAAACCCTACTTTTGAATTTTTTTTTTTGTAAAAACTACTTAAAATTATAAGAATCTAATTGAAAAATTGATTAAAACATAAAATAAACCAAAAAATTACCTTTCAAATCGAATTTCTCGTGAAACCAGATATCGGATTTCTTCTTCTCCCTTTGCGTCCACGTCCAAATTGTGTGAAATGCTTTTAACAGTCGGGTTTTTTTAAAAATTTATATAGGATTTTCAAATCGGATATCCGATTTGCAAAAGTAGGTTTGGGCATTGCTTTGGAGCAATGTACTGACACTCGAACCTAAAAAAAGTCAACTTAGCATTTCCGCGTTTTTGAGTCGATCCAAAACGTGATTTTTTTCCCATTGCCACTTTTTGACCCATCATAATCCTACACATACCTTTTAACAAAAAATAATATAATATAAATAATATATTAAGTAATGAATGTGAAATTAAAATTAAATATATTAAATTATTAAACTATTTAAAAACATATTGATTAACAATAATGACAATTTTTATAGATGACTAAAGTATAAGTGATGATGCATATATAGTATCATATGTAAAGGAAGTATTATTTTTGTTTTGTGAAAGGCTGATGGAAGGAAAAAAGTATAGTACTTAGACTTCCATTCATTTTATTGTTCCAAGTATGTGGGATAGCTATGTAATAGAAATTTTGTCATGATTCTCTGAGACATAATAGTTGAAAATAGGGAAAAGTTCAGTCATTTCAGTTAATGTCAAAGTTATTTGGCATCTTTGTAATTAAAATTATATATATAATAATATATTATAGGCTTAGTTTTTGATTAAATATATATATATATATATATATTATATTTTTCTAATGTAAAGATATATTATGATATTATAAGGAAATAATTAAATTTTATTTCTAATAAATTAAAATGTTATGTTATTATAATAATTTAAAAAATACATAAAATGAATAAATTAAAATATTATATCTTGTCAGTAGTGGCATTGTGTGATGGTTAAGTTGTAGTGGTGTTGTTATTGTTGAGTGCTTATATTAGGGATGAATTCCATCATTTGTGATCTCATTGCTTCATAATAAAGTTAGAATTGTAATATTAGATTATAAGAATATTAAAAATCTTAATAATTCACAATCGTAGGATATTGAAAGTGTTTAATATTATGCAAATGAAATTAAATGTTAGAAATCAAAATTTAAATAAAAAATATTAATAATTTTTTTAAATATTTGTATTGCAATATTATATAAGAAATAAATTAATTGATAAGTATTATATTAAGTTTGTAAGAATTTTTTTTTTTTTATCATTAAAGTAAAAAATAAAAACTAAACAACTAGTTAGATACTAACAAGTCATAAACTATGATAAACTAAATCCTTTCTATAATGATAAACTCCCTAACATGAGGCCATAAACTATGGGAAACTAAATCCTTTTATGATGAACTCCCTAGCATTAGGTCCATAGGATGACATAAATGCCAATTACCTGTGAATGCAAGATTAGATCATATTCCATCCTAAGCTAGATATAATTTGTTCCAACTTTTCTTAAAATAGAAAGAAACTATTCATAGATGACATAATTACTTGTGAATGCAAAATTAGACCATAGTTCATCTTAAGCTAGATATAATATATACAATTTTTTTTAAAATAGAAAAAAATATTCATAACTATGGAATTTATATGTAAGAAGTGAAACTTATACAACAAGAAATATTTGACTCCACATAAGTTTAATTCTCACTCTTCCAAATACATTGCAAAATTTAATAGAATATATTAAACATTGAAAAAATAAATATAATTACTCAGATAGAGAAACAAATTCAGGTGAACAGTTAGAGAAGAAGATATGCTAGTAATTTTAGTTTACAAACAAGATGTAACATAAAGCACAAAAAAAATATATTTGAAAGCTATAAAATACACAAGAGCTACACCCCTAATATAAGTAACTTTAGGTTCACACTCAAATAAGTAAAGTGTTACACCCCAATTGTGTAATTACTATTTACCACTACTACATAGGGTAAATATGAATGTAAAGTGAATTTTGGAGATGAATAAATTGTGTTCGTACCTTGTTATCAATATGAATGTTATCTCATTTGATGTTATCTTAGTTGATGTTATTTCATGGAAAAATACTGTATATGTGTGAATGGATGGTTATTGAATTACTATTTTAACTTTGGAGATGTTTTATGTATATTGCATATGTTGTGAACAATTGATTTCCATGTGCATGTGTTAGTGGATGCAGGTATATGTTCCATTCCTCCAAGCGAAGGGGAAGTATCGATTAGGAGAAGATCTTGGGTTGGGTAATCGGTAAAAGTAAACTATCTGAGCATACACACACCATAGTAGAATGATTGAGTTGAGTCAGTTGTGGGAAGTTGGTAAGTCATCCTTAGTTGATGTGTTTGCATTGATAGATCCTTGTTTATTACTACATGCATTATTGGATGATGTTTATCTATTTGAGCTTAGGAGACATTTCTTTTACTATTACGATTATATTGATAAGAGGTATGTATGTGCAACATGTGTATATATATGCACATACATGTCAATGGGGATCTAATGACATGTATATGCAAATGTATAGATGTACTACATGTAAATACTTATCAATATGATGGTAATTATGAATGGATATATATTTCGAATGAGAATATATATAGTATATACACATATCCATATGTATATATGTACCGATACACGCGTACGTTGGCGATTGGACACACTCATATGAATGTATCAACATAGATATATATACATATATGTGTACACAAAGGCATATAATTTTATACATATATATATATATATATATATATATGCATAGATTAGATATATTGTGTGTATTATATGCAAATACTATGTTTTCTGTACTCATATATATATATATATATATATATATATATATATATATCAAATGTATACTTACATCAATGGCTTATGATATATATACATATATGTAAATATATATTAGCATATATATATTAATATATATTGAACATATATTTTATTGTTTGATGATAGACTATCATTTATTATGATAGTGGTCTATTATTAGAGGTTGATTTAAAGTTGTTTATGACTGTGTTTATTGAAGTTGAGTCTTACTCATATTGTCACGCTTTATGGGACACATATATTTAATTTAAAGCTTGCTACCTTATGTCGATTTATGACATAGAATTAGTCAACGCCTATAGTGAAGATTATCTTTGACAGGTGGTAAACCCAAACTGCCATGTTATCATACTTAAACAATATTTGTTATATAGTCAATGACTTTGTCAAAGAGAGAGTAAATACTTGAGTTGAATCATTCCCAGAGTCGACGAATCCTAGGTATTGAAAATTGGTAATTGACTGTTTCTAACTACATAGAAACCACACCAACTTTGAGAAGAGAGTAGAAGTTTTGGTGCCACCTCTGAAAACCCATTTTATGTAGATGCCTTTTGTTGGAGATAATTCAAATGATCCATGTGCAGATTTGAATGTCTCTAATTGTTGTCAATTTAGCAAGTTGATCATGGTGAATATGAACTTGTTTAGTCACCACCGTTTTTTTGTGATTTATGTGTTTCTTTGCATGGTGCTATTTGTCTATTTTCATGCCTAAACTGTAGGTTGAGAAGTTAAGTTGAAGCTGTATAAATAGTAATGCTTTCTTATTTGAGAGGACACATCATTAGCTTATTCTTCTTGAAAGTTTCTACTCTACAATATTTCAGCTTATACTTTGTTTTTGTTTGAGAGAGAGAGAAAGAGAGAATTCTATTTATTTGTGAAGATTTGTTGTTTGAGAGAAGTGAACTATCAACTTGAGAGATAGAATTTAATAGTGAGATTTTCTCGAGAGGTTATTATAAAGCTTGTTGTTGTTTGGGAAAGGTTGCATTACTGTTAGTTGATTGGACAAGCGATAATAGGCATGAGAATATTCTTCTTTGTTATTTTAAATTATGATTGAATTGTTTTCCATGTATGCTTGAAATGTCTTTTCTAAGTACTTGCATTTAGAGGATTTAGATTGTCATTGAAAGGGAAATAGAAGATTTCATGTTGTTTTTATGATGTGCTTGTAAATACTTCATAATAGGAGAATGGTGTTTATCATAGGCTTTATATTCTATATATGATTGAACATGAGTGGCACATGTGATACACTTAGCTAAAGTTATTGATTTAACTAGAATAGCTTGTGTTTACTCCTAGGATGGTTTATCTAGTAAGGGAGGGGGCTTGTGTACTTACTTGTTAAGTAAGTTAAATTCCAATTATATTAAAATGGTGATAGGTTATCTTTGGGGTGATAGATTATCCATTGAAGGAAATACTTATGCGTAGTTTAAGATGGCCTTAAGTCAAATCGGCCTTGAGTAGTGTATATGATATATGACCTTCATTCGAAGTACTGAATATGAAAAATTTGGCCAAAGTAGCGTGATTGCCTTTGGCTCCACTATCAATTCATCGTTTACCAGTATTACATGCTAGTTCGAGATTGTGAGATTACAAGTTCTAATTATGTAGGAAACAACACTATGCTTAGTTGGTTCTTGTTATCGGTCACTATACCAATCTCTTTGTTAAAGGGAAGGGCCATATATCAAATGATAGATGTGTGGGGGACTGCATTAAGAGTTTGAGGTTGGAAAAAAAACACTTGAGTGATGATTCTCCCCCACAACAGGTGATAGATGAACCAAGATTTGAAAGGAAGGATCCTGGACTATCTTACAACTATTTTTTCCAAATATCATTGAACTATGTATGCAAATGTATGCATTCTTGTATTTAAGTAACTTATGAATTGTTGTAATTAAATGGAATCCTTATTATAATATGTTATACATCTTTGTTCATATATTATCAATAAAAGAAAATAATTTTTTTATTGCATTCGCTTGTTACATAATTTATTTACTCGAATGGTGAAAACTTAGAAATTTTTACTTCATTGAAGGGTTGGTCTGTTACATGTGGTATCAAAGCTACTAGGTTTAGCTCTGGAACCTATGAGCTCATCATTCTTTCCATCCAACTTTATCTAATGTTGTGTGAATTTTTATGCCAGGATGGTGCATCTCAAATTAATGACTCAAAAGTCAATAGTCAGAAACGAACGCTACCTCAAGGCCAAGAAGGAAAGAGAAGTCATCGTTAGAACCATAAAGGGAACTAACTATGACAATGTCGTTTGGTTGAATGAAACTGAAACCTTTAGTCACACACTCTCTCGAATCAGTGATGTGAAGAGAAAGATGATGATGGAAGCTATGTACAACTATCTACCAACCATCTCACCAAAAAATTATGAGTCATTACCGCTTTCTAGGGATATGCCCTCAGAAGGAATTGTTAGTCTGACATTCATTTTTAGGGACCCTAGAGTTCTTCCATTGGCATAAGTAATAGTATTTTCTTTGAGTAATGAGTTTGAGGGATATGTACCATGGGCATCGCCAGATGAGAAATGGTCTCATGAACAAATTTATGCAAAAAGGGTAGACTACATTGTTGATGAACACCATATTGACATTCTATCTTGTAACTATGTATTAGATGATAATTCTGAAGGCTACTATCCTTTTTGGGATAGGTACGAACAAATGATAGATGATTAGAAAGATAGGGAACAACAATGGTCTTAGTTTGTAGGTTATACTCCTTTAAGTTATGTGTTAGAGAGTGAATCCGAAGGATAATCTCCACTTGACTATCTAAATAGTCACTCTGTGTAATCGAAGGGATATTGAAATCATCATGAAATGAATAAAATTATCCTTGAGTAGGAAAGAGTTAAGGATAGGGTAGAGAATGATGTTCCCATTAATGAGCATGAGGGAGAAAAATATTCTCATGGACGTGATGAAACCCATGATCATGAGAGGGAAAAATCACCTATGCCATTTGAAGAAAGAAATAAGAAGCTCATGGCTTTCAAACTTTCCAAGGACATGAAGAAGATTATTCTACCCAAGTTTGATGGTAGTGTTTGAGG
Source organism: Sequoiadendron giganteum (assembly GCA_007115665.2). Lineage (NCBI taxonomy): Eukaryota > Viridiplantae > Streptophyta > Pinopsida > Cupressales > Cupressaceae > Sequoiadendron > Sequoiadendron giganteum. Next base: position 255,812,678 of record CM021109.1, on the reverse strand, counting down.
AGGTGAGGCTTAGGTATGGCTTGTCCAAATGGAAAAGTATTTTGAAATACAAAACTATGAAGAGGTTACTAAAGTTGTGTGGGGTGCATATCAGTTAGCACAAGAAGCCTCTAATTGGTGGATAAACAAAAAGTTGGAACTTAGTATTAACTCATTGAAATTAACATGTGGGGAATTCATGGAGATTTTCTGTAAGAGATGGTTGCCACAAATATACTATGACCAAAAACTCTTAGATTTCCAGGGTTTTGGACAAGGTAACATGATGGTCAACAAGTATTGGGAGAATTTTACCCAACTTCTATGCTATGTTCCCATATATCACAAGGATGAGCACTTCCACATTAGAAAATTTATAATGGGACTTAACAATCAGATCAGATGAGAAGTGGATATGCATGGTCCAACAAAAATGGATCTTGTATATGAGAAAGTAATTAAGTAGGAGCAAAAGCTTAAAGCTAACTCCACTCGTCAAGATAGAAGAGAACAAAAGAAGGATGTGGAAGTTCCTGATAAGATAGCTCTGAAGAAGGTGGAATTTGTGCAAAATGTTTCGAGGAAAAAGGGAAAAAGGTTCCACAATGATGGAAAGGAGTCTATAAGAGAGCATAAAAGGAATGATTCTAGCATGGGTAATACCAACAAGGCTAATGAAATTATCAGCAAGTCTGGAGAAACCATAGGGAAAAGAGGACCGACTACATGATGTTTTATATGTAGAGGGGATCACTATGCTAGTGATTATCCCAATAAAACTTCTATATCATGACCATATGGTAATCCATTACCCACTCAGAAAATGATGTTTCAAAAAAAGATACATGTAGCTATGGATGATTGTTAGGCAGAGTACCAAGTAACTCCAGTTGAAACACCACCTGTATTTTGTTTGGCTTACCTATTTTTGTTCTTATTGATACTAGTGCATCTGAGAATTTCATCACCTATAGTAGCTGAAAAATTATCTAGGAAGGTGAGATACATGGCAATGTCTTGGGATGTAGAGTATGCAAAAAACACAAGAGCAAAGGTGGATTAATATCTATTTGAGGCTAGAATAGAACCTACCCAGTTTTTCTATAGAAGTAAACCTTTATGTCACACCTCTAGGATCATATGATGTTATCCTAGGCATGAATTAGTTGTGGAGACATAGGGCTAAGATAGATTTCCATGAGAAAACTCTAGAATGCCTAGATGATTTTGGAAATCAAGTAAAATTTTAGGGGATCTACCTAAAGAGTTTAGGATTTGACAAATCACAACAATGCAACTTATAAGAGCTAAGAAGAAATGATGTAAAATATTTACTGTAAATATTGAAGAACTTGGAAAGGATAGTGATGATTTGAAGTTCCCAAGTTTTTAAGAGTTAGAAGATGGTGAAATAGATGAAATTGGAAAGTCAGATATGGTGAAGTATCCAATATTGAGAATGTTTTTTGACGTGTTTCCAGATGAGTTACCAGGGTTGCCTCCAAAAATAATATTTGACTTCTCTTTAGATATAGTTCTAGGATCAAAAATTATTTCCAAGGTACCAGGTATAGGATGACAACCACTAAACTTATGGAACTTAAGGCACAATTGGATGAATTGTTGTCTAAAGGACTGATAAGACCAAATGTTTCACCTTGGGGAGTGCCATTCATCTTTGTTAAAAAGAAAGATGGCACCTTATGTTTGTGCATCAACTATCGTATGCTTAACAAAGCTATGGTTAAGAACAAATATTCGTTGGCGTGCATTGATGATATTTTTGATCAAATGAGGGGAGCCACCATATGCTCTAAGATAGATTTGAGATTTGGATATCACCAATTGAGGATTAAGGATGAAGATATCTTTAAAACTACATTGAAAACCAAATATGTGTGTTGGTATGGAGCCTAATCAGTCTCCAAGTGGGAGATTGTTGGTATGTGGTGAGTGATCATGCTATACTGTACATTATTTAGTAATATACACTCTTCATGTATCATGTACACTTTGCAAACCCTAATTTCTGGAAGCTTCTAAAAGCTTGTTATAAGCGGTCAGGATGGAGAGTTGTAGTATGGCATTATTCACAATATTGTAATAGGTTTGGCACTGGATAATAAAATCATTGGATGGCCGCGGTTTTGTGGATGTAGCCCAGATTGGGTGAACCAAGTTAAATTCTTTGTGTTGTCTTCTATGTGTAATTTATCACTCTATTTTATTGTTCAAATCTGCATTTAATTTTTTACATTTCTGCCTTCTAACCCTAAAAAGTGGTATCAGAGCAGGTTGTTTTTGATTATCGTCTGCAGGAAAGTCTCACAGTTGAGTGGGAGTCTCACGGTTAAGTGGGAGAAATGGCAGATGAGGGTAAGTTGAAGGTTGATAAGTTCAATGGGAAAAACTATCAGTTATGGAAGATGCAGATGGAGGACTACCTCTATCAGAAGGATTTATGGCGGCCATTGGAAGGGACAACCAAGAGACCCAAAATAATGTCGAATGAGGATTGGGATATTTTGGATAGAAAGGCACTTAGCAGTATTCTTTTATGCCTGGCACAATCGGTGGCATTCAATATTACAACAGAAAAGACAACTCAAGAGTTGATGGAAACCCTAACAAACTTATATGAAAAGCCTTCCGCTTCGAATAAGGTATTTATTATGAAGCATTTATTTAATATGAAAATGGTAGAAGGTGGGTCAGTTACTGATCATTTAAATGAGTTTAATACGGTTACCAGTCAATTAACTTCTGTAAAAGTAACTTTGATGAAGTTAGGAATTTTTTGATTCTGTGTTCTTTGCTTGAAAGCTGGAATAGCTTGGTAATGGTTGTTAGCAATTTTGTTTCTCGTTCGAATACATTGAACTTTGATGATGTTGTTGGTGTTATTTTGAGCGAGGAAATTCGTAGGAAAAGCTCAAGTGGAACATCCACATTAGGTAGTGTTTTGAATGCAGAAATCAGGGGCAAAACAAAGGAGAGACGAAACAATTTTGGAAGTCGTGGGAAGTCACGAGGAAAATCAACAAACAAAAGGTCTCAATCTAGAGACAAAAGGGATTGTTGGTAGTGTGGTAAGCTAGGACATTTAAAGAAAGATTGTTGGTCTCGAAAAAATAAAAAAGGAGACAAAAATGAAGGAAATACAGAAGCAAATGTGGTAAGTAATAAATCTGATGAGGATGCTTTGATTCTTTCCCTTGAAAATATTGATGATTCTTGGGTGTTAGATTCAAGGGCTTCATTTCATGCTACACCCCATAGAAATTATTTTCTTGATTATGTCCAAGGGGATTTTGGGCTGGTTTATTTGGGAGATAATGAACCCTGTCAAATTGTTGGAAAGGGAAGAATCAAAATTAAGTTGCAGAATGGGAATCATTGGATACTACATGAGGTAAGGCACGCTCCAAAGTTAAAAAGAAATTTAATTTCTGCAGGGCAACTAGATGATGAAGGTTGTGTTGTTACATTTAGTGACAAAAATTGGAAGATTACAAAAGGTGCCTTAGTGGTAGCAAAAGGTGTGAAAGTAGGAACCTTATATCTTTGTACAGGTCATATTGTTCCTACTACTTTAGCTATTGCAGATAAAAGACAATGTTCAAGAACAGTTGATGCAGTTCAACAGGCAGGAAATCAGATAGTTGTTGTCGATTTTGAATCAGCACTATGGCATAATAGACTTGGGCATATGAGTGCACAAGGTATGAAATTACGTCATTCAAAGAATGTTTTACCAGGTCTAAAATGTGTTAATATGGATTTCTGTGAAAGTTGTGTTTATGGAAAATAAAAGAGAGTTAGTTTTCTCAAGGATGGGAAACAAAAGAAAGATGAGAAATTGGAGCTTGTGCATTCGGATGTATGGGGACCAACTCAAGTATCTTCTCTCGGTGGCTCTCAATATTATGTTACATTCATTGATGATGCAACTAGGAAGGTATGGATTTATTTCCTTAGGCATAAATCTGATGTATTTGCAACTTTTAAAAAATGGAGAAGCTTGGTTGAGAATGAGATAGGTAAAAAGCTGAAATGTCTCAGATCTAATAATGGTGGTGAGTATTGCAGCAAAGAGTTTGAAGATTATTTTTCTTCTAATGGTATTCGTAGGCAGAAAATGGTTCCAAGGACTCCACAGGAAAATGGAGTGGCTGAGCACATGAACAGAACAATAATGGAGCGTGCACGAACTATGAAATTGCATGTTGGGCTGCCTTTAAACATGTGGGCATAGGCTGCAAACACTATTGTTTATTTAATTAATATAGGTCCTTCTAATCCTTTGGGTTGTGGTATTCCAGAGGAAGCATGGATAGGTAAGAAGGTGAGTTATTCTTTTCTGAAAACCTTCGGTTGTTAAGCATTTGCACATATAGATTCTGAAAATAGAAACAAACTTGATGCAAAATCAAAGAAATGTATATTTGTTGGATATGGCATTGATGAATTTGGTTATACGCTTTTGGATTTTGAAAATAAGAAAATTGTGAGAAGCAGGGATATCATATTCAATGAGAAAGTGTTGTACAAAGATTTATTGCAGCATCATGAGAAGACAAGAAAGGATTGTGCAGTGCTAGATGATATTACAAATGACAATGTTCTAGTGGTTCATCATGCTCCGCAACAACAATAAGAAATACCACAAACTCCAGTGAATGTTAGGCGATCTTCAAGGATAAGTAGACCTCCAGAAATATTTTCTCCCTCTTTGTATTTTATTTTATTAAGTGATGTTGGTGAACCAAAATGTTATCATGAAGCTATGCAGGTGGATAGCAAGGCTTAGTGGGAGCATGGAATGGAAGAAGCAATGGAATCCTTGTTGGAAAATCAGACTTGGGAATTATGTAAGTTGCCTGCAGGAAAAAGGGCTTTAACAAACAAATGGGTTTACAGGGTGAAAGAGGAGGATGCAGGTAAGAAAATATTTAAAGCCAGATTAGTTGTAAAGGGATTTGCACAGAAATAGGGTATTGATTTTGATGAAATGTTTTCTCCAATTGTTAAAATGACTTCTATTCGTACTGTTTTAAGTATTACGGTTGTTGAAGATTTGCATTTAGAACAACTTGATGTTAAAACTGCCTTTCTCCATGGTGATTTGGAAGAGGAAATATATATGGAACAACCAAAAGGTTTTGAGGTCAAAGGTAAGGAGAAACTAGTGTGCAGATTGAAGAAAAGTTTATATGTCTTGAAGCAAGCACCTCGGCAATGGTATCTTAAATTTGATAGTTTTATGGATGAGCAAGGCTACAATAGGTGCAATTCAGACCATTGTGTTTATTTTAAGATGTTAGGTGAAGATAGCTACATTATTTTATGTTTATATGTTGATGATATGCTTGTAGCAGGGTCTAACATGGATCACATAAAGGAGTTAAAACAACAGTTAGCAAATTCATTTGCTATGAAGGATTTGGGGGTAGCAAAACAAATCCTTGGTATGAAGATTACAAGAGATAGGAAAAACAAGAAATTGTTTTTATCTTAGGCTGATTATGTTGAAAAGGTGTTGCAGAGATTTCATATGGAGAATGCAAAAGCTGTCAGCACACCTTTGCCCAGCCATGTAAAATTGACTAAGGATATGTGTCCAAAGACACAAGAGGAGGAAGAAAAAATGTCCATGGTACCATATGCTTCAGCTGTAGGTAGTTTAATGTACGCCATGGTATGCACGAGACCGGATATTGCACATGATGTAGGAGTTGTTAGCAGGTATATGAGTCATCTTGGAGTTGAGCATTGGAATGCGATAAAATGGATTCTCAGGTACTTGAGAGATACATCCAATAAATGTTAATGTTTTGGGGGCTCTAATACAGATTTAAAATGCTATGTTGACTCAAATTTGGAAAGGGATATAGATACCAAGCAGAGTACCATAGGTTATGTATTTACAGTTGGTGGCACAACAACGAGTTGGATTTCTCGGTTGCAAAAGGTAGTTGCTTTATCCACCACAAAGGTAGAATATGTGGCTACAAGTATTCATGGAAGAGTTGGGAAAAACACAGGATGAAAATCACTTGTTTACAGACAGCCAGAGTGCTATACATCTTGCCAAGAACTTTGCCTTGCACTCTAAAACCAAACACATACAACTAAGATATCATTTCATTCGGCCAGTATTGGAGGATGGACAGGTAAAGCTGGAAAAGATACATACAGATGATAATCCAACATATATGTTTACCAAGACAGTGATAAGGGAGAAGTTGAGGTCCTCTTCAACTTCAATTGGCCTTCAAGGTTGAATTCAAGTATAACAGAGCAACAGGGTTCAAGGTGCTTATTTCCAGTGGGAGCTGTAAGTGCAGCGGTGTGGTCCAAGATCAGTCTCCAAGTGAGAGATTGTGTTGGTATGGAGCCTGATCAGTATCCAAGTGGGAGATTGTTGGTATGTGGTGACTGATCATGCTATACTATACATTATTTAGTACTTTACACTCTTCATGTATCATGTACACTTTGTAAACCCTAATTTTTGGAAGCTTATAAAAGCTTGTTATAAGTGGTTGGGATGGAGAGTTGTAGTATGGCATTATTCACAATATTGTAATAGGTTTGGCACTGGATAATAAAATCATTGGATGACTGCGGTTTTGTGGATATAGCCCAGATTGGGTGAACCACGTTAAATTCTCTGTTTTGTCTTCTATGTGTGATTTATCACTCTATTTTATTGTTCAAATCTGTATTTAACTTGTTATATTTCTGCCTTCTAACCCTAAAAATATGGACACTGTGAGTTCACTGTTTTATTCTTTGGTTTAACAAATGCTCCTGCAACATTTATGAGCCTAATGAATAGTGTATTTAGAGATTTCCTTGACAAATTTGTATTAGTTTTTCTAGATAATATCTTGATTTATTCTAGAAATAAGGAAGAATATTGCAAGCATTTATAAATGGTCCTACAACATTTAAGAGAACATAAGTTGTATGGTAAACTATATAAATGTAAATTTTTTCAAAAGAGGGTACATTATCTGGGTCATGTGATCTTGGCAGATGGAATTTATGTAGATCCAACTAAGATTAAGACAATATTTGAGTGGCCTATACCTAAGAATGTGTCAAAGGTAAGAAGTTTCATGGGTCTAGCAAGATACCATAAGAAGTTTGTGGTAAACATTTCTAAAATCACTTTCTGATTACTTCCTTACAAAAGAAAGGAATGAAATTTGAATGGAATGGGAAGTGTCAAGAATATTTTGACCTACTTAAAGAGAAGTTAACCACCACACAAATCTTAAAAGTACCAGAACCCAAGGGTAACTTTACAGTTATCGTGAATGCATGCAGAGAAGGGTTAGGAGGTGTACTAATGTAATATGGGAAAGTAATTACTTATGAATCTAGAAAGATGAAACCTTATGAGATGAATTATGCACCACATGATTTAGAATTAGCAGTTGTGGTTCAAGCATTGCAAATGTGGTGGCACTACTTGTTAGGAAAACCCTTTGAGATTAAAACTTATCATAATGGATTAAATTACCTTTTCACTCAACCTAATCTGAATGCTAATAGAGAAGATGGTTAAAGTTAATTACAAACTATGATTTTAATATCAATTATATTAAAGGGAAAGAAAATCAGGTTGTCGATGCCTTAAGTCGAAGATACCATATTGTTTCTTTAGTAATGATTCAAACCAACTTTAAGGGAAAAGTACTACAAAAGTGCAAAGAGGATGAGTACTACTTGCAAGTCAAGCAAGCACTTGCTAATAATCCACAAGATTCTAGGTATAAAGGGTTTCATTTTGAACCTAACAGATTACTTAGCTATAAAGTTAGAATGTATGTACCTGACATAGAAGAGTTGAGAAATTTGGTATGGGAGGAAATACATGAAGCACCATACTCTAGGCATCCTGGAGTGACGAAAATGATGGCAGATGTAAAGTCATTATACTTTTAGAAAGGGATGAAAGGAGATGCCACTGGTTTTGTGGCTAGGTGTCTTGAGTGTTAAAGGGTGAAAGGATAACATTATTATCCTATAGGCTTGTTATACCCCCACTATATACTAGAGAAGAAGTGGTAAGTCATAAGTATGGACTTTATGCAAGGATTGCCTATGTCAAGGAATAAGCACAATAACATTCTTGTGGTTGTAGATAAGCTTACCAAAGTAGCACATTTTATACCCGAGAATGTAACTGATGGAGCACCTGCCATAGCAAGAATTTTTTTGCAAGAAGTGTTTAGGTTGCATGGGATTCCTGAGAAGATTATCTCAGATAGGGCTGTGCGAGTCACTCCTAGGTTTTTGCGAACCTTATTTTCTGCACTAGGGACTTGGTTGGATATTAGCTCAGCTTATTATCCAAAAACAGATGGGAAAACTAAAAGGGTGAATCAAGTATTGAAAGACCTACTTAGGATGTATTGCATGGATCATCAGTACAAGTGGGAAGACTACTTTCCCTTAGTAGAATTTACTTACAATAATTCTTATCATTATGTGATAAATATGTCTCCTTTCAAAGCTTTATATGGCTGAAAGTGTCAAACTCCTATAAGTTGGGATAAACTTGAGGATCGAGTGAGTCTTGGGCCAAAGATGTTGGGTAAAATGGATGATCAAGTTAAGATTATTAAGAAAAGGTTAGTTGAAGCTAACGATAGATAGAAAAACTATGTTGATGCTAAGAGAGTGCCCCACAATTTTTCCATAGGTGACAAAGTGTTGTTGAGAGTGAAACCTCACAAGAGCTCCATTAAATTTGGAAATTCTTCTAAGTTAGCCTTGCATTATGTTGGACCTTTTGAGATTCTAGAGTAAGTAAATCCATTATCTTATCAGATTGCGTTTCCACTAGCTCTTGCCAAAATGCATAATGTCTTCTATGTGTCCTACCTTAAAAAGTATGTACCTGATGATAATCATGTGATTGATTAGATTGCTTTACAGGTACGAGATCCTAGAGTAGTAACTCTCGAACGCGTCAAGGTGCTCAGAATACGTAAGCTATGATTGCATAATAGAGAAGTCTTGCAATGCAAAGTCTAGTGGGACTAGTATGTAGAAGACTCAACTACATGGGAGGACTATGCCAAAATTCAACAAAAGTTTCCTCGTATTCTTAATGTTTATGAGAATGTTTGAATCAATGTGTTTTTTTATTGTTGTTAAGTTTTATATTGCTACCTAAAGTCATCGGGGATGATGATTCACAAGGGGGAAAGTATGTTACACCCCAATTGTGCAATTACTATTTACTACTACTACATAGGGTAAATATGAATGTAAGGTGAATTTTGGAGATGAATAAATTGTGTTCGTACCTTTTTATCAATATGAATGTTATCTCATTTGATGTTATTTCTTGGAAAAATAATGCATATATGTGAATGGATGGTTATTGAATTGCTATTCTAACTTTGAAAATCTTTTACATATATTGTATATATTGTGAAAAATTGATTATCATGTGCCTGTGTTAGTGGATGCAAGTATATGTTCCATTCCTCTAGGTGGAGGGGAAGTATCACTCAGGAGAAGATCTTGGTCGGGTAACCGGTAAAAGTAAACTATTTGAGCATACACATACCATAGTAGAATGATTGAGTTGAGCCAATTGTGGGAAATTGGTAAGTCATCCTTAATTGATGTCTTTACATTGATAGAGTCTTGTTTACTACTACATGCATTATCAGGTGATGTTTATCTATTTGAGCTTAGGAGATGTTTCTCGTACTATTACGATTATATTGATAAGAGGGACATACATGGAGTATATGTATATATATGCACATACATTTCAATGGGGAACTAACAACATGTATATGTACTACATGTAAATACTTATCAATATGATGGTAATTATAAATGGCTATATGTGAATCAAATGAGAACATTTATATATGTATAGTATATACACATATCCATATGTATATATATGTATCGATACACGCGTACGGTTGTAAATGGACATGCTCATACGAATGTATCAATATATATATACATACATATAAGTGTACATAAAGGCATATACTTTTATACATATATATGCATACATTTGATAGATTGTGTACATTATATGAAAATACTATCTTGCATGTACTCGTTTATATATATATATATATATCAAATGTATACAACATCAATGGCTTATGATATATATACATGTATATAAATATATATTAACGTATATATACTGTTACCAAATTTTCACCTAGAGCTCAATTTGATAGAGCTAAAGAAGTGCATTCATGTTTTAAAAGGTGAAAGGTATTTCAAACATTCTGCTATGCTTCTCATTGCACGTTTAATGAAGTTTAAATGATTATTTTCAATCATTAAATAATTCAAATTTTTATAAAGATAAAGGGAGGAACACAAAAGGATTTTGCTTTCATTCATTTCAGAAATATTTCATTCATGAGATATATACAAGTTCCAAAATAGTTGCTTTTATTCATTGGTATGAACCAAAAAGGAAAACAAGTGTCCCACACAAGTCGTGGGAATGAGTGAACAATTGATTCAATACAACCTAATTGTAGGCTATACACTGGAGAAATGAATCAAAAGAACATATGAAAGGACAAGTTATCCATCATTGCCTGAGTTGTGTTGAGTTGATCTTCTTTAGTCTTCATCCCTCCATATTGTTGGCCTTCACAAAAACCTACATGCTAATGAAAGACTTAGTTAGAGCTTCAGATAAATATCTCATCATACATCCTATCAACAAAAATATAACCTATATTTATGAAGCATTGAATCAATTGAACAATCATCAGATGCAAAGAGGAGTTAAGATCACATCATCGAGTAAAAATGAAATCACCATCAAAAGGGAACATTGAGTACCATTGTTTTTATCTAATTTGTTTGTTCAATGTGCAGGAATGGGTACATATTCCATCATGATTCAACATTTCAGTATGTCAAGAAAATTGGGCTCCCATGAGGGTTGAGCCCAACATATTGAACATCATTATTACCTGAGCACACACATCATGCAAGTCATACATGAGTTGTAGTTAGCTACTACAAATCATCAACATGCCCACAATATTTAGAAACAACATCCATCATAGTGCTTAAGAAGAGCTAAGGAGTAGTGTTCAAAGCCATAAAGAGTAGATAACATGCTCATAAGAATGAAGACAAGGTATAGAGCAATAAAAAGATTCTTATTTGCATTTTTGTCAATCTTTGAGTAAAACAGTCATGCTAGTATGGAGATAATAAATCAATAAAGCAATAGATCTACAAGAAGATATAAATCACATACAAAGATTATGATTGTTAAGAACTAAGTGCCAGATCCAAGAGAACGTGACAGTGACAAAATGAAATCACAATCATATAGTCCTCAAATATGTAGTGGACACTAGATCATCACATAGTCATAAAGGTTATCAAGTCTCACATAAAGCATTAAAAAGTTACTATCAATATTCAAGGAAAGTATCAAGACTGGCATGGTGACAACAGCTAAGAGCCATGAGATCTCATAGTTTTCATGAAGGAAACAATGTTAAATGAGTATCCTTCTTTTAAAGGTGAAGAGCCAGACATAATACAATTATAGAATTTTCTAATGGAATCAACATCTTATCAATCATTATTTTTTGCCAAAGCTTCCCTTGTTTTCAAAAGTAGAAAGTATTGGAAAAATCTCATGAACCACAAAGTCCTGCAATCATTTGTAAAGTTTGACACATATGATCATGTAGCTAACATGGATGAGTCCACAAGGTACAAAGTGCAGATCACTCAAAAGTATTCATTCAATGATGATGTATTTGATTGATTGACACATCATAGTTCTTCAACACTCACCAACACAAATGACATTCACCAAGGATCATTCAAGGAGGGATTGTAAAAGTGAGGAAAACAACCACTTCAAATTCATAAAGAAATATCATTCCAACACATTATACAGAGCATGAAGCAAGGGTTTCAGAAGAACACATAATGAAAACCCTCAATATATGTAGAGAATAAGCTTCAACTTTCACTTCTTCTGGAAATTGCAAAACTATAGAGAATGATTAAAGACAAAGCAAGAATGATATATGCAATAAATTAGCCGCAACCAGAGACATAAACTCACATGGGGTTTACATTAATATTAGATACAAGAGCTAGTGTTGATGTGCTTTACAGTAAAATGAAGTGAAATACCTGTTTCTAATAAGCTTCGGGCTTACCTTCTTTTATTTCAAGAGAGCATTCAAACTCACTTCCCGAAAATTGCATGACTGAGCCAAAATCGCCTCCATGGTGGCCAAGGGTGATAATGTCAACAAAGAAGATAAACACAATAAGATGCATCAGATTAAATCATGGCCATAGTCAAGCTCATAAGCCTTTCTCGTAGACTAAAAGAAATACAGGTATTTTTTGCTTTTTCTCACTTGTGAGTATGTAGGAGAGGATCGAGTAGAGGAGAATGAGCAATCAATGCCAAAAAATCAGCTGCAAACCCTACCTCATGGTGGCCGGTGCAAAGTGATTTATTCTCAAAGTTTCTCAAGAAAGTCAAGTGAAATGATGATTAGGGTTATTGATTTTTTTCCCTCTCCAAGCTCAAATGATTGGGATTTTTACTCATTATTTTAAATAAATCATCTCATTCTTATCATCATCGTGGTATTGAATTTACAAGTCAATAAACTTAATGATCAAGGGAGCTCATGACTTAGACAACTAAGAGCCAAGCTATTTAAACAATATAATTTACAACGATTTCACCTATTACATGTAGTATAAAATGTAATTAAATATTTGAGGTAATAGTTTATAAATTTCCTTAAGTATTTACCATATAATGCATGAATAAAATAATCATATGATAAACATTAAAGTAATTAGAACCGATTATTTTAAAATATCTAATCAAATAGTTGCACAAACACAAGTGAAAAGGAACTATGGTTAAATGGAGTGAGTTTGAGTTTATTTTTGGAGTTGAATTGGAGATTACTTACATGCATCTAAGGAAACTTCAATGGGATTTTATTTTACTTTTAGTTAGACTGAAGCAATTTTTGAGTTCCTTTTTATCATACATATCATGAGTTGGAGTTTGCAGTGTATCAGGTTCAGTTTACTTTAGTGGCGGGTTCACTTTTTGGAGCTTTTTTTCTTTTCTCGTGAGAGAATTTTGTGGAGATATTTTGCACTTGTAGTTGACTTCAGTTCCACCTTTTGGCACTTTGGAGTTGCCAACCTTGTATATATTGGAAAAGATTTAGTTTATGTTTCAGTTCTTGCCTTTTATCCTCGTGCATTTTTTGTTGAGAGAGAGATTTGTAGCTCATTTTTCACAGAGATGAATATACTTAGCAGCTTTTACAGGTTATACAATATTGTTACTTGCAGAGGTTTTTTCCTTCTATTTCATGAAAATCAAGTGTTATCCTTCTCATTCTCAGGTGTCTTGTATGTTTTGAATGATGTGGATTCAAATTTAATGAGTTTTAATCTTGAAACCTTTAAATTTTTGTGTCATTCATAGATGTATGTACACAAAAATAGTTTTAGTCACAGGTCATAGGTTATGCAGCTAGTTTATCTTTCTTTCAGGTTGTGAAAACACCATTTCCTTCATAGAAGGTAGATGATCAAGAATTTTTATGAAATACTTATGTGATTAGATTGCCCAATTTGAGTTGTAAAAATATATTTTATGATTAATAGTTGTGAATCAGTCTGCTCATCATTTACATTTAGGTGTTTCACCATTTATCTTTAGGTCCAGTTTATGCATTTATTTCAAGCCTTTCTTCCCTTTTCCAAATAAGCTACACATAATCATTAGAATATCATAAAGGAAGTCGGCCTAGAATCCAGAGGTCTACCTTCATTTTAGGATACCCACAGCCTGAAGGTATTCCAATATTACGTGGGATTGCAAAGCTTTACAACTTTTCATGCGGGTGCAAATCCTAGTGATAACATATACATACATATATATAAATATACAATGCTATTTAAATGTATATATATATGTGTGTGTATATGCTACATTATATATATATATATTAATGTATATTTAACATATTTGTTATTGTTTGATGATCAACTATCATTTATTATGATAGTGGCCAATTATTAGAGGTCGATTTGAAGTTGTTTATGACTATGTTTATTGAAGCCGAGTCTTACTCATATTGTCATGCTTTATGGAACACATATTTCATTTAAAGCTTACTGCCTTATGTCGATTTATGAAATAGACTTAGTTGTCACCTATAGTGAATATTGTATTTGACTTGGTAAACCGAAACCGCCATGTTATCATACTTAAACAATATTTGTTATATAGTCGACGACTTTGTCAAAGAGGGAGTAAATACTTGAGTCGACTCATTCCCAGATAGAAGTCAATGAATCCTAGGTGTCACAAATTGGTAATTGATTATTTCTAACTACATAGAAACCACACCAACTTTGAGAAGAGAGTGGAAGTTTTGGTGCCACCTCTAGAAACCCATTTTCTATAGATGTATTTTGTTAGAGATAATTTGAATTATCCATATGAATATTTGAATAAGTCTTTGATTGTTGTCAATTTAGCAAGTCAATCTTGTTGAGTATGAAATTTTTTAGTCACCACCTTTTTGTTGTGATTTATGGGTTGCTTTGCACGGTGTTTTCTATCCATTTTCATGCCTAAACTGTACGTTGAGAAGTTACCTTGAAGCTGTATAAATAGTAATGCTTTCTCATTTGAGAGGACACATCATTAGAATTCTTTATTCTTCTTGCAAGTTTCTACTCTAGAATATTTCAGCTTATACTTTGTTTTTATTTATGAGAGACAGAAAGAGATAATTCTATTTATTTGTGAAGAGTTGTTGTTTGAGAGAAGTGAGCTATCAACTTACGAGATAGAGTTTTATAGTGATGTTTTCTTAGGAGGTTATTATCAAGCTTGTTGTTATTTGGGAAAGGTTTCATTGCTATTAGTTGATTGAACAAGCGATAATAGGCATGAGAATATTCTTCTTTTTTATTTTAAATTATGATTGAATTGTTCTCCATGTATGCTTGAAATGTCTTTTCTAAGTACTTGCATTTAGAGGATTTAGATTTTCATTGAAAGGGAAATAGAAGCTTTCATGTTGTTTTATGATGTGCTTGTAAATAAGTTGCATAATAGGAGAATGGTGTTTATCATAGGCTTTATATTCTAGAAATGATTGAACATGAGTGGCACATGTGATACACTTAGCTAAAGTTATTGATTTAACTAGAATAGCTTGTGTTTAATCTTAGGATGGTTTATCCAGCAAGGGAGGGAGATTGTGTACTTACTTGTTAAGTAGGTTAAATTCCAAGTATGTTAAAATGGTGATAGTTTATCTCTGAGGTGATAGATTATCCATTGAAGGAAATACCTATGCATAGTTTAAGATGGACTTAAGTCAAATCGGTCCTGAGTAGTGTATGTGATAGATGAATTTCATTTGAAATACTGAATGAGAACACTTTGGCCAAAGTAGTGTGTCTGCCTTTGGCTCCACTATCAATTCACCATGTGCCAGTATTACATGCTAGTTCAAGATCGTGGGATTACAAGTTCTAGTTAGGTAGGACACAACACTATGCTTAGTTGGTTGTCATTATCAGTTACTCAACCAATCTCTTCATCGAATGGAAGGGCCATCTATCAAATAATATATGTGTGGGGGGGTGCATTAAGAGTTCGAGGTTGGCGAAAATGTGCTTGAGTGATGCTTCTCCTCCACAACAAGCAACAAAAGAACCAAGATTTGAAAGGAAGGATCTTGGACCGTCTTACAACTATTTGTTCCAAATCTCATTGAGCCATGTATGTAAATGTATGCATTCTTGTATTTAAGTAACTTATGACTTATTGTAATGAAATGGAATCCTTTTTGTAATATGTTATGCATCTTTGTTCGTATATTCTCAATAAAAGAAAAGAATTTTTTAATTGCAATGGCCTATTACATAGTTTATTTACTCGAATGGTGAAAACTTAGAAATTTTTACTTCATTGAACGGTTGGTATGTTACATGTGGTATCAGAGCTACCGGGTTTAGCTCTGGAACCTATGAGCTCATCATTCTTTCCATCCAATATTATCTAATTTTGTGAAGTCTTGTGCCAAAATGGTGCATCTTAGATTAACAACTCAAAATTCAATAATCGAAAATGAGTGCTACCTCAAGGCCAAAATGGAAAGAGAAACCATTGTTAGAACAATAGAGGGAAGAAACTACAAAAATTTCGTCTGGTTGAGTGATATTGAAACCTTTAGTCATGCACTCTCTCATATCAGTGATGTGAAGAGAAAGATGAAGATGGAGGCTATGTACAACTACCTGTTGTGTGGTCTCACAACACGCCCCAGGATTGTAAGGCTTGGGGACCCAGTTTTATTTTCCTCTTATGGTATGAGCTAGCTAGTTAGAAGATCACTAGAAGTGAAAAAGTAAAGGAAATATTTAATTAAAAGTACTTCGTAATAAAGTGTTCTGGGTATCAGATACTGAGAACTGAGAATGTTTGAAAGGCGAAAAAGGTAATGAAAATTTGAGTAGAATGTTTCGGTCCGATATTTGATGTCCGGTAAGATGGAAGTCCGGTAAAACCAAAGTCCGAGGAAATTTCATGGGTAAAGCTGAATACTAAGTACCGGGTTTTTGATGTAAAGAGGGTTTTTGAGATTTTGTTATTATTGAATGAGTCTGATAGTCTAGTAATTTGGTATACGTAGAATATGATCATGCAAGGATTAATAATGTGCTTGGAAAGCGTGTTATTTATGAGAAATTTGTGTTATAACATTTGAATAATTTTTTTATTTACATGAGATGTTTATAAATGCTTTTTTTAAAGGGATTTAATGAGTGGAATTTGTGATTGCAAGAAATGCAGATTGTGATGCAAAGTTCAAGTATGGACGGTTAGACAAACTTGAATCATGGATAGAATCATTTCCAAATCGAGTTGCGTACTCTGGAAGGTTATAATGAAGAAGGATTTGAGTCCACTGGAATGTTGGAGATCCTGATATTGTACATGTGGTAGAAACAAATGTCAATCTCTGGGGAAGTCCATTCTTGAGAGTAGTAAACCCGAAGCAAAACCATGTATTGGAACAAAGTGATAAAATAATCATTCTGAATGTATGAGAAGTTCCTACATGCTATCCCGATTCAATTTATTATCTCATTGCTAATAAAAGATTAAATCCCGAAGAGATTTAATGAGCAATTGGAGTTGATCTTCATTGACTTCAATTGTAATTTCTTGGTCAATCACTACCTTCCACATGCCTTGATATGATTGGTCCCTTGGAATCTCTCTCTTGTATTTGTCTTATCCTATATGTGCCTTGTGTTCTATAAAAGGCTAGAGGATATCTTTTTTTAAGTTAAGTTCAAAATTTGTGGATGTAGGAAAGGCCAAAACTTCTCTAAGTTTTGTTCTTTTTTCCTGTTTTTTGAATCATTCCGATTTAAAAAGTTGTATGCACGTAGATATTGATTAATATAAGAGCCAATTTGATAGCTACCTATCTCATGAATCTTTCATAGTTGGTTTTATTGGTTCAATTGAACAAGAATGTATGTTACGCCATTTAAGGGTGCATGCAAAACCTACTTGGTGTCCAAACTAAAACCCTCTCTTTAAAAACACACCATTTTATATGCAGCTGTGAAGCAATATGGTGAAGTATATAGTGGTTTGCTTCAATTTAATTAATTCCTTGGGGTATGCATGGAGAATAACTAGGAGAAATTTTAATTTTTAGTATTTTTATGCTTTATTTTAGAGTAGATGTTTAAATTTTTGAAAATGTTTCAAAAAATAGATGAATGGATGGAAATTTATTGAAAATCTTTCATTTTCTATAAATTTTTGAATGCTTAAAGCTAAATATACTTAAGTGATAGCAAATTAAATTGTTGATGAACTTATGAAATGTTATTGCAAATATTTTGATTTTATGATACTTGTTCTTAAGATCAAAATTGAAAACTCAGTGTCTAATATATATATATATATAATTCTAAACAACATATTCCCTTTGAGATTAACAATAAAATCACATCATACCTTGGAGCGATCCTAATATGATCATGACCTGATTACCAGAGACTTGGGATTGAACTGAGCCAATATTTTATTTTGTTAAGGAAGATTCCCCCTTTAGATTATCTTGTTCCATATCTTTCAAGAAGGATAGGCTTTTTGTGGTTTTCTTGTGAAGATTTGTATTCGCCTTATTGCTACAAGTGAAATCGTCATCAACAAGAATTGGTGCTAGGAGGGCATATTTTGAATTTTTATCTAGTCCTGAGTTTAAGAAGAAATCTTGTAAAGTGAAATTGAATACAAGCCAATATTTTAGTACGGAAGTTGAGAAACTTTAGAAAATCCTTAACCATAAATTAAATCCTTTGAGTTTGATCACCTTTGGTAAAGTCACCAAATGTAGAATTCATGGCACAACTTATCACGGTGAACTTGATTGTGAATTTTTTTTAACTGGGGTAAGCTTGGCCATGTGTAAAATGATTCCACTAACAAAAGAAGTCCTAACTGCTAGAAGAAAAGAGTCGTTAGCGAAAATTTAATGCAACCCTAGTAGAACTAGAAATATTAAAATTTAGCTAATACATCAAAACAGTTGGATAACTGCAATTATTATAATGAAAATCATAACACATTGCAGGAAAATAAACGAGACTGTTAAGATTTTGAAACATCGCATCAGAAACAAGGAAACAACATTAATGAGTCATCATTCTCCTTATATGTGGAAAATGAAAATGAAGAAAAGGAGTGGGAAAATCGAGTGGGAGACACGTATATTTTACCCCAAGCTAAAAATTTACAAGATAAAAAAGGAAATTATCTTGATTTTATGCAAGATATAGAGTATCATTCTTTTACTTTTTCCCTCTCTGATGATAATATAAATCGTGATATATCTTGGTCAAACAAAATGCAAAGTGAAGGAAAGACCAAAGACGTGAAGATTTTCAGAGGAGAAAGTCAAAAAATGGACACAACCATTCATGGAAATGAACAGAGTACAAAGACAAACCATGAACCAGGGTTGGAAGAAGGTAGAATATGGTCACATCAAATGAAGTGTGTGCAATCGACCTTTAATGAGGTTGTTTTCATACATATGAGCCAAGTCATTGGTAAGTACACCTTTGAATTTATGATTATCAAACATAGAAAATTTAAAATAATTCATTGTTACAGTAGAATTGTTAAGATTTTTCTGAATGAATTTAAAGATAAGCCTCCTATAATTCGTACCAAAATGACAATGAAAATAGTCATAGAAATTATAATTATTTGTTTTCTTAGGGTTAATCACTTGTTAAATTAGAAGCCTGGTTAGTTAGGGTTAGGGTTAGTTTAGCTTTTTTTTTAGGTTTTGTTTTATTTTGTTTGTTTTTGTTTGCTTTTTCTTTTCTTTCTTTTTCTATTTGGCCCTTGAATTTGCAAATTCTGCTTAACTTATCTTGCATGCATGAGAGTTAATCCGAACATTTATAAAATGATATAGTGAAATGAAAAATGCTAAAACCATACACAATAGATACATGCTTTAAGATGTAATAAGAGCTATATATATGTGTGTGTGTGTGTGATGTATATACATGAGTATCAAAATTCTTGCTTCAAAAGATCAAAAATTCAAAAAAAAAAAGAGTAAGCCTAGCTACATGTGGTGGTAGCCATTCAGTTGATACGAGACGCCTCATCTATAAGAGCTAAATACCCTATTTAGGTGAGTTCCCGGTGAGTTTCAAAGTCATGAATATGGAGGTCTGAGAGGAAATTTTGAAGAGTAACTACTTCCCCATACTCCAGGAACCGAGGAATATCATCCATCGAGGGGATTTTGATCTAGTCGGGTGTGCCACAAATAAAATAGTTTCCAGATTATTTAATTATTCAGGCCTTACTATCGAATTGGCAGCTGCGTGAACATCTTCCACATAAATCCATATATCTAAAAGAGATGCTACAAAATGAGAAGCCACATTAGAGTAAAAGTGAAAGTAGTGGCTAGATTCTACATACTTTTCCCCAAGGACTAAGCACAAGTTTGGTATAGTGAAACCGAAAGTCCTAATGAAGAAATTTTTTTCAAGCCTCTGTGATGTGATCCTAAGAAAACATTATGGTGGTGAGAGAAGCTTAAGCAAATTGGACTATCTAGGGCCTAGAAGCAAATGAGAAAAAACAAATAAAAAAGAATGCAAAACCATAAAATATAGCTAAGGCAGCGTGTAAAGAGTTCAAGAAGAGAGACAAAATTTATAGAAATCCATGAGGAAGTGGGGGTACATAGTTGCCTCGAGTGAAGTCTTGGAAATCATAAGCAAGGTGACAACTAGACAATTGTTTGCAGAAAAAAATGTTAAATCAAATTAATTCTTTACACATTGTTGGTGATAAATTGCTTCAAATTTGAGTAGTACGAAGATTGTGAATCAAGCAAGTTGAAGATTTCGAAGTTAATAGTGGTCATTTCAAATATTTTTTTAGACGTATTAATTGTGGAGGTGCTTGTGTGTGTGGAACATAAAAGAAAATGAAGCCGGTAAGGTAGTACATGTCATCACCTGGGTAAGTGGAAAGAAATAATGCATGTAAAGTCAGGAGTGTGGTTTTAATGAAGAATAATGTGATCATGTTTCAATGTAAGATCATTACAATCTTGATGCATTAATGAGATTCCACACCATCAAATCGAAAGTGTTAGTCGAATATTTAGTAGTTGTCATAAGATTTAATCGGAAGGGTGGTAACTAATGTTTCTAAATTTAGATTTAATCTGGTGATTAAATTGTTCATTGCTAAATTTTAATTTATGCATATCTTTTAACACATAGCAAGTTTCAATTAGCTAGGATCTGGCATAAGGAGGTAAAATTTAGCCGGAAACATGCACCAACATGGAATTATTATGTGAATTTTTGGGAAATGGTGAATTGATGAAGGGATTTGCATTGAATGAAAAATCAAAAGGTAACCTTTGCTACCACTGTAATTCCCAACCTAATAGCAAGCTTCATTGCTTGCAAGTTGAAAATGAACTATTATTGAAATATCAAAAGTTGAAAATGAGCTATCATTGCAATATCTAAAAAAAAAGAGAGAAATCAACTCTTTAGGCTATCCAAATAACTCTACTGGGGCTATAGGTGCATGGTTGGCAGTAGAGCTATGTTTGGGGGAATTACAAAGATAACCTTGTCGGGGCTATGGACGCTTGATTGGCAACAAGGCTCTATCCCTGGTAGAATTTGGAGGATTACCATATTATGTAGTTCAATGTCAATGAACTGATTCTTTTTACTGAGTTCCAAAAATTGGAATTAATTAGAGCATACATAGATGTTTCAGGGGGAGTTTTATTTTTATGGCCAAAATCTAGGTAAAGGTAAATGTTATTGTTTTAAAATATGCATAAATTATAATTTACAATTGGTGATTTAATTTCAAATTTTGTTTAAATTTGGTTTTATTGGTTGCAAATTATTGTGTGGTCTCACAACACACCCCAAGATTGTAAGGCTTGGGGACCCATTTTTTTTTACTCTTATGGTATGAACTAGCTAGTTGGAAGATCATTGGAAGTGAAAAAGTAAAGGAAGCATTTAATTAAAAAGTAATTCATAATAAGTGTTCCAAGTATCGGATACTGAGAATCGAGAATGTTTGAAAGGCGGAAAAGGTAATGAAAATATGAGCAAAATGTTTTGGTCTGATATTTGAAGTCTGGTAAAATCGAAGTCCGAGGAAAGTTCATGGGTAAAGTTGAATATCGAGTACCAGGTACTAAGTTGCGATGTAAAGAGGGTTTTTGAGATTTTGTGATTATCTAATGAGTCTGATAGTCTGGTAATCCGGTATACATAGAAGATAATCAAGCAAGGATTTATAATGTGCTTGGAAAGCATGTTATTTATGAAAAATTTGTGTTATAACATTTGAATAATGGTTTTATTTACATGAGATGTTTAAAAATGTTTTTTTTTAAGGGGTTTAATGAGTGGAATTTGTGATTGCAGGAAATGCAGATTGTGATGCAAAGTTTGGGAATGGACGATCAGGAAAACTTGAATCACAAAAAGAATAATTTCCAGATCAGGTTGCGTACTCTGGGAGGTTATAATGAAGAAGGCTTATAGTCCACTAGAATTCTGGAGATCCCGACATTGTACATGTGGTGGAAACAAATGTCAATTTCTGGGGAAGCCCATTCTTGAGAGTAGTAAACCTGAAGCACAACTGAGTGTTGGAATAAAGTGATAAAATAATCATTCTGAATGCATGGGAAGTTCGTACATGCTATCCTAATTCAAGTTATTATCCCGGTGATAATAAAAGATTAAAACTCGAAGAGCTTCAATGAGAAATTGGAGTTGATCTTCGTTGACTTCAATTGTAATTTCCTGGTCAATCACTACCTTCCATGTGCCTTGATATGATTGGTCCCTTGGATGCTCTCTCATGTATTTGTATTATTCTATACGTGCCTTGTGTTCTATAAAAGGCCATAGGATATCTTTTTAAAGTTAAATTCAAAATTTGTGGATGTCGAAAGAGCCAAAACTTCTCTAAGTTTTATTCTTTTTTCCTATTTTCTGAATCATTCCAGTCTAAAAACTTGTATGCACGTAGACATTGATTAATATCAAAGCCAATTTGATATCTACCTATCTCATGAATCTTTTGTAGTCGGTTTTGTTAGTTCAACCGAACAAGAGTATATGTTGGGTCGTTTAAGGGTGCATGCAGAAACTACTCGGCGTCAAAACTAAAACCCTCTCTTTAAAAGCTCGCACCATTTTATATGTAGCTGTGAAGCAATCTGGTGAAGTATAAAGTGGTTTGATTTGATTCAATTAATTCTTTGGGGAATGTGTGGAGAATAACTAGAAGAAATTTTAATTTTTAGTATTTTTATGCTTTATTTTAGAGTAGATGTTTAAATTTTTGAAAATGTTTCAAAAAATAGATGAATGGATGGAAATTTATTGAAAATCTTTATTTTTCTATGAAATTGTTGAATGCTTAAAGCTAAATCTACTTAAGTGATAGCAAATGAAATTGTCGATGCTTATGAAATATTATTGTAAATCTTTTGATTTCATGATACTTGTTCTTAAGATCAAAATTGAAAACTCGGTGTCTAATAAATATATATATAATTCTAAACAACATATTCCCTTTGAGATTAACAACAAAATCACATCATACCCTAGAATGAACCTAGTACGATCATGACCTGATTACTGAAGACTTGGGATTAAATTGAGCCAATCTTTTATTTTGTTAAGGTAGATTCCCCCTTTAGATTGTCTTGTTCCATATCTTTCAAGAAGGATAGGCTCTTTGCGGTTTTCCTGTGAAGATTTTTATTCAGCCTGTTGTTGTGAGTGAAATCGTCGTCAATACTACCTATCAACCATCTCACCATAAAAATTTGAGTCATGATTGCTTTCCAAGGATATTCCCTCGGAAGGAAGTGTTAGTTTGACATTCATTTTAGGGACCCTAGATTTCTTCCATTGGCAGAAGTAATAGTAATTTCTTCGAGTAACAAGTGTCTGAGTACCTCCTAACACCCCCTATTGTTCACTTGTGTAAATGTACTCTTGTTTGTTGTGGTCCACTTCACTTGTCACCAAAGTTACATTTTCAGTTGAGGTGTTAGACAAAATGAAGAGAGAATTCATGCTACCATCAGTTTGCTTCCTCAATACTTCAATCTAATGGATATCTTTCATGTGTGATGTGGCTACAATCCTTGTCATAATTTTTGGTTCCTTCCTTCCTGGTGATTTCCAGTTGTTGAGTTACATTGGCTATCAGACCTTGGGATACATGGAAATGCGAGTTGGTAAAACGATCAATTTTATTTTTCATTATTTTATCTCTTAACTTTATTAATATTTCTTATTATATTAATCATATATGCAACATCCATGCCTATCCTCTCCCTATTTCCCGAGGACGCTCAACCCTTTAAGTTGGGGGGAGGTCTACCATCTTTTCACCTATTATTTTCCATTATCCTTATTTTATAGTTTCCATTATTCAACCTTGCAAAATCATTTCATATTGCTTATCATTTCATCCTTCATTTTACCTATCATTTCATCCAAATTCATATAGCTCATAATTGTCAAGATGAATTTTTCATGAGACCTCTTATATATAGCATTTAAAAATAATGCT
The DNA here is from genome assembly GCA_007115665.2 of Sequoiadendron giganteum. Taxonomy (NCBI): domain Eukaryota; kingdom Viridiplantae; phylum Streptophyta; class Pinopsida; order Cupressales; family Cupressaceae; genus Sequoiadendron; species Sequoiadendron giganteum. The sequence goes on along the minus strand of CM021109.1, from coordinate 255,788,440 downwards.
ATGAGAAATGACAAGAAAAACAGAGAAAAAGAAAAAGAGAAAATTGAAAAAATGTAAAATCAAAAGTTAAAGGAGGTATGAGTTCATTAAATGATAGTTGCAAGACTTTTGAAAGAATAATGTAATTATGCATGAGCTATAATAGTTAAGGGTGATGAAGGAAGATTCCATAATCTAAAGGCTACCCCTTTCAGAAATAATGATTGCACGAGGACGTGCAATATGTTAAGCTGGGGGGAATGATGAGAGCCAATCATGTCCTATTTTATGTCATACTTTAGCTTATTTCATATACCTTCACACCCACTTCCACATTCCATTTTCGTTCCATATCATACTATTTCCCCATTTTATGTAACATATGATTAAATATGTATAAGTTGTATTTAATAGAGTTTTGGATAAAATATGGAAATTAATGATTGGTTGTCTTTACTAATAAGCATTGTGGTTTTCAGACTCGAGGAATACAACTTGCAACATGGTGATTAGAAGAACTTCTTGTCACCTTTTATGCATAATGTCTTCCTATCATTTTCTGGTCAAGAACTTCTGTGTATTACCTTCTAACCAACAATTGATTTTTGTCATCTTTTTAAAAGACGACACCATCATCCAAGGTGGAAACAATTACCTCTTCAATGCCAAATTTGAATAAGCACAAAAAAATCATGGTTTTTTCCAAATAGAAATGCAATCGGTCAAGGCTCCACATGTTTTATTCTTATGGAACAAAGGAGGAAACCCACGCTAGATATTTGTTGGAAGTTTTGCGTTGTAATTTTCGAGCAAATGAAGACAAATCTCAAAAATCTAAAACATGGGCATTGTCCAGAACGAACCCAATTAAGTTTCCTTGCGATAAAATCCTCAAAAAATGAAGGAGCGGAAAGATACATGTGGTTTTTAAATACGACGTTTTCTAATTTATTATTGCGACCAAAATTACATGTACACCATTCTTTTGTTGGCCACATGCCAAAATAAGTTATTTTGTTTACACTATTTTAGATATTAGTTGTTGTAGCCATGGGCTATAAATATGTATGTAATATCAGTCCAAATGAGATTAATATAGATAGATTTTAATAGAATTTGATCAACATTCTTATAGCAGATTTCTGTATTATCTTTGTGAAATAAAATATTGTTTTGCTGATTCGTCCAACGTAGAGAGGCATTTTATTTCCACTCATCGTGTGAACCAGAGGAAGGGCCCACTCTTGGAATGCTTGGTAAGGTTGCTGAATGTTTGAAATAGTTAGAATTTAAATTTTAGGCAATTTAATTGTCTGCTGCATTTAATTTCTTGTGTTTTATTTACAAGCTAGTTTAAAACTGATCTTCATTGGATAATCATTTCAGATGCTGATATTCTGTCGATGTTGGTGTGTTTATCTGAAGCATAAAGTGCGAGTCTATTCCAATTTATAAAAGAGGTTGTTGTTTGTAATAATTCTTATCATTGCTGCTCCCATCACATATTATTAACAATTACTGTCACATTATGACAGGAAGACAAAATAAGAAATTTGGACTAGATTTTCACTAGGAAATTTATGTGTGTTCGAGCTGCATTTCATCCCCACTTGATTTATTGATTTCCTCCCTTAGGTATATTGCCACAACACTTCTCACAAGCCACGATCCCCGGGTTGACAATCTTAGAGCAAGCTGAAATCCTTCTTTATTATTTACCCTAGTTTTGGCCTATCAGAAGGTAAGTGGGCTTGGTTGAAGAACAAGAAAGCCCAAATCAGTGATCGATTTTCAAACAAGAAATAGGAAATAGGAAATAGGGGCCCCACATGAACACCTACATGTTGTAAGTTGGAATTGTAGAGGATATCCATGGAAAAGAGGACCTGGATTGGGGCCCATAGCAAAAGGAAAGGATATTATCATTCTTACAAAAACACATGAACATGATGACTGCAAAGTTCCAAATTTTGAAGGGTATAAGAAAGTTTTAGTGTGGAATGAATGGAATGAAATAGGCAAAGGTCATGGAGGGGTTATAGTGCTAGTAGATGAGAAGTGGCAGGGAACTGTTGAATTTGTAAAAGAAGACATAGATAAACAATTCATATGACTGCAAATAACAAAAAATGGGGTAACTTTCAACTTAGTTGCTTGTTACTTTGCCCCAAAAAATTCAAAGTTTTATAAGAAGCAAAACTTAGACAATGAAGACCCGTATGCATCACTACAAAAAGATATCTCTATTTTCAACACACTTGGAGATGTGGTTTTAATGGGTGACTTTAATGCAAGGATAACTAATAATCAGTCTCTTTAGTTGAGCAGTGAAGCAAAAGGGGAGAACGATCCTTTATGGTTGGAGGAAGGTGATGGTCTCAATTGGGAAAGAACATCTCAAGATGGTAGTGGCAATGTGAACTCGTTTGGGACTAAATTATTAGGGCTTTGTAGTTTGTTTGGCATGGTTATTTGCAATGTGTGAAAGATTGGCCGAAGTTTGGGGGTATCACTTGCAAAAATTATAATGGTAAAAAGTGTGGTGGATTGCGTTGTTTGCTCTAAAAGTCTTAGTTCTAGACTGGTGGAGTTTGACATTGAGGACTGCCCTATTGAGATGAAATCTGACCACTTACCTCTTAGTGTTAAGTTGCACATTTCTCCAATCAGCCAACATAATAGGCAAGTTCAACACATGCAAAAAAATGCCCTTCCCAAGGGTAAAATCCTCATAAATCAAGAAAACAAGGAGATATTTAGTGTTGTTCTTAAGCAACATTTCCATGATTTAAAAAATAATGGAGTGACTAAAGCTGTGGAGGGGTTAGATGTCCATATTTATAGCAATTCAATGATCTTGTTAATCCACAAGGCTTTAAATGCTTGCAAAAGGTCTCACCCTAAGGTGGGGACTGCAAACACCTTTCCGACAAATCCGTGGTATGATGAGGAATGTAAGACAACCAAGAGATCGCTAAAGGAGAGTGGAATGGACAAAGATCACAAGAAAAAATATGAAAAATTAGTGCAGCCCAAAAAAACAAAGTATGTAAATGAAAGAAAGAAGGAGCTAATCTCTCTTAGAAAACAGAATCCTAAAGGCTTTTGGAGTGGACTGCAACAAAAGAAAAAGAAGTTGGAAAACAATATTACACATGCCCAATGGTTAGAGTATGCTAGGCTCCTTTACGAGCGGGTCCATGAGAAAGACTACCCTCCAGTTGTTAACACAACAATGAAAATTTTCATTGTGGATGATATTAAACAAGGCATAAAGAACTTAGCAAGTGACAAAGCACAAGACATAAATGGGATATAGGTTGAATTTTTAAAATGGGGAACTGGAACTCTTGCCCCTCACATAAAAATAATTTTCAATAATGTCAATTAGGAAGGCTTCCCTATGGAGTGAACTACTAGTGTAGTCATCCCTTTGTTTAAAAGTGGTGATATCAACAACCCATCCAATTACCGCACAATTATGGTCAATCCTATCTTTGGCAAGCTCTTTGGGAGTATGATTGAACGAAAGATCAACAATTGGGCAGAAAATGAGGGCAAAAGGGCAAAGAGGTAGACGGGTTTTAGGTCCAAGCATTCTACCATTGATCACCACATCACCCTCACACACTTGATTGAATTTCTTTGGGATAACCAGGGTGAGGAAGCTTATTGATGTTTTATAGACTTTAAGAAATCTTTTGACATAGCGCCTAGGGACAAACTTTGGAGTAGGATGGAAGAATTAGGAATTCCAAATGGGTATAGAGTTGTTGTTCACAGGTTGTATAAGAATGTTAGTGCTAAAATCAAAACAAGTGAGGGTATGTCAAAATGTTTTGGCAGCGACATTGGTGTTAAGCAGGGCTGCCTTTTATCTCCCACACTTTTTGATCTATACATTGATGAGTTGGAAGCCTAGTTAAGCAAGGCATGTGGGGATGGTGTTCAATTGACAGGTTATGTAGTGAAATTACTTCTATATGCTGACGATCTTATTTTAATTTAAAAAATAATGCATGGGTTAAGAGAACACTTGAAAGCTCTTGAACACTTTTGTTAGGAAGTTGGGATGCAAGTGAACACCACCAAGACCAGAATCATGATTTTCTCATTGAATAGAAAAGATAAACATCATACCTTTCTTTTTGAAGGCAATCCACTTGATATAGTGACAAAATACAAATATCTTGAGATTAACTTTCACTATAAGCTTAGTTGGGAGACTTGTAGATCAAAAAGGATACAAGGAGGTTGGAAAGCCTCTTACCTGCTTCAAAATAGATGTAGAAAAGCCGAACTTTGGGATTGGAAAACCAAGAAAACTCTCTTTGGTTTACTTGTCACACTGGTTGTACTTTATGGGTGTGAAGTGTGGGGAAGCAATATTTCAAAGTGCAGTTGGAGACAAATAGAAAGAATCCATAAACACCTAATAACAAACAATCTCAAAGTTAAAGCCACGGTTCCATATGAAATTCTTTTAGCCGAAGCAGGGGCTTTTCCCTTGGAAGCATCGACGATAACCCGATTGATAAGTTATTTAAAGAAGGTTGAAAACATGGATAACCACCGGTGGCCCAAAGTGGTTATGGAGGAGACACTCGATTGTGGAAAGAAAACATGGAAGAAGCAAAACAACAAGTGGTTGAACAAGTGGGACATCAAATTACAAGAGTGTCCTAGCACCAATAATGAAATAAAAAAAATTGCGAGGGAAAAATTTAGGACTGCCATGTGATCAAAGTAGATTGGTACCGATAAAAACATACTATATCAAAGAATTTAACCCAACAAAGGATCATGGTGAAAAAACCTATTTAGGTTCTGCTATTAAAGGGAAAGCGAGGTTGTTAGTTGCACAACTGAGGACGGGATCACATCATCTTAGATGTGAGATTGACAGATGGAAGTTACTTAAGGAAGCTTGGGAAGAAAGAACTTGCATATTTTGTAATAAAGGGGTGGTGGAGATGGAAAGACACTTCTCATGGAATGCACAACTTATGAAGATATTCGTAATCAGTACGCAAATAGTTTGGGTGTGGAAAATATGCAACAATTATTTGAGGAGGATAAGATCAACCAGACGGTCAGTCTTCTAGTCAAAATTAACAGCAGAAGATCCGACCTGAAAAAGAACATGAACACAAATTAGAATGTTTGTCTTGATCCCATACCCTGTTGAGTCTCGTGGACGTCATTAAAATCTTTCATTCATTCATTCACTATAAATGAGAATTTTAAATCTTCAAAATTTAGGCGCTGAAATAAATAAGAAACCACGTCATTTGGTCGTTACCAGTATACCATCGCCTGTCTAGCGAAGCCACACATTGTGATGGACGATTTTGAAGCACCCAACTTTTCCCTCGGTCTCGATTTTGAATTACAGCCACCCTCCTTCTCCCTCGGCTTCGACTCCGATTTCGACTCGGATATTCTACCTGCCAAATGCCAACCCTCAGACGTCATTCACATACAGGACTCGCAGGAGTCCTTAGACCGGGAACCTCAACGACCGGATTCGAACCCTCGACCCGCCTCTCCTCAGAAACTTGAAGGTGAATTCTTACATTGCTCCAACGAATGCGAACCGCTTCCCACACTAAAGAGACTCAGAAGAGGTCCCCCTGTAAACGCAAATGGAAACAATTTTCACACACCCGCCTCTAAGATTCAGTCTTCCAGATTTGAAGATGACGACACCCGAATAGATTGCGATGACATCGAAGATTTCTCAACTGATGATGATTTTATGACAGGTTAGCTGAATTTTCGTTTCGCTTGGTAAAGTTTTGTTTAATGCTACGTGAGGTGAGCTTGGGTTACATTTATAAGATTCAAATCTGGATTGCATTCAAATGTAAGCCAAACTCCTCACTTCTTCCCAAGGTTATGTATCTCTTATTACAGGGAGATAGACACGAACTTGGGTGAGATTATCATGGTTGTTCTCCATGATCAACGCAGCAAAATGCCTTCCTCATTTGAAACCCTGGGATATGTTAGCTGAAATCAACCAAATTGCATGTCTTGAAAATTTACGGTTTCACAACTCTGTTATTCTCTCAGATTTAGGGTTTGTAAGGTTTGTCATTCATATTACTTTGTCAAGTGTAGTATTCCACAACCATATTCTGTAAAATAAAATCTCCTCTGTACGTTGTCAATGCAAATCTGTAGTGTTCCTCTGACAATTTTCTTGTCAAATAAAATCTCCTCTTTATGTTGTGAAATCGTAAATCTTCCCAAGAAAAGCGTTCTATGCCAAGATAATCTTTTTTCCATTTGGCAAGGACCTCCCTTTTCAGGGTAACTAAGAGATCAGTTGCCACTAGGGAGGGGCACATTTTCTGTCAAATTCACCCATACACTTTAATTTTCGGGTAAATTTTAAACCCCAGGACAGAGCTTTATGTCAAGATAAATCTTATATACCTTTGTATTATTTTCCCCATATTTTTGATTTGATAAATCTCTTGTTTTCCTCCAGTCTCCTCTCTCGCCTCCCCGTTTCAGGTAACCTTCAGCTTACTTGCAAAGAACCAGGGACACATCTTCCCTCAAATTCAACTGTAATTTGCACCCAACCTCTGTTGTGGGGTGCGGCATTTTAGCAATTTCAATTCTTTATTGTATATAGTTCGATTGGAACCCAGCACCTTGTAATGGAAACCTCAAATACCTTTACAACGCACGCTCATGGAATTCAACAATTTCTTCTATTTTCATGCATTGCAGTTTGATTCTATGCTTTGCCATTTTTTTATAAGGAAAAAATTTCATAATTTACAAAGTACAGATAAAATACAAAAATATAGCATTAGGCTTTCTCTGCTACTGTGTATCTTCTACTATAAACAGTTCTCCATTTAATGTAAATGTCCTTAAGAAAATGGTTGTCTTTATATAATTATTATTGTTTTTTTCTTTGCAGATGATAACAAAACCCTTCAAACCCCTGGAGTACGAACAAGTAGCAGTAGAAAACTTTCACTCTGTGGCCGGAAAGTTTTGATGAGTTCATCTTCTCAAGCTGCTAACCATACACCATCAATTGCTGGAAACAATAACTCCTGTATTGGAAGGTCTGGTGAAAAACCAACCAGCACAGAAAAGTTTCGCCCATTTGGTAAAATCCGTCAACTAATAAGCAACTTTAGTGATGAAGAAGACAATATCATGTTTGGAACAAACTCGGTTGCATTGGGTGCAGGAGCAACAATGGGAGTTTCTAATGCAACTGTAAAGTCTGTGTGTGGCAGCCCGAAGATTTTTAAAGCTTCAAAACCCTTTGAAAGGAGTGCCCCTTCTCAAGATACACATAAACATTTTAATGTGATCCCAAACAGTAGTTTTCCCTCACCAGCTTTTGATGAGTTCTGTGATGAATATTTTAGTTCTCTCAGGCCAACTGGTAATGTTGCTTCCAGTGAAGGACATGATTCTGTTGTCGATAACTCTGTGCCATTGTCTTATCAATATTTTGACAATGAAGATGAAAGGATTCAAAGGCTATTGCGCCAGCGGTTGCGACATTTTGTGCCTATCTGTGCCATTACGCAAAGTGAAGGACAGGGTGCAGAGCAAATAGAGATTGATTACCTGTAAGTAGCACTTTATATTCTGTGAAAATAGTTAGGTTGTACTTTATGTCTTTAGATCCTTGCATAAACCATGGTTTGAATTCACTAAAGATTACTATCTATTCTGGAACCAGAGTAACTTCAGAACGTACACTAGTGATTAATTCTGTCATTGCATACCACCTCTATCTTTGTGATGATTTTAATGCAATCATTCAGTTCTCTTGTAATCTATGTCGCTCTTAATTCTACAAATTGTTGTCAGTAGGCTTCAAATCTGTTTCGATATTTCCCCATTTCAGAATTATCCCAAAACTCCTAGTGAGTTGTTGGAAACTTTTAGAAATGTTTAAAGCAAATTTCAAAAATCTTCCAGCAGGTTTTGGGTGCAGTGGATAGTTTCCGTAACTTTCCTGCATTGTAATTCATTTTTCTAGAATGTTCTATTTCCGACCTAGCTATTCCTGTTTGGGAACATTTGCTTCAGAAGCTTCCAATTATCCATTTTTATTCTTTGCACAACATACCTATTTCTGTTAGACTATCATAAAATATTAATATGACTTCTTCTCTCATGATGTTTTGATGATTGGGAACTCTGCCAACAAAGTGACTTTTTGAGCTTTTCCAATGTTTTAAGAATATAGATTGTTCGGAGTGCCCTTGTGTTTGAGAGTTTCTTTTGTAAGATTGTTTTTATTTTTAAGGATGGATTTGAATTTCAGGGGTCAGTTTGGTGGCAGTCGAGATGTAAATGGTTCAACTGGAGTAAATTTACAGGGTCAGATTTCAAATTCCACTAAAAAGAAATCTGCCTCAGGAAGTTTGGCAAAGAGAAAGAGGCCTACCCATCATGACAATGAAAACAATAATTGGACTACTACAAGAAATCGAATCTGTGAGCCAGCAGCTCCAAGAGATGCAGGAAAGAGGAGAGTTAGTGCCAGTGGTCGGTGGTATACAGACCAGTCAGGGAGAAAGGTTTTTCAAACTTTATTCCTTTCCTTTTTGGGAGAATCTTTTTTGAGCTTTTTGATGTCTAAATTCCTTGCATGTTCATTGGAGTGACTTGTTAATTTTTGCTTACTATAACAGATTTTTCAGCTGTATATTTTAGATTTTTATTCTAAAAATCATTGTATCTAAATTTTAATGATTTTTGCCATGCGATAGTTGCATTTTTCCTCTGTAATTAGGTCTTTGAATTTTTGATGCAGATTTATATCACAAAAGATGGTCAGGAAATGACTGGTAAATATGCATACGTGAACTATAGGAAGGTATGCTATGTAATATCAACTCTCTTGTTCAAAGATTTATAAAGAATTTTGTCTTTTTCAATTTACATTTATGTTTATGGTCGTATTTGGCATGTCTTTGCTATGAAGGTTAGTTTTAGATTCTTAGTGATTGCATCCTGCTACCCTGCATACACCAAGATTATAACACTCACTGTATTCCTAGTGTGCAATGAATCCTCCTCAAGCACTTGTGTGCAGTGATCAGATGGTCATTGGGCACCTGAACGCTTTACATAAGGCTAGAACCAATATGGTTGGTGGTCTCTGTTGTCCATTCTTGTACTTTTGGAAATTAAACCGAACTGCTTTTTGGTCCTGTGCATTTGTCATTTTCTTTGTAGGCTGCAACCCAAAGACCACAAGCCTGGAAAAATATGATGTAGTTTATGAGATTACACCCACTGGATAAGTATCTGGATACAACAGTCATAGTTTGAGAAAATTTTACTTGAACAATGGATATTGAGTGCAGCCTTTTCTCTACCTCTTTTCATTTTTGTTCTAGCCTTATCTATTCAAGGGTCACTTGATGTGATCAATCTTACCGCTAAATATTGGAGGCATTTCTCACACCTCCAATGAATCTCGGTGGCACAAAGCTAAGCATTTTTGTACCTTCGAGTGCTGCTTGGATAAATCTTTGGACATGGGAATGCCATCCATGAATGTGTTCAAGTAGTTTAAGAGACACTTATTAGTGCTGCATTTAGGAAGGTAGCCAAAGCATTACAACTGTGCTTTCTAAGCAAACTTTACTCCAGCTCTTGATGCTATGCCACAAATTATATTTGATTATGTTTCTAAAAACCATCGAGGAGTAAAATACCTGCTTCCCATAAAGCTTATTCGATATCCAATTATTAGAGAATAGGTGAAAACTAATTTGTCTAGTGGCTTAGTTAAGTTCCCTATAGTTCACATGAACAGCCATTTACCATTCTTTGTAGGCACTAGTATTAGTTGGGGTGCATAATGATTTTGAGTTGAAGTAGATAATTTGTGCTTCTATGTGCATTATCAGAGGATTTAATTTGTTTTGGTGTTATGAATCTTTTTCCCGAAAGAGAAAATAAGGATATCAAAGCATTAAAAAGGAGATAGAAAAATAAAGGATAAATGATCCTTTGGTTAAAATAAAGATTAATGAAGAAGTTTATGAAAACTTTTAAAAGGGGGAGGAATTATTATTTTTATTAAATATTAATTAAAAACAACTTTTGTGAAAGAGTGTGATGGTTTAGAAACCAACCCTTAAGGCTTATATAAAACATTTATGTGAGACTTGGAAAGAACATGGAGATTAGTCAAGGAAGAAGAAAGTGGTGGGGGGGAGAGGGCTATGAGCATTAGAGAAGGGGCACATAGAGTGTGTCCAACTCGAGGTACATAGTAAACGGAGATTGTCTTGGCCAGGGCTTTGTGTGAGTAGGCACACCTTTTTGTGCGAGTAGGCACATACTGTGTTTTTGCACAGGTCCTCCAATGTGTTCCATAGCGAGAGCCAATACTATTGACATCTTCCTAGGGCGAGAGTGACTTTTCCAAGAGCTATGCTTCAAATAAGTATTGAAAACCATTGATTTTAAAAGATAATGGAAAATTATGATTATGATGATTGAATCATGTGGTTGTGTTATTCAATTTATTATGTTAATTCTATTTTCAGAATTCTTAACATGTATAGTGTACATTGTTATTTATATCTATTTTGATAACATTACATATTACAAAACTTTAGTATTAACCATATTTAAATCCAATTCAAATACATAATTTACTTTGGGAGAACAGTAGCATTATAGTTGGGGCTTCCCTATTGGTTATCTACATGGTTACTAGGAGATGGGTACGAGAGACCGGGTGAGTATTGGTATGCCATTTAAAAAACAGAGTGTTGACAGGTACTTGGAGACGACTACATATAGATTAAAATACTATAATGCTATATAGACAATGGATATTTTTAAAGAATGTTAAATACTAAAATTCTTAAAGTTAAGAATAAAGCTAACATTTTAAAATATTGAAATAGATTAATTATATTGATATTTGATAATCATCATCGTGATAGAAAAATTATTAAAAACCATAATCACTTGGAGATGACAAAGAAATTGGGAGGTGAATCCCATTATTTTTGAAAACATATTATGGGGAAACTTGGAGACAACTATATTATCAATTAATTGATAAAACTTTATGTATGTACACATATTAAGCCTTATTATTGTTTCACTTCATGTTCTTACCTCATTGAGATTTAATCAGGAAATTCTCTTGCGACAAAAAATACTTGGTAAAATTTTATGAATTTTTTTTTTGCAAGTCTATTAATGTATTTAGTTCTATTAATTTTTATCAATCACATATCAGCGATATATTTGAAAACTCTATTGGAAGTTTCCTCATTTTCAAGCGATGCTTAAAGGAAACTCAAAGAAACTTCATTTGAAGTCTCTTAATGTTTGGAGAAGTCTCCATACAAGTCTTCGAGACAGGGATGTGTATTCAGTATGAAAGATGAGTATCAAGGGTTAGGGTATGAGTTTCATGGTAACTATGGTTATCTAGCTTCATATAATTTAATCTCGACATACATCTAGAGGAATGCTTCTCAAGTAGTCACAGGCTAAAGCAATGACACCTTTTTCCACATTTTCTTCATGTAAAATTTAAAATTGGTCCTTATTACTTATATTTTGTTTGTTTTCAACCGTAGTAGGCTGCTTGCAATAGAAGACGAGGAAAATTGGTCAGATCTTGATTGGATAAGCGTGTTCTATGTTGCATGGGTGCTTTTATGCCTATTCCTCTTAAGGTGTTCACTGTCCTTCCCAACTAGAAGTGAGGAGTCTATAACATCAACATATTTGTCATGTTCCACCCATTTATGATTATCATTCTTGGATACCAAATTATGTTGACGGAAACAAGTTAAACTACTAATAATTCAAGGAATGTGCAATTTCTGTTTACTGAATCTGATATCCAATAACCACATGAAATGTTGCAAGCCATGGTTTTGCCAAAACCAATGGAGAGCCTTCATTCTCCTTTTTGGGATATTTATTGTCAAAGCGTTGAAGAATAATAAGACTTAATATTAACACACATTGTGTCTTCTAGGGCTAGTTGCATAGGTCCAAAAATCTTTTTTTTTTTATAATTTTCTTCTTTCGTTGGTCAGTGGGGCCTAGTCTTGTGGGTCCGTTTGATTTCAGGTTTACTAGAGTTTCTTTTTATAAGAAAATTATTTATCTCACGTGCAAAAGGTGAAGGAGCTAAGTGAAAAAAATGTTATAATGGACTCTTAGAGAGTGGAGTAAAGCATGTTTTAAGGAAAACACATCTTGTGTATGAGTTGGAAGACTTTGTTAGGCCAAGGTAGTGTCCAATAGTATCTTGGATTTGGCTTGAAACAACAGCCGTATCTCCTCATGAAAGTTATTAAGTTAATATTCTATTATGTAATTTTCAATTTATTATTAGTAATACTGAGCTATGATCATTTCTACTTTCAATAATCGTTATCAAATTTTCAGCAGTTTCAAAGTTTTTTTGATAAATTAAAAAAAAAGTACTATCGAAAAGGGGAAACAAGCCCCAAAATTACATTAAGAGACATGTGACAAAAGGGCAAATATGTGAAGAAGGTAACTACCTTCTTAAAAGATTACCTAACATGAAAAGCATGCATGTAGGATATTTGGAATTTCCTTAATTGTTTAAGACAAACACTTTATAAAATGACTACTTTTCCCCTAGCATGTAGAAATTACTAAATACTTACATGGTTTCAAGATGCATGCAAAAAGTGTGCATGCAAAAGTTTACACACATGAATGTAAAATTGTGCTCACATGAATGCAAAATCGCGCACGCATGAATGCAAAATCTCATGCTCATGAATGCAAAATCGCGCACGCATGAATGCAAAATCTCATGCTCATGAATGCAAAATCGTGCACACATGCATGCATACACTCCTAAGCACAGCAATAAGAAAACCACTAGGAAGAGAAACCAACAACACTCCAAGGTGGCAAAGGCACCTAATTGATATTATCATCTTTAGTGATTTTTTATAAAATCACAAAAAGCTTGTTCCTCAAAAATGTTATTAAGGCTATTGCCTTCAAGTATTAAGGAATAGTGACCTTCCTTAAGGCATAAATTCACCAACCAATTGGCAGCAAAATCTTCTCCTCTTTTTGCATGACGACACTCAAGTTGTCAAATGTTTTGAGATGACTCCTTGCTTCGTGGATTATATTTTGAAGCCTCCAATGGGAAGTATTTTTGCTTTCTAGGCCATTAATAATGATGTTAGAGTCTCCTTCCACAATTAGGTTTCTCACATGATTGCAACCACCTAGTTTGAGACCCATCACCAACCCTTTTGCCTTTTCTACATTGTTGGTGTTAATGTTAGTATTGTAGGTACCAAGTGCTAGCATGCCTCCAACTGCTTGACTGCCCTATATTATCTTTAGAAGTGCCATCAAAATTTAATTTAAACAATTGCAAAGGAGGGGGATCCAAGATCATGATTTTCTTTAGTCTTTCCTTGGGAGGAGTTGAATCATAGAACTTCTTGATATTAGGCTAATTTTTAAGAACAAATAACTCCATAGGATTTGCTTCTTTGACCTTGACCATATTTTTGAGAATGCAACTTCGAGAACATGCCTTAATGAGCTCCTCCCATAGTTGATCTTGATCTTTTTTCTTCCTGTTGATGGTGGATTTTTTAATGCGGTTAGGATAAAAAAGAATGAGATAGTAAAAGAGCATTGTGCTTGTAGATGGCTAGATTCTTAAAGGGATCCTTTCCCAAGTCTTTTGGAAGCATATGTTGAAGTTAAAAAGAGACTCAACGGGTGCTTGCTTGATATTAGAAATTTGTTCCAATAGCAAAATAAAATCTCCTCTTTCTATGAAGTGCTCATAAAAGAGCCTCTCAAGATCATTCCGACTTCAAATTCCTTTGGGTTGTAGAGTGGGAATTAGTCCATAGGTCTGCAAAAATTCTTAGAGCCACAACTTCATTGGTTACATGGCGCAACACACACGTTTGTGAGATCTTTGATGTGCTCTTTTGGAGAGACAAAAGTTTCTCTATTGAATAGGGAGAGAACCTTCATGGTAGTAAAGGTAGGTCATACTAGTTAGCAAGATTGAGAGGGCTATTACTGTCCCATGGGACAAAAGCTTCATTCCTCTAAACAGCCATGATTGGCAACAAAGGAACCACAGTAATTGGATTTTGAGGTGATAGCTGTTTAGGATTTCTCCTCAATTGGAGGAGGCTCTTTTGGTTCAAGTTGCTTGGGAACCTTCCTTGCTTAAGATTTAGTTAAGAAATGTCTAATGCGAACGTACATGATTTGTGAGAGAACAAAGTTGCTAGGTGAATGTACACTTATTAGGAAGGAGAAACTCTCTTGGTCTTCACCAAAACCAAAAAGAGTAGTCAATGAATTGTAAGCACAACCCACACAAAAAATACTTCAAATTTCAAAGTTTTGCAGCAACGTTGGAATGTACTGTGAAAATTGAGTTGGATTTTTCTTCTGGGAACAAATTTAAGATACATTGAGACACTTTGGTGCTATTTCTCCCTTTTTCTCTAGTTTCTTAAATCAACATTAAGGTCTCTCTTACCAAAAATGTAATGTTAATTACCCAAGAGAAGTTGAGTTATTCTGACCCGCAACTCTCCCTTTTCACTAGTTTCTTCAACCAATCTTACTAAAAACTACATTTGAGCTAACTGGATTGCAAAATAAAGCATTTATATCCAAACACTACATTTTATATCTGGGAAATATGTTCTTTTTTTTGAGCATTGTAGGTTGTTAAGAATGGGGTGTCAAATTCTGGAGATCTCATTTATTGCTTAAGAATCAATGTGGTTTCATGACATGAGGGATTACTATATCTATGCATAGATTCTAGCAAGTTTTTACCTAATATATGGTTTTTTAAGCTTTTAGGTTGTCTTGTTTGCATAGCTTCAATCAGTTTATCCTAGAAGATGAATCCAATAGTGAGATCTGAAATGTTGGACACCAATTCTCTTATTCAGTTGTTTTCAGAAACTTCTAAAACTGTATGCTTCTTGGTCCGTCTCTTTCTTCTTTTGTTGGTTTCTAACTTACAATGGATAAATTGTCTGCTCTTGTAAATGGTGTTCTTGTTGAAACATGATTTTATTCCCAGTTGATATTTTTCATTTTTGTTTTGTAGGTTGCTTTGTTGGCAATCATTGTATATTTAAAAGTAATATCTTCAATTGTCAAGTTCAGAGAGTTTACTAAGTACTTTGTCATTTCAACTCTGGAATTGCTATATTACCCTTTGTTGTCAAAAGCAATAAAGAGGAGAATGGGGCAACTGATTGGAATAGCGGACATGCCCTTTTGATGCTTTTCAACAGAACATTATGGAAAACCTTGGGATTAGTTGTTCTTTGAAAATAGTACCTGTTTAGAGTAACACTATTGATTGTTGGCTTAGCAATGAACTTGCGTGTAATCATTCTCATTAGTCTTGGAGATTATATTCTATGTGCATTGAGCTGTCCTTCAATTTGGAAACAAGACGTACCAATATATTATCCTAATTTAGAGGAACATATTACATGAATTGGATATCTAGACAAACGTTTTTCTAATGGGATTTTTTTGGAGAATATGCATATATGTCTCTACCAGGAGAAGCATTTTTCTTATGAAGATTCCTTTCATGATATTCAACACCATTTTAAACTGTCTAGCTCTATACTAATAAATAAATTCTTTGTTGACAGGATATAGGTAAAAATTCTCGGAAGTCTAAGAAAAAGTTCAAGAAAAAAGCTACCAAGAAAAAAGCTAGCAACAAATAAAGGTAGAAAATAGCACATAATATTTTTTCAGTTGTCTTCTAATTACACTGTTGTGTAAGTGTACCATTTGTTCTTTTGCGTTGTTGTATATATTATATGTACTAATACATTCCTATCACCTGCAATACCGTTCAGTTTTATAAGCTGGTCTGCAATATATCACCTGCAATACTGTTCAGTTGTATGATCTGGTCCCCGATATATCACCTGCAATACTGTTCAGTTGTATAATCTGGTCCCCGATGTATCACCTGCAATACTGTTCAGTTGTATAATCTGGTCCCCGATGTATCACCTGCAATACTGTTCAGCTGTATAAGCTGGTCAACAAATTGATATATTCATGCTAGCAGATGCTCATCACATATCATGTTTTTAAGAGTTGACCAATGTGTTGCTGTGGATTACACCAGAATTATGTTTTATGATCATTCTTGGTTTATAAGTGATGTTTCACTATAATTTTCTTCTCTTCTGTTACTTCCTAGTATGTACACATAGATAGCTGGTCTTCCAATTAATGTTCTAATACATGTAAAGAGAAACAGATGCACTTTCATTGATAATATCCCAAGTTTGAGGTATGCACATTCATGGCTTGGAGAAAGTTGATATAAACAATAGAATTTTTTCGCCATGTTTTGAATGATACCCCACATTTTAAATTCTAGTAAAGAACATAAATTACTCTTATTTGAAGATTCATAAGATGACATTTCAGTTGCATTGTAACTCGCTGTAACATGCTTTCAATGATAATATCCCATGTTTGAGGTATGCACATTCATGGTTTTGTTGGTATACAAATTTGTTGCTGCTATATTTAGTTGCAAGCAACTTCTGACTCATCCAATGGGTAGTAGCAAATGTTCTAACAATCGGATAGGTTATAACCAAACCAACAATTTCCTCTGCGTTTGATAGGGGCAGTTCCTTCGTATGATATGTTTAGATTTTTTTGGGATATGCTTTTTACCAAAAAGTAAGAATGGTAGATTAACTAAAATCAAAAGAAATAAAGAAGGGAAAACCTTAGGTTGGCTGATAAGAGTTGTAACCAGTTTTTTAAGAAAAATGAGGAAAAGTTCACAATAATGTAAGCATAAGCTCAAAGATTTATCTTTTGAAAATAGATCTTAAAATAAAATAATGCAATTAGGGTTTTAAATAATATATTTGTTTAACATAAATAGAATCTTTCCAAATAGCTTTCCTAACTTAGATTAGAGACAACTATGTTAAATTCTGTCTAGACCTGTATGAAATAGATTTAAAATGATTAAAGATAATACCTATGTTACATGGGGATGTGTCCTCACCCATCATACACCCATCCTTGTCCCTTGAGGTGATTTGGGGATGGGTGGATGTTAGGGGATGCCCTCTAGCCGTCCCCTCGTCCACATCCCCCCCTCCCAAATCAAGAAAATGCAGAAACATCTTGAAATGTGTCCCCAAAATCGGGGATGACAGGATATGCATAGGGGATGCTTGGCCATCCCCAAGGCGGTCGGGGATGTCTTAGACATCCCCTAACCGTCTTGGGGATGCCCAGGCGTCCCTTGTTGATAACCAATTTTTAATAATGCTTTTAAAAACAATTGTTCAAAACATTAAAAAAAGATTGTTAAATATACCATGACAACATTATAACAACAATGTAACATGACAATGTTATAACAACAATAAATATATCATGACAACATAGCCATCCCCTAACTATTTTGGTGATGACCAAACATCCTTGGTTGAAAAACAATTTTTAATAATGCTTTTAAAAATAATCGTTCATAACATTAAAAAAGACTAGTAAATATACCATGACAACATTATAACAACAATGTAACACGACAATGTTATAACAATAAATATATCATGCCAACACTATAACAATTAAAATAATCATGACAATAGTGACATCAACAACTGTTCCCCAAGGTGGTCGGGGATGTCTCAGACATCCCCTAACCGGCTTGGGGATGCCCAGGCGTCCCTTGTTGATAAACAATTTTTAATAATGCTTTTAAAAATAATTGTTCAAAACATTAAAAAAAGATTGTTAAATATACCATGACAACATTATAACAACAATGTAACATGACAATGTTATAACAACAATAAATATATCATGGCAACATAGACATCCCCTAACTGTTTTGGTGATGACCAAACATCCTTGGTTGAAAAACAATTTTTTAATAATGCTTTTAAAAATAATCGTTCATAACATTAAAAAAGACTAGTAAATATACCATGACAACATTATAACAACAATGTAACACGACAATGTTATAACAATAAATATATCATGCCAACACTATAACAACTGTATAATAACAATTAAAACAATCATGACAATAGTGACATCAACAATTGTAGTATAACAATAATAAATATATCATGATTCAGATTCATGGTGTTGATGCCAAAATTTGACAAGCAACAATCTTATGGGAAACTCAGTTAAAGGGGGGACTTATTGCGCTAAACTGAGTAACTTTCGGGTTTTTAAATAAGCATTGATTGTGGGGATTGCCAAAAAGGTGCATGCAAAAAGATGCTACGTGGCGCGCGGACGTTGCTCGATAGAGAAGCGAAGGGAAACAAGCCTTAAAGGTGCGTGGTGCTGACATGTGGATGCATGGCGGGGCTTGGCAGAAAAGTGAAGGGTGAAAGCCTTGCGAGGAGTGTGCAGTGGACAAGTGGCACATCGGGCGAAGCTTGAAAGAGCAAAGGGGGTTAGAGATAACCAAATTCATAGGGCGCGATTGGAAGTCAAGCAAAATAACATTATCAACCCGAAGGGAGCTCGAGGGATTTTATATCCACACATAGTTAATGATGTAAGTTATATGATAGTTAATATTAATATAAATAATTCAGATTTTTGATTTTAATGTTTCATTGTTAAAAAAACATCGAACTTCAAAATTCTTGATATGGTATTAGAGTTAGTTATTACTGTCAATTGTAAAAGAGGTTAAAGGTACATTTGACATGGTTTGGCACAATGTGGTATTGTATGTGAAGTACAAACAATCAATTTCTTTTTGGAATGTGGTTGGCATGCAAGCTCCTATAGACATCATCCAACATCAATTTAATATTGTTATGCTATATTGGTGTTATTAACTTGTAGATCTCTCCCTCTCTTTCTCTCTCTCAATCTATATATATATTGCCATCCCCTTATCCCCAAAAATGGCCCTTAGATTGCCGTCCCTATATATATTTAAATTTTTCATATATATTGCCATCCCCTTGTCCCAAAAATTGGCCCTTGGATTGCCGTCCCTTGTTGTCTTGTCGTCCTTGTTCCAAAAACACCGTGGAATATAGGATAATACATAATGTAGATTTTTTTTAATATATATATTTAAAATTTTCATATATATTGCCATCCCCTTGTCCCAAAAAATGGCCCTTGGATTGCCGTCCCTTGTTGTCTTGTCGTCCTCATCCCAAAAACACCGTGAAACATAAGACAATACACAATGTAGAAAAAAATTTAAACATAGATGCCATTTCAATATTAGAAGAATTAACAATAAAAGATCTTCAACCAGGGACGTTTGGTCATCACCAAAATTGGCTTTATAATTCTTGAAATCAGCTATTGTTGGAGGTAGAACTTTACCATTAAGAATGGATAAGTTGCTTAGGTGTGTTTTCCATGTTAGCAATTATTCGCTGATTTCTTTAACTTTCTTGTGAAAATTTAGAATTTATTTTTTGAAAATTGACTATAATTGTAAACATATTTCCTAGCCTTTTCATTGTCTCACAATTAATATTATTTTTGATAAATTAATTTGAGATCATGTTTTGAAAACTTTCTTAATAATAGTAACATTTGATAGGTAGCTTCATTATCTTCCAACATATTAGCCTAAAAGTCAAAGAATTGATTTTGAGATCAATCAAAATGGAATCATAGGTTTTGGACAATCTTTTGAATTAGCTAGAGTTTGCCTTAGAACCATTAGCTTCCATTCAATGCTTTTTAACCACTTTGGAGAATTGTTTTCATGAAATTTATTGAAAACTTGTTCAACAATTAAAATGTTTATATTTATCTTCGTTAATTCTTGAACTCTGATTATTAGTATGATGACAATGTCTTCTTAATAGCTTGAGCCTCAATGCCAGTTTCCTCCTTGTCTTGAATCTAGCCATAAAATTTCTTAGCCTCCTCAATGTATATGAGTCCATCAAGTATCGCCTTTTCTACCCAAGCTTTTGATGCTCTCTTGTAAGCTTGATATTTATCTATCTTTTCAATGATCTTAGAGCTTATTCCATGTAGAGGCACATTGGATGTAGTTGAAGGCAAAGCGTCTAATGGTTGAGTGGAGGTATCAATGATGGATTTGATATAAGAAGTGAAGACCTTTACACACTCTAGTTATTCTCTTGCTTCTTTTTATTTCTTTGATCTTTTCTAATCTTTTAATCAACTTTGCAATTGATACTTGGATATTGTGAATATCACCTTCGTGTTTGGATGGATCCAAATCTTTGTGATATCAAAATCAGTTTTGGTAACATCCTTCTCATTTTTATTTGCCATGGGTTCAACAGCTTCAACAAATTGGTTTCCAGAGGAGTCAACCATCAATTGGAAGTTGTGTGAACATTTTCTTGATTGTCATGTAGCTTGTATCAATTTAGTTGTGGTAGCAAAACTTGGATTTTCGACTAAAGCATTTTTTTGTCTTTGCCACAACTTCCTTAAGCCAAGGAGATGACAACTTTTGAGTTTGGGTGTTAAGAGGGGGAATTATAGTCCTCAAAACAGAAGCAATGTTGGTACTAATTGGTGGTGGAGATGGAGGGGGAGAAGGAGGAGAATTGGGTGTATGAGGTGGAGAAGAACGTCATGGAAGAGAACAAGGTGAGGAAGAAGGAAAATGAACTACTTGTGGTTGTTCTTCAATAGAAATTTGAGAACTATCTTCATCTCTTTGAGGGGGAGCTCTCTTTACCTCCAACTTCTTCCTTGGCTTTTGGTTTTCTACTTCACATGATCCTTTCAGATCAATTCCCTTGTGGATCTTCTTCACCACCACCCTTAACTACTATAGACTTAGATCTAGTGGAGTATGTCATTGTGATTTTCACTCTCTGAAACATTGAATCCATTTTCACTATCTTCTCCAACTTTGCTAGTCTTTCAAGAAGTTCACAAACTTGTGAGCTAGTGGAAACAAAGGATTTCATTACTTACAAACAAAACTTGTCACATTTTGCAAAGTTCACAAATTTTAGAATTTTGGGAGGACAAAGGAAATATGTTCTATTGGGAAAAGTAGGAGGTTTGTGAACTCACAAACATTGGGACAACAAGAACTTGTCACATTTTCTCAAGATTCACGAACTTGCAAACTTTGCGACAACAAAAATTTGTTGCATTCTCACAAGATTTGCAAATTTAAAAACTTTGCAACAAAATTCACAAAAATTTGAAAACATTGATAAAAAGAGAAAAGACTTAAAATTTTTATATTTTTAAAATCTCTTTCTATTAAGACTACCAACTAATTACTTTTCATAAGACATTATGATAACCAATTTTTTTTAAGAAGACTAACCCAAATTTTTTGGGTAAAGGTTTGAATTATCCCCAACGTTCTAAAATTTGAATAAAAAGCATAAATTACTCTTATTTGAAGTTTCATATGATGATGTTTCAGTTGCATCGTAATTTCTTGTAATCTCAACCACCATATTTGTCTTATGAGCAAGACTTCGGTATTATCCCAAATTCAAAAACTTGTCAATGAAGATCTTCCAGATTTATAAAGAATAAAAAATGTAAATTAACCGTTGATGTTGAATTTTAAAAACGAAGAGCTTAAATAAATCTGTTAAGAGTTATGATATTGAAATTTGTTTTCAAGAGATGTGATAAAACCATTGTGATCCTCTTTGGATGCATCTTCACAGTATATTATAATCAGTCTCTTTTAAGTTATCGACTACACCATACATTCCATTAAAATGATTAATACACCATACATTCCATTAAAATGATTAATAAACTAATGTTGGTGAATTAAAACATTATGACGACAGGCTATTATAACTAAATAAAAAATATGTTACAATAGGAATACTTTATGACTTGGCTCACTGGTATATGCCTTTGGTGTTGGTGTTTATATATATATATATATATATTTGGAAATACAGTTTTAAGATTCTAATTTGGTGTTCATTTTCTTTTATTTGTAAATTCTTTCATATAAGTTTATTGATTTTGATTTTTAAGTTTAAAGGACTTAAATTTCTATAAATCAAAGTTTCGTATAGTGGATAAATATCGTTGGAAGATTTGATAGAAGTATTTTTGATTTATTTGGAAAGGAAAAATATATCTTCTAATTTAGATATACCGGTTGAATTAAGAAATATGTATTTGATTGGATTTGAAATATAAATAGAGTATATTTTTTGAAGTAAGAAAAGAGGAGATAGAAAAGTTTGTGGCAAAAGGATTATTATGATTTGGGATGAATAAATTGAGATGACTATATCTTTAAAATTTAAAATTGTGCATTAATTTGAGTTAGTTTTGCATGTGTGGCCTTGATTTCACACTTATGATTTTGAATTGGGCACATTCTTGAAATTTTGGTGTGACCTTTATTCTATGATCCTCAAAATTTTGGTTGTTGCACTAAAGACCCACTTGCATATACATTTGTAATGGAAAACTTGTTGTTGAAAAATCCCATTAAAACTTGCTATTATAGGGACAAAAAAACTTCTTGTTCCCTTCTTATACCTTAGTCAAGCCTTGTTAGTTGATTTGAGATGATTTTAATAAAAGGTGGAAGATAACACACAACAAATGCAATTAACATTGATGCAATTGTGATAATATTAAGTGCTTGAGATTTGATGTGGAATGCTATGTATGGTTGCCAAGGTGACCTACCATAAAAACTAAATTTCTGATATTTGTTGATGCAATTGATGTAATTAATGTAGGAGAGAACAATGGTTCTTGATTGATATTTTTGTGATAGATAGATGTGGAGAGGTTTTCCTAATGACAAATCTAGATGATAGATTGATTGATGATTGAAATGACCTAGGAGTGATGTCCTTTTGTACATATCCTAGGTGCACAATTTGAAAATTATGGTGTGTGAGTCAACAATTAATGATTAGTTGGGATTGAGTTGGCTTGGTCCCTTGATTAAATTTGAATGTTGGTTAAGTGAGTGAAAATATCATTGTGGTCTTGATCAAGGTCAAAATTTCTTGTGTGGTTTTGAATGAGGTAGGATAGGTTGTATTTGAAATATAGAAATGTTTCATAGTGACATGTTTCTAAGTGGTAGATTGTGTTGGGGTTAATGGGAGTACCAAATTAGTCAAAATATTGTGCTAGAACAATGTACTTGGACTTTATCTAAAGTGCAAAATGAAGGGGAAAAGTGCAAGGGATGTAGTTTTCAACCTTTTATTTTTCCCTCACTTTGGTGTGCACGTGAATCTACTTGAGAAATCTACCATTTAAAAATTAAATAAAAACACAATTGGAAGTAGTATGATGGGCAATAATCCAAAATAATGATGTTGAGTGCTTGAGACTTGAGATTTGATGCAATTGAACGTGTTGCATGGCTATAAGAGTGACCTAAAATGAGACTTCGAGTTTTTCTATTTGTTGATGTAGAGGATGTGATTAAGTAATAGATAAGTAGTGATTATTATTATTATTATTTTTTTTTGTGATAGATAGATGAGGGGTTATCTCAATGATGGATTCAAATGAATGAGTGGTTGATTGGTGAAATAACCTAGGGGTGGTGTCCTTTTATATAGATCCTAGGAAAACCAAGTGAAAGCTTTGGTATTGTAGTAAACAACTAATGGCTTAGATTGACTATTAAACTTGAATTTTGAAAAAGTGGATAAAAATATAGTTGTGGTCTCAATTGAGGTCAAGATTGTACATGTAATTTTGAATTGGGGGGAGCCAACTTTAATTTGAAACGCTATTTTTTTTACTAGAGATAAGATGGTTCTAACTGGTAGATTAGTTTTGGAGCCAATGTGAGTGTCAAATTAGTTAAAATCATGTGCTGGAACAATGTCCTTACGATGTTACCCAAGTGTAAAATGAAGGTGAAAAGTGCAAGTGATGCACTTCTAACCCTTATATTTTCCCCTAACTTTGACGTGCATGTGAATCTACATGAGTAAGAATGCCAATGTAGAAAAATAAAATACATAGTTAGAAGCAAAATAATTGAAGCCAATATGTGGATTGTACATAAACTTGAGAATGAGATTTGTAATGTACACACTACTTGATTGGTGTGTTTTGTGAAGGGGTGTAACTAGATCAAAGAGAGAAAGATTGGATTTGTAGAAACTAAAGATGACTAACACATTTCGCTTAAACCATCTTCTCGTCATCAATCTATTCGCCACTATTAATTAAATAAAAAAAATTATTTAATTAAGCTAACACATTTTCTTAGATTTAATTAAATATTTTTTAATTATTTCATTATTTTCCCTCATCAACATTAATTAAATAATTTTTACTTCTTTAATTATATTTTCATTTCTTCTTATCCATACTAATTAAATAAATTAATTTATCATTTTCTTCCAACCACTATAATTAAATAATTTTTAACAATTTCTTCAATTTTCCTCATTCACACAAATTATATAATTTTTAATTATTTAATTAATTCATGCATTCCTCTTGCACATAATAAGTAAATAATTTAAACTATTTAATTAACTAATATTTCCTCTAAAATTAAATAGATTATTTTATCTTTAAATTCTTCTATAAATAAATAAAATCAATTATTTCCTAAATATATCTTCATCTCATGCACATGAATTTAATAATATGACCTGTCTATATTTATTTCTTAAATATAGTTTCATCTCATGCACATGAAATAAATTAACTTATTTATTTAATTCTATTTATATAGTTCTATCTCCTAAATTTAGTGCACTGACTAAAAAATAACCTTAGTTCACTCTCACTCACTCCTACTTCACTCATCTCTTCCATACAACCACTTAACTCCACATCTTAACCCTTCATTTTGAAACATGTCACTTGAACGTTCATCATAATCTCTCAACCAATCTCATTCATTAGTCTCTCCAATCATCTTACATTGTTGATTAGGTATCAATGAAAGTTATAAAATACTCATCATTTATCCATTCAATATCCTCCAATTTTTTTGAGAAATCAAGCCATGGGTGATCCCACAAAGCTGGTTTACAATTTCTGAGAGGAGTTGATTTTTGTTGAAATCACATATTTTTAGAAAATATAATGATTTAAGCCTTAAAAAGTTCCATTTTAAGGATTCCAATTGAAGAGGGTTTGATCAAACGACCGTAGATCAAACCCCTTTAGATAGAACCTCGCTAGTTTTAAACCATACCTATAAATGAGTCTCCTTTACACCTATCAAAATGCTGATTAAAAATCATTTTGATTTACCTTTTGGGGGATCAAATGAATTCATTTAAAATTAATTTCAAATTTTTATGGTAGTCCTTGGAACGAGCTATCCAACGAATATAATTTTAATATGTTTTGGTTTTATTATGTATTTGTTTTTTAGTTTGATTAAATAGGTTTTTCATTGAAAATGAAGGTCTATGTTTTGCACATGTGGAAAAATAGTAGATTATCAAAAGAAAAATTTGAAATATATGAGTGCACCAGATATTGAAGTCTTTGATCTAACAATAAAAATAAAATTGAATTTCGATATATACAAAAAAAGTTAGGCATTATACAGTCGCTCTATGTTTGAATTGTAATTGGTTTGACTTCAAAACTTGATTAAAGAAAAAATATTTAACAAAAAACTATCTAACCAAGTGAAAGCACTAGATATCGGAGTTACAAATCTAAATTCGAAAGAATTGGAATTTTATCCTTCATGGAAAAAAGTTATGCATTATACAGTGTACGCCACTTTTTAAAAATGTTGTTTTCTAAAAAAAACCAGTTTTCATGGGAGATGGAAAAAAAAGTGCAATCTAGTTCCAAAAAAAATGAAAAAAATATTTTTAGAATCTACAAAAAAAATATGACAAGACTCTAGTTTGCATCATCTTCAAATTCTTCATGGTTTAGCTGCTATAGGTGCCCGAATGTGAAGATTTAGTTAAAAATAATAATTTCAGTGTCCAGTTTGACCAAAAATTGTAAACCACTATTGTAGGATCATCCCCATCTTTGCATCCATTTTGTGAATCAAGGTTATGCTAAGCTAAGAGCAATCCACATATTATCATTTACATCATTTTATGACACACAATGGAGTAATTTTAGGCATGTTTGAGGAGGTAAAATAGTTTGATTTTTTTAAATTATGTGTTTTGTGTACACGCTCACATTGATGTGGCCATTTTTTAATTGAATTTGGCCTTTTATTGATATTTCTTTATTTTCAGATTTGATAACATGATTATATGCTTCACATTATGGCATGCTCGATGGGACCCACATCTTTGAATTTAATAGTTAAGTCTATGCTTTTTAGGATTACGAGTGTATATCAAAGCTTTTGACATAGAACAATGCTTTTGATTTGCAAAACAACACTTTTGAGACAAACAGTTGCACTTTTGATACATATTTTGGTGCATCTAAGACATAATTACACTATTGATACATAGATCGATGCATCTGAAACACATATTGACTCTTCTAATTATGAATACAAAATTTTAACAATTTTAATGGATTTTATGATTGCTTGCTAATTTTGACCTCTGAAAAATCTATTGCTAACCCTTGTTTTTTTGAAACTAATAGTTATTTTGCAAGGTTTCAAAAAATTTCATCTTTTTGTTTACAAAATTTGGTTGTAGGAACAAGAGCAAAGTTACCCATTTGAGACATAGATTGATGCATTTGTTAAATATAACAAAATTTTTGATAACAA
The DNA here is from genome assembly GCA_007115665.2 of Sequoiadendron giganteum. NCBI lineage: Eukaryota > Viridiplantae > Streptophyta > Pinopsida > Cupressales > Cupressaceae > Sequoiadendron > Sequoiadendron giganteum. The sequence goes on along the minus strand of CM021109.1, from coordinate 255,761,724 downwards.
CAATGTACATATGAGAGGTAAATCATTTTTTTTGAAGATTAGTGATCTTTGGGAGAATAATTTGAAGCTGAAACTACTAACGTTGTTTGGTGTATGGTAAAGTGACATATTTTTTTAGCTTAGTTGCACACTTCGTTTGGGATTTTAAAATGAAAATGTATGCTATGTTTGTGTAGAATTTAGGCATGCATTCTCTCCTTGTGCTATGTGAGAGTCTTCAGATCAAAAGCACCTTTAGTTTAATTTATTTGCTTTATTGTTCACCCAAGGTTGTACTAGTTGTATATGCTCCCCCCTCGTGATTTGTTTAAGCCTGGGGATAGAAACACCCATATCAATCTTCATTATTATTAGGGGGCCTGTTTGGGGATTTCATCACCTCAAGGTCGATCTCAACCATATTTTTTGGTGGGGTATATAAAACAGAGAGTGAAAATTGTACCTCAAGAGTGAGCTATTGTCATGTTTGGACAAGCTTAACGACCCTTCGTTCATCGAGACTCATATAAGTGAAGAGGATAGTAGATACCATCCTATTCTTAGGCATGTAGATGACCCCTCAATTATCAAATAACACTATAAACCTTGTTTTTAGTAAGTGTAAGACCATTGCCCATCAATTTAGTGTGGTGCATGGTACAATATTAAGCCTGAAGTTACTCAACATCGTGAGGAGATAGGATATTTTAGGCTAAAGATGTCAAAACTTGAAAAGGAAGGGGAAAAGTGAGCCCTTGAACCATTGGATCCCTATCTATTCCCTCTTGAGAGTGGAATGCGCATGCACAATCCTATGGTACTTTGGGTTAGGTCCACACTAGTGCAATAATCCTACTTGAATAGAAATAAGGTTGTTTGTGTGCTTGGAGTGTTTTCTTGTTAATACTAATGTACACCATTTAGTATTATTACCTTGGATATCATTCACCATTGTGTATGTTGTGTTTATCTCTTTCCAAAATTTGAAAAAAATACCAATTATTACATAGAGTTGTGCTTCTGAGTCTAAAATTACACATCTGAGACATCATGTAACACTTCTGATTCCTAATATTCTTCTATGCATCTCCTAGTAAAAATAAAGCTTTTGATTTATACTGTAGCACATATGATATATAGAATTGTTCTTTTGAAACACACTGTTGCACTTTTAATACACAATTACGCATTAGAACTATCCTTTAGTGCATTTGAGCTATTGTTTGACACTTTAGATTCAAAGAATTGTGCTTTGCATATTGGCGTTTTTTATTTGATTTCTAAGTAAGCCTAACTTGATATATTGTGCACTTTTCTTATAGAGTTGCACATTTGAGACATAATTTGTCGCACCTAAGACCAACTTTGCCACTTTTGATAAATACTTTTTTATTTTTCTTTTGAGACACACAATTGTACTTTTGAGAAGCACAATGCCACTTTTAACTTGTGCCTAATTTTTTAGAATTCTCCAAAAGTTAATTTTCAAAGCCTTTTGACTAAATTAACCTAAAATTAAAGACCTATAACCCCATTTGTCATCCACCAACAAATTATACTTCATATCCATCTCATATCATCATTTTTTGGACTTTAGAATTAGTATCCTAGGCTTGGACAAACAATTCCCTCTCATCATTAGCAATCATCGAAATATCCAACAAATTAAATAGTCATTATTTGGTCTAGATCTTCAACCATTTATCACCAGCTTAGCTCTTTACTTCAGAATCTTCCTATTTCAAATAGGTAGTTGAGTTAGGAAAAATAATTTGTGAGAAAATGTACTTAGAAGTCTTGGCTACTTCTGAGTTAGTAAAACCCACTATCATCCTTTTACTTGGACTCATTAGTCTAGTACAAGAAAAAATTATCCAAATGTCATTTAGTGGGGAGAGTTGCACAAAGATGTCATAGAATAAGATATATCAAAATGGTTTTACTAGGAAGATAATGAACAACCCACTGTACTAGTCAAGCTTTATACTAAGGGTTTCTAGATTATCAAGAACATGGGATTTACAGGTCAAGGTGGCGTTGGAATTCATCAACAACAAATAAGAGAACTCATAGTTCTAGAAAAGAGAGAAATATCAAGGGCTTGAGTATGGGTCATTAAGTAATGTTATTCTAGACATTGAGTGTGTACTTAGAAAGGTAGCGAAAGTTTTTCCTATGGTGAAAACCTCTAATGATGATACCATTGGCTACTCTTCCATGCACATCACCGACCTATTTGAAAACACATCCATTTACACCTTAACATCCATATCATTTTCAACTTTATGTTTAATTTTTAACAATTTAGGTGATAAGAGGAATACAATGGGTCTGTTGGCGCTGGGAGGGAGTTTGTGCGGTATTCAACGAGAAGGAGAGTTTTTGAAAGATGATGTTGCATAGGTTGGTTTGGGCACGAACTTGGCTTTGGTGCCTCTGGCTCCTGGGGGTGTTTGGGTGCCCTACGAGGGCCCTTCTCCTCGGGAGGCTGGGGCTTTGGTAAGCTCTGTCCCTTCTGCTCATAATTTTTTTGTGGTGCCACCTTTTGTTTCAGCTTCTGGTGGTTTCCCTATTACTAGCTTTAGGGCCCCTTTGGGCTGCCATCAGATGTCCTTTTCTAATGCAGTTTCAAAGGATTATGCTCAACCTCTACCTTCTCCGGCTAGGGTTAGACCTTTTCCCTATGCCTATGCTTCCCCTATTGTGGTTTGTGGACCCGAGGTTGCTAAAAATGAGGATTACTACTTGAAACAAGTGTGGTTTGTAGGTTTAATGGCTTGTGGCCCTCCCTTCCTAATCTCCATGATTGGGTTTTTGAATCTTGGAAGCCTATTGTCTCGAGGTAGATTGAGCTCTATCCTAGCGCAAGGGGGTTATTCTTAGCAATATTTTCCTCTTCCGCATAGCAGGAATGTGTGTTGGACAGGGGGTGGATGTGGGGTATTCATTCACTGTCCATCAGGCCTTGGTCTCACTCTTTCAATCCTCTTACAGAGCCGCTGAATACTAGACCAGTTTGGGTTTTCCTGCCGTATCTCCCTCTCCATTTTTGGGAGGATTATTGTTATGAATCTATTGGAAATGCCATTGGATTCTTTTTGACATTGGAATCTACGACTCGGGATCTTGGGCATACTACGGTGGCTCACATTTTAGTTGATTTGGACATCTCCAAACCTCTCCATGTCGATGTGGTCTTATTGGTGGAGGAAAGATCTTGGATACAACTGCTAGACTATGAAGGCCTCCCCTTTTGGTGCAAGATATGTTTCTCCACTGGTCATTTGGCCTTTGGTTGCCCTCTTGCTCACCGCAAGGGCATTGCTACCTAGTGGAAGGATGCTCTCATAGACCATCTCACGCTTGGATCTCCCTCTTCGGATGGTTCCTCTGAGGAGGAAGACCATTCCTTGGTTGCTTCCAAGGAGTCTGAGTCTTTCTAGGCTCCTCTTTCGGCTATTCCTTTCGTGGAACCATTGTTGCCTCAAACTGCTGTCGCTATTCAGATGAAGGCTGTCCATCCCTTGTTGAACACCTTTGCTACTCCTTTGTTAGCTCTTGCCTCCTCTTTTATGCTGCTAGGTCTCTCACTGCATGGTGGATCTTGGCCCATGGTGGCTGTTGAGGATCCACTCCTCTCGCCTCGTTCAATGGAATTCAATTATGAGTCTTCCTGGTTTGTTGTGTAGAGGGAGAAGAAGGGACTCCCCAAATATGTCACTACTTCACGACCTAGGGTTAAGGGAGTCAGATTAGTCCCCTCAAGTTCTGGGGTGGTCTAGTCCTTATTTGTTGTTCGACAACTATCTGTCAGATGTTTCTCTATGTGGCTATTTTAGCCGAGCCTAGTGGATCCTGTTGTTAAGGGATCAAATCCCTTATGTTCTAAGCTTATTCTCCTAGTTCATGTCCTGGTTTGAACTAGATTCTTTTTGGCCCTGAGGGTTATTTGTGTGAAGGGTACAACACCCTGCAAATGTTGCTTATTTAATCAAAAAAATCCATATCATTCACATCTCTCTCACAAAATTACAACCTTCCACTTAATTACCTCAACTTATCAATTGGACCAACAAGGACCACCGATTCTAGACATGTTTCAAAATGATGAAGCTATTGCAGAACTTATAGGACTTAGAGAAAACATACCACTTGGAGATCACAAAGAAAGATTTACCATAGAGATTGATACACAAGCATAATTTTGGGGGAAATCAAATCCTTAAGTCAGAAGAGTAGAAATATGAAAATAAGAAAATAATCCCCTAGTGAAAACCACAACATGTGGAATTTTTCAGATCTAGAAAAGTAACAGTAAAGGATGTATCCAAGGGTAAAGAATCTTTGAGGCACTTGTGGATGAAGGATTTGACCTCCCAATTATTGCTAAATATCAAGAGAGATCCCTATTATTAATAGAAGCATCAAAAGAGATAAATGTTGGAACACTTGATAGTCCTAAGATCACATTCTTCGCAACATAACTGACACAAGAGGAAAAGAAGAATTTCACAACATTACTTGAGATATGGAAGTGAACTTTGCTTGGTCATATGCAAACATGCTAGGACTTGATACAAATTTGGTAGTCCATCATTTTTCGGTCTATCTAGAAGCTAAACTAGTAAAATAAAAACTATATAAAATGCATCCTCATATTGTACTATTAGTCAAAGTGGAACTGTAAAAACTCCTAGATGATGGATTGATCAGACCTATAGACTATCCAAAGTGGGTATCAGATGTTTTCCCTATTGCAAAACCCACTAGGCGCATCCACATTTGCACAAATTTTAGATATTTAAACAAGGCTTGTTGAAAAGATAACTTTCCAATACCAAACATTGACATCATTGTAGATTTGACAACAAGAAATGAGATGATTTCCCTCATGGATGGTTTCTTTAAATACAATCAAATCCATATAGCACAAGAAGATCAACATAATACCACTTTCACATGTCCTTAAGGTACTTATTGTTGGAACATAATGTTGTCATATCCCCTAGATACCTTGCTAAATATTTTGCATGACCCCTAGCCCCAACGTAATTTGGACTAGGGGTGGATTTTGAATTTTTCTTATGTACATATATATATAAATGTGTGTGTGTTGATTGTGAAAATTGATGTTAACATTAATGAATGTGATTATTAATCTTATTATGTTATTTTAAATTTGATGCATTGAATTGTTTAGCCTAACTTAGACTAATAACTTGGTTGTTGGACTTGTGTGAGGTTTTTCATTGGCTACAGGTACTCGAGGCACATGATGAGGCATAGTTTTTGGCCTTGTGGGATGAGAGATAATCAATTGGTAATGTCATTCTAGTGCCAAGACCTTGCCTGCAATTTTTGAAAACTTGAAGTTCATTTAATCCTAGGAACTTAGTTGTCTATTAATTTCCATAGCTATCTACTCCGGCTAGATGAGGACACCAAAATAGCTTGATTCATTCAGATCAATTAAGAATGTCGAATAATGTTACAATTTATTAAGGAATGGTAGATAGATAAACAATATATATATATATATATATATATATATATATAATAATAAATTTAAAAAGTTAGAATAAGTAAATAAATAAATAATAAATCATAAAAAATAAGAATCTATGAAGTAATAAATTAAAAACAAATTAAATAACCAAAACTATATTACTATCTAGGCACCTTATAAAAATCATGGGTAACTAAATAAAGTCTATTCATCGAAATTCTCGAGAATGAAATAGAGAAGCAAAAATAATGAAATAGAGGGCATTCGAACAACAAACAACATTATGGCATAACTCTCCACCCACGATAGGGACCAAAGAATTTAATGGGAACGAGAGCAAGCATGGAGGAGAGGAGGGGTGGTCATGACATTAATGGGAATGGCACCCCAGTTCAAGCTGCCCAGTCTTTAGGATGTGCAATGAAAAATGTGCTTTCCTTTATAATCACCTCCAAACTTGAAAAAAAGGGATGCTAGAAGCTTGTGAAGGATCAGAGAGAGGAGATGAAAGTATAGCGGTACAGATTTGGGAAGGCAAAGGCAACTAGGGCTTCTTTTAGTGCTACCTCAGACGCCATACACTTGGAAGTTTCACTCTCAGGTTTTAAACCCCCTTCTCCAGCTGTAGATTTTGATTATAATACAATATCCATAATAAAATATTACTTTTGGCTTTGGATCATCAGAGAAAAAACTAGGGATGGTCTTAAGGTTGCAAAACTCTCATAAATCTTTGATCATTTTCCTAAAATCTATCTCTTTTCTATTGTTAATAATGATACTTTGTAAATGAGGGTTATAGTTGGTTTTAATTGAAGTTTGACCTTGCAACCTAAGCCTTATATTTTTATTGATATTCTATATTATACTCGATCATTCTTTGTTTATAATGGGGTTTCAATGTAAGTCTATGGAAGCTTGTATTTTTATAGAGATTAGAAGGATAAATCAAAAACCCAAATTTCAAGAGTCTCTTTGAAACACATTTCCATCAATATATCAAAACCTTCGCTTCAACACTGCAAGTGGAAAATCATACTCTTCAAATCCCAGGATTCAAAACTTGGCTGTAATTGAATGTGATAAATGGTGTCTATGCCACCAATCATAGGTTCTTAAACCATAATCAATATGTTGTCTAAATATGGGGTGCAACACATAAATGAGTTGAGAATGTGTAGAAGGGGTGGTTCTACAACCAGGCTATTTGCAACCTTACTATTAGAAAACTACTCTTGTTCACTCTTCATACTAGCTTGAGTTCGCTAGAAACTCTCACTAAAACATTTATTGCTTTATTTGATTAACCATAACAACTATCATGATTGTAATCAAGAAATTCATATAAAATAAAAGGATGTCATTGGTTGCTGCCAAAAACATCAATACCTTTATTAGTATTAGAAGGAAGAGATAAAATAACATAAATATTTAATGTAGGAACCATGAACCATTAACCATAGTCATGGAAGGAGTGATAAAGGTGCTGCTCACCGTATCACCATAGCTGCTAGCTATACAAATCAATTCTACCTCTAAAGTTTCCCTTTTTTTGTAATATATTACCCTAGCAGAAGGAAGGATAGGAAGATTATGAAGTTATGTTTTTTCTCAACAAATTAGGAGTTACATACCTATATTATTATTATCAATCATGCTCTTAAAGAATGCTAAATCTGCACACCACCATATTGCACTGTTGGCTGCTACGATTGGCAAAAAATATGACATGTTCAGTTGGCTGTTAGGATAGCCATATTTAATCACATAATTAATTTCTACCATGTATTGCTGGCTACCATGGCTGTCATAGTTAATCATCTGGTTAATTATTGATATGCTGGTTGGCTACTAAGACAGTCTTATGTGATCAAGTAGAAAATTTCTATTATGTTATGAGACACAGTCATGTATGGGTCCTTGTTTGGAAATATATCGAGGGATTAAAAAAATGAAATGTGTATCAACCACAAATATCAAGGGGTTGGTTAGTTACCTCTACCCGCAATAGGAAGGAGTCTATGAGTGTGTAATGCTTCCTTATGAAATATTTGTTAATTCCATACATGGCTGCAACTAAGTCTGGAACCTGCTTAATCACGTTAGGGACCTATCTTATAGTCATAGTGCTAAGAGAAATCAAGGAGCCATACTTTTAAGCTTGAGATTGATAGGTTTCTAGGGGTTGTACTTGATCGAGATGGTTAGTAGTCAAGGAGAATTCTGTGCCAGTGATTGATAACCTTGGTTGCTTAGCCGTCCGATGGACTGTAGGGAAGAAAGTTCTTAACAAGCTCAAGTAGGTAACATACAAATCACCTTATAACTATTGGTAAATGGTATCTTAAGTCTACCATTGATAGGAACACCTTGAGATTTGGTCACTGGGGAGATATTCTATACACTACTTATGGGTTTGAATGACAACTCTCTCTCACCATGGGCCACATAATCCGCTTCGAGGGGTGGATAGGGTTTGAATCCACTTTGGTTGGGATCATTTTGCACCCCACCATAATCCAGAGCAAACCATGGACATAGAGCCTTCTTGAATCGTAAAACATTTAAGGTATGTGCACTTCATAATGGCAACAAATATTCTATTGGTTATTGAAGTAAGCTTTTATTTACAAGATGTATATTGACATGATTATTAAGAAGTGCTAATTTATCTTGATTTTGTTTAATTTTTAGTTAAATTCTAAGTATTCTTTATAATGATAAAAACAAAAATTATGCAAAAATTCTTCCTTTCATTGGGGTTGATGTCACATAGGTATGAGAGCCTAGAACTTGACTCTAGGACCTAGGTGCTCACTCTTTTTTTGCACTAATATGACTATTTGGTATTGTCAGTCATGGGTCGTGGAAAGAAAGTAAAAGGAAAGAAGGTCTCAAGAAAACAACACCCCCGACGAAAGGAACCAGAGGGATCCAAAGCACCTATTATCGTAGGGTCAAACAAAGAAATCAAACCCATATAAGACACTGAGCCTTTGGAAGAAATGACTAAACAATTAAAACTATAGAAAGGAAAGGAATAGATAAACTTGACAAGGATCATGAACCATCAAAGAAATTCCCTCGACCAACCCCTAAACCCATGTCCTCAGCTATTCGAGACTTCCCCTTTGGTTGTGGATGCAATGCTCCTATTATCTCTAAGGAAGCCATTGCAAAATATAATCGTGTCCATGCTATTGTGTCTTAAATGTTGGAACCTCAGATGAGGAAGAACCCAAAGAGGAGTATAATCCTAATTTGTAACTAGAACTATATACAAGACGATGAACTAGTACTAAATAAACATCATCTCACTTATGTAAAAACTGCTAAAAATTAATGACAAATATGAAGATATAATATATATATTTTAAGTCAAATTGCTACCAGGGGGGTAGCTCCCATTGTATTGGCGAGAAGGAAAATGCAAACGTCTTCTCCTACAATAGGATAGAACAATGGTCCCATGTGACCACCCAAACAGTGGTTGAGCTAGAGAGCAGGCCAAAGCCTCAAGAAGGGAGAGACTCCTCCGACCTCAACAAAAAAGTTAAATCTTTCCAGGTGGCTCTGTCAGAAGAAATAATTTGATTTTCTATTTGATTAATGGCGTGGTTAGGCAGAGCATCCGCCAAGCTATTGGCTTCTCTAAAGACATGCTTGATAGAGTAATCTGGTAGCTTGTGCAACAACATGTGAATACGGTCAATCCAACAAGCAAGTTTCCAATTCAGGGTCTGTCAAGTGATGGTGGCTCTTATAGTGTTGAGGGAGTCACCTTCTATTTCAAAGGGTGCTTGGTATTTATGGCATCTCAGAAGACCTTCGTATAGAGCAGAGAATTCTGCTTCATTTCTTGTTCCTATTGGAAATTTGACAGAGCCAACTTCAATTAGAGCTCCCAAATGGTCTCGAATAATGAATCTAGCTCCGGAGGCCCCATCAAAATTTATCTTCAATCGCCTAGAGGGTGGACATGACCACTTAGCCATATTTTTGCTTGAATTTTAGGGTGATTGAAGGGAGAGCGCCTGAGCAGGAGGTTTCAATCCATCCCAAATGATAGTCATTTCCTTGTCCCATCTTATGTACTTCCTTGCCTTTGATTTGTGCACTTTACAATTTAGATGCTCAACAATCCCAATTTCAATTCGGGCAATTAGTGAGGCTGTAGACATTTGTTTGTTCTTGAAAATACGAGCATTTCTCTCTTTCCACAGTAGCCACACAATCATAGTGGGGACTTCCACCCAGAGACCTCTCTATAAAGAGCCTATTTTCTTCGGCCACCCATGAAGAACTTCAACAATCAAGTTTTGGAGAGGCCCTTGCCACCCAATTTTGAGCTGGAAGAATTTCCAACAACCTTGAGTGATGTCACATTGGAGAAGTAAATGGTCCAATGTTTCTACGTTTCGGTAGCATAAAGGACAACAAAATGGACCCGTAAATCCCAGTCACACCAATCTATCTCCAATGAGAATGCACTGGTGCAAGATAGTCCACATGAAGGCACCCGCCTTCATGTGAACTTCAAGATTCCAACAAAGGTGGGAGGGCCAGTTGGGGCATCTTTCCATAGCTTCCTGTATTGCATAGCCCAATCTAACTGAATATTGGCCAGTTTTGGTGACACACCAAACAATTTAATCATCTTCCTCTTTCATGAAAATCCGTCGGTTGGAAAGTTCAGATTCTAAGATAAGCCGAGCCGGGTCCTCCAACTCATGAAGTGGAATCCAAGAGTACGAGGGGACACCATCCTTGTCCAAAATTTTGATGTAGTTGGACACTTGATGACCATATTTCTCAGTTAAAACGGTTGTCTTCTCTTGAAAACTAGGAAGCTCCGATAGTGGCCTATAGCCATCCCAAGAGTCGGTCTAGAAGTTGGCCAATTTCTCATTGTTGATTTTCCAAGTTAAATGTTCTGTGATGATGGGCCTGCACTTGAGCATAAAGTTCCACAGATGGGACCCATGACGAGGATTTGCAATTGTCAATATTCTCAATGAGAAATCACTATCGAGATATTTGGACCTTAGGATTTTACTCCATAGAGCGTTTGGATCGCTATACATTCTCCAAATTAATTTGGCACCCAATGCAAGATTTTGTTTTCAGAAGTCTTTGATTCCTGCACCGCCCTCAGAGGGAAGTTTTTTCGTCATGTCCCATGAAATCAAAGGGATCCACCTAACATCATTTGAGACCTCCCATAAAAAGGACCACAAGATTCCATTAAGCTCTTTTTCTACTTTAGGAGTTATTTCCATGCATGCCGGGTTGTTGATCAATATCGCTACTAGGACATATTTGATCATGAGGATTCTCCCTGCCAATGTGATCCATTTCCCTTTCCATGATTTTTCTTTCCTCTCAACTTTGGCGATGGATTCTTGCCAAAGGGAAGAATGGATTTCCCCTTGAAAAAGAGGTAGACCCAAATAAGTGCCTGGAAGACCATCCGTACTGACATCAAGAATGGCGAATATATTTCTTTGCATGATCTTCTTGGTATTAAAGAAGTAAAGTTTTTATTTCTCTTTGTTGATCAATTGTCCTGAGCACATAACATAGTGATCCAGCAATGACTTTATTATGGATGATTCCTTAATGGAGGAAATCTCGTATAGGAGAGTGTCATCAACAAAGAGTTGATGAGAGACCGATGAAAGATTGTTCATTATCTTAACTTCGTGCCATTTGCCGTCATGCACCATCTTGGATATCCTTCAACTGAGAGCTTCAACCAATATAACAAATAGAAACAAAGAGATTGGGTCACCTTGTCGCAACCCCCATACACCTTTGAAAAAACCACACAGACTCCCATTCACAATGATTGAGTAGCGTGGGGTGGAGATGCAAGAAAAAATCAGCTTTATCCATTTATGGTGGAAACCGAATTTCTCCAGCACTTTCATCAGGAAACGCCAACTTACACGGTTGTATGCTTTGTTTATGTCGAGCTTCAAGAGCATACAATTTGAATTCCTAGTCTTGATAGAGTGGATGGCCTCATGGGTGACAATGATCTCGTCAACAATGTTTCATCCTAGAAAAAAGCCACTTTGTTCTAGAGAGATTATGTTTCACAGAAGGGATTTGAGGCGGTTGGCTAAGACCTTCGTTATTATCTTATAGATTGTGTTGCACAATGCAATTGGTCTAAAGTCAACAAAGGTGAGATATGAGGGTTTCTTCCGGATGAGGGCGATGCTTGTGCAGTTGAAATCCATTAAGATCTTCCTATATTTACTTGCTTCTTTGAAAACCTCCCAGATGTCATGACACAGGAAGGACCAACATTCATGGTAGAACACCGCAGTGAAACCGTTAGGGCCGAGCGCTTTGTCCGGGTGTAGTTGGAAGACCACAAATTTTACTTCTTCTAAAGAGATGACATAGTTGAGCATATTGTTGTCTGCTTTGCTTAACAAGTTTAGAATTTGGTCCAACAATGCACCGTGTAGAGAGTCAAAGATGTCATCTCCAACCAATAGCTATTTGAAGAAATTGACCACTTCATTTTGAATATCCTCATTTTTACTGAGTGCTTCACCCTCCATATTTTGGATACTCGAGATTCTGTTTTGGGAGCGACGTTGCTTGGTGGAGTTGTGAAAAAAATTTGTACTAAGATCACCCTTGGCTAGCCAAGTTTCTCTTGAATTTGACTTCCAGTATATTTCTTCCCTTGCCAGTATTTCCTTGTGATCTATCAGCAATTATTTCTCCCTCAAGTAGTCCTCGGTATACATTCCTTTTGTAATGATTCTTTCACTGAGTTCCCTTAGTTCATCTTCAACTCTCTCTTTTTCCTTAAAGATATTTTTGAAGGAGGATTTGTTCCAGGCTTTTAGATTCCTCTTCATTGTTTGGAGCTTTTTTGAGAATTTGAACATTTGGGTGCCATCCGCGACAGGAGCCTCCATCCACCATTTTTCCATTAGATTCTTTATTTCAAGATCCCTAAGCCACATCCTTTCAAATCTGAACTGACATCTTGGCAGAGGGTAATCCAAGGAAAGTTTCAACATGACCGGGTAGTGATTTGAGCCCACAAAGGGTTGAATTTTTGCTTCCGCAACAATGTTACTAGAAAGCCATCCCTCAGTGAGCAGGAATTTGTCCAAACTTTCGGATATGTTGGTGAAGCCACGCCTCTGATTGGTTCAAGTGTAGTCACCTTTGGTAGGGACCATATCAATTAGCTTGCAGCTATTTAAAAATTCTGAGAAATCTTTCTGAGATAGGGAGCTCTTTGAACTGCCCCCCTTTTTTTCTTCTAGATCCAAAATTGTGTTAAAGTCTCCACCAATGACTACATTTATGCCATTTAAATTCTCAAGGGATGATCCCACCACTTCCCAAAGTTTCCATTTGTCATATGTTCTTGTTGGGCCGTAGATGTTGTATAAGATGAAAGACAAAGAAGAAGATAAACATCTTACTTTTATTGAAAGCCAATTGGGCTTGCTTTGAAGGGGTTTGATTTGGAGATTGTGGGGATTCCATAGGATCATTAGACCACCAGAGGAACCCAGAGCAACAGATTCAATGCCATTCCATTACTTACAATGCTTTATAAATGAAGTAGACTCTCTAGAACAAAGTTTTGTTTCTTGGAGAAGCACAATGTTGACCAAATATTTTTCAATAAGGCGTTTGGTCAGGCGCCTTTTGTCAGGGGCATTAAGGCCTCTGACGTTCCATGTTAGTATCTTCATTTGTGGCTAAGGGAGGGGGCTCCTCCCTTAGATCTCATAAGGTATTTGGTTATTGACGATTGGTCATCTTTCAGGGCAAGCTCTTATCTCTTTTGTCTATTTGATTTCCTGCTAGATTTCTTTGCTGAAATATTAAGGCCTATATCCAATAAGTTCACCATGAATTGGCTTATTGAATGGGTGTTGATGATGTCCAATTCATCCTCAACATCCTCCATTTCGGAGTTATTTGGAACCTCCACCTCCAGAGAATTCCCCTCATGTCGAATGATGGCCAAATTGTTTTCGCTGGGCTTGCTTTCTAGAGGGGCGGCGGGGGCACTGGTGACCTTTGGTTCCAACACTATTTTTTGAGTCCATCACTGCCTCAACATTGGTTTCAGCTTCCTGCACTACTCCTCCATGTGCTTGCGGATTTTGTAGCGAAGGCAGAATAATTTTAAAGTTTCAATCTGAATCTCTTGGAGCCACATGTCGTTCTTTGTTTGTAATTCTATTTGGCTGGGGATGGAATTGATCGTAAGGATTCTAATGTGCACGTAAGAGAGGGTCTCTCCATTCCTCATGTCAACATCTATAAATTTCCCTAGACTATTTCCAATTTACCCAAGGACCCCCAGGGACCAGTATTCCAAGGGAAGATTGTATAAACGGATCTAGATACGACCATCGGGCGGCTCAATAATCAGCGGGTTGAATTTTGGGATCCAAGGCATCAAATACAGATGGGAGCCATTTCGGGTCCAAGGCCCGTGTAACAAAATCGACTTCCGACCTTCCTCTAAATTGAATAAAGCCGTGAAGAAGCCCTTAGGCAAAAAATTGACAATCACATCATCCTCCCAATTCTGAGAGATCCATTCTTCAATTTCTTTGTGAGATGGCTTAATTCCTAAGAACTTCCTGATGACGCATTATTTTTGAAGAATGTCTATGTCTTTGGAGACTACATCAGATACATTAATGCAGATCTACACCTGACCCTCGCCATCACACCTCTGCTCTGGGCTCCACATTTATGCCTTGGTCCAAAAACTATATGAATGGATTTTATTTTCTTTTTATGTTGTGAATCATATGTTGCGTATGAGTTTTGCCATAATTCTAAATTTGATAAAAGGAAAGATTTAAAACAAAATAATAAAAATACTTAAATAACACTTTCTTTTATCTCTAAAATCAATTTAATTCAATGAGGAGAATGTTAAGGAGGGGAACAATCCATAGCCTCGTTGCAATTCTACGAGAAAGTAGGGGTGTGTCATCTCCACCTCCTACCATACTGAAAGAATTACAGGCTGAATTGAATGCACTTTGTGCAAAAATAGCATCCCAGGAGCAACAAATTGAGGATCTGATGAGGAAAAAGGAGCAAGGAACTAATCACAACACTAAAATAGGAATTGAAGAGTCAGATAAGGAATATGATGTGCATATAAGTCAAGAACATGAGAGAAGCTCTAGAATTCCCACCTACAATCACTCTATGCCATAGCCGCAATGAGGAGTGGGAAAAGATCCATTGATTTGAGAATTAAAGAAAATGTGAGCCCCTAAGTTTGAAGGGGTTGGAGATGGGGATGCCACTAAAGCATGGATCATAGGAATAAAGAAGTATTTTGGGTTGACGGAACTAAGTGCCAATACTAAGGCTAGGATCGCCATCTATCACCTAGAAAGAGAAGCCTCACTATGGTGGGATCACTTGACAGAAATAAAAAAACTATGATATCAGTCCAAAACATTGGGACAAGTTCATCAAGTTGTTTCGCAAGGAGTACCTATCTTCTCATCATCAAAACCAAAAGATGATCAAATTCCATACACTATGCCAAGGAGCAATGTCGGTAGCCGAATACAAGTCCAAATTCATAAGCTTGCTCTGTCATGTGCCTTATATGATAGAAGAAGAGGATTGGGTGAAATTTTTTATCTTAGGATTGAATAAGAATATTCTATATACAACCAAGCTCACTCGACCTAAAAACTTAAATTAGGTTGTGGAGGTAGCTATGGTTGTTGAAGAAAGGCATATGAGCAAGCAAAAATGCAAAGAAACAACTCATTCCTCCAGTTACTTAGATAATAAATAGAGGGATAATCCAAAGGTTAAGTCTAAAGGAAAGGCTTCTCAGAAGTTTATGAGGGGCCGAAAATATATGGAGAACTGTGGGTCAGAAGGTCAAAAATAAAAAGGAGACAAAAGAAAAAATTCATCTAGGTAAGTGGCACAAGGCGATTCCTCAAGAGATAAGGAATGTAGAAAAGGACTAGTGAATGGATGTTGGACATGTGGAGGCAACCATTATATGAGTATGTGTGCCAAGAATACAAACAAAACCACCAATCCCACCACCAAATTTATGCATCCGTGGATAATCGCCAAGCAAATCAACATGCCCCACTAATAGAACTTCATGGTACACTTCTCAATGAACCTATTTCTATTCTAGCAAATTTAGGAGCCACGTATAGTTTTGTTTCCTCCAATTTAATTAAATGATGTAAAATTGATCATAAGAGTCTTAGGCGAGATGAGATGGAGGTTGAGTTTGGGTTGGGTAAGACACAAAAGATCCAATATTGCCTAATTGACCTAGGGATTATAGGGACCAAGGTGGATCTATGGGTATATTAGGGTCCTACGACTTAATCCTTCAGATGGATTGTTTCCAAAAGAACAAAGCCAAGTTGGATTGCTACAACAAGAGGATTGAATGTATAGAAGACCAAGGGAGGTCAGTGGTTCTTCAAGGAATTAGGAGGCCAGTGGTTGTAAGAATGATCTCAGCCATGCAAGTCAAGAGGGAAATGAGAAAGGGAATAAAAAAATATCTAGTAAAGATAAAAGAGGGTAATGATGATCCCACACCTAGCATTGAAGACCATCCCATCCTATAGGAGTATCATGATGTCTTTCTGGAGGAATTGCAAAGATTTCCTCCTAAGTGAAAATTGAATTTCATAATAGATCTAGTTTCAAGGATTGAACCTATCTCAAAATATCCCTATAGAATGAACACTGCTGAATTACAAGAGCTTAAGATGAGTTGCAAGATCTAATGGAGAAAGGATTTATTTTTCCTAGTGTGTCCCCTTGGGGAGCTCTAGTGTTTTTTATTAAGAAGAATAGAACATTGAGGTTGTGCATAGATTACCAAATGTTGAACAAGGTAACCATTCAGAATAGATATCCCCTACCTAGAATTGATGACTTGTTTGATCAAATGAAGGTGGTTGCTATCTTTTCCAAAATAGACTTAAGGCCAGGTTATCACCAGTTAAGAATAATAGAAGAAGATATTACAAAGGAATCTTTCAGAACCAGGTATGACCATTATGAGTTCTTGGTGGTGCCTTTTAGCCTAACAAATGCCCCCTCTACTTTCATGAGTCTTATGAACCATGTTTTCCATGACTACTTGGACAAATTTGTGCTAGTATTTTTGGATGATATACTAATCTACTCTAAAAATATCCAAGAGCATGAGGATAATTTAAGAATAGTTTTACAAAGGTTGAGAGATCATAAATTGTATCGAAAATTTTCCAAGTTTTATTTCTTTAAGCCTAAGGTGCATTATCTCGAACATATCATATCAGCCCAAGGAATTGTAGTGGATCCAACCAAGATACAAGCCATTGTAGAATGGACTATTCCTAAGAATGTGGTCGAAGGAAGGAGATTAATGGGTTTGGCAGGATATTATCAATGATTCGTAGATAAATTCTCCAAAATAGCTAACCCTATAACCTCCCTTTAACGAAAAGGAAAGAAGTTTGACTGAACAAAAAAATGTGACAGTTCTTTCAAAAAGTTGAAGGAAGCTCTTACCACCGTACCAATCTTGCAAGTGCCCGATCCAAAAAAAGAATTTGTAGTATGGAAAAATGCATCTTTGTATGGGTTAGGTGGAGTACTAATTCAAAATGGATGAGTGATTTCCTTTGAGTCTAGGAAATTGAAGGATCATGAACTCAAATACCCCACCCATGACTTGGAGTTGGTGGAAATCGTGCACCCCTTGAAGGTATGGAAACACTATTTGGTAGGAAGACCCTTTAAGTTGAATACTGATCATAAAGGATTGTAATATATATTCACCCAACCCAATTTGAATGCACGTCAAAGAAGGTGGTTGGAATTCTTAAGCAATTATGAGATAGAAATCTCACACGTTAAGGGAAAAGAAAACTAGGTTGGAGATGCCTTAAGTAGAAGGGCTAAACTAGCCGTAATCTCTTAGCTAAAGCTTGAATTTCCAAAAAATATCCAAAAAATGTAGGAACGATACCCCTTTTTTAAAGTAAACGAGGTTAGAAGTGCAACGCACGATTAATCCAATTGAGTACCATGTGGGAAATGATGGGGTCCTTCGCTATTTGAATCAAATTTATATACCTGAAGAGGGAGGCTTAGGACTAAAAATTATTGTAGAAGGCCATAACGTGCCTTATCAAGCAAATCTTGGGGTGACTAAAATGTATGCAGACTTAAAAATTCATTACTTTTGGACATGGATGGAAAATAAAATAGCTAGTTATGTCATTGAGTGTCTTGAATGTTAGCGAGTTAAAGTGGAACACTGTCATCCTGCAGGAACACTCTATCCCCATGACCTACCACATAATAAATGGTCGGTAATTTCCATGGATTTCATGAAAAGATTGCCCAAAACTCAGAATCAATATGACAATATTTTAGTGGTGGTTGATAAACTAACCAGAGTAGCACACTTCATACCAGGCAATGTGAAGGATGATACCCCACTTTTGGCTAAAATATTCATAAAGAAAGTCATTAGATTGCATGAGATTCCTGAGGTAATCATTTCTGATAGAGATAAGTTGTTTAATTCTAGGTTTTGGACCTCTCTTATGACCACATTAGGAACCAAAATCAATTTTAGCACTGCTTACCACCCTGAACAACCGACCAAATTGAAAGAGTTAACTAGGTTATGGAAGACATGCTTAGAATGTATGCCATGGATCAACTCACTAAGTGGGAGGAGTATCTACCATTAGTAGAATTTGCATATAATAATTCATACCATTCTTCCATCCAAATGGCCCATTCAAAGCTTTGTATGGCAAAAAGTGTAGAACACCTATAGGATAAGACAATTTAGAAAATCGTGTAACTATTGGGTTGAAAATTCTTCAAGAATATGACAATCAAGTGAAAATTATAAGAGAAATACTGAAAGAGGCTTAAAATCATAAAAAAAGTTATACAGATGCCAAGTAGACACCAAGATATTTTTTAGTAGGTGACAAGGTGTTCTTGCGTGTTAGACCACATCAAAGCTTAATAAAGTTTGGAAAAGCTGCTAAATTAGCTCCACGATACATAGGGAATTTTGAGATACTTGAGAAAATTATTTGTGTAGCTTGTCAACTGGCTCTCCTATCGTCTCTCTCTCGCATTCATAATGTATTCCATGTATCACTTCTTAAGAAATATATTGCTAACCCCACACATGTAATTGATTGGAAAGAACTACAAGTGGAAGATGCTAGAGATATCCACCTTGGATCACTTGCAATCTTAGACAGGCGCAACCTACAGTTGCAAAACAAAACTATCCAACAAGTTAAGGTCCTATGGGACTAATATGGGGAACAAGGGGCTACTTGGGAAGATGAAAATATAATAAAAGTAGAATATCCATACTTATTTAATTAAGTTGAGCCGACTTAATCCTAACGGGGGGAGTATGTCATATCCCTTAGATACCTTGCTAAATATTTTGCATGACCCCTAACCTCGATGTAATTTGGACTAGGGGTGGATATTTTAGATTTTTTTATGTGGACATATATAAATGTGTGTGTTGATTGTGAAACTTGATGTTAACGTTAATGAATGTGATTATTAATCTTATTATGTTATTTTAACTTTGATGCATTGAATTGTTTAGCCCAACTTCGAATAATAACTTGGTTGTTGGACTTGTGTGAAGTTTTTCATTGGTTGCAGGTACTTAGCATGCATGATGACGTGGATTTTGTGGTCCTGTGGGATGAGAGACAATCAATTGGTAATTTCATTCTAGTGCCAAGACCTTGCTTGTAATTTTCGACAACTTGAAGTTCATTTAAGCCTAAGACCTTAGTCGTCTATTAAATTTCCATACCTATTTGTTTCGGCTAGATGAGGACATCAGAATGGATTGATTCATTCAAATTAATTAAGAATGTTGAATAATGATAATTTATTAAGGAATGGTAAATAGATAAATGAAATTTAAAAATATATAATAATAATAAATAGAAAAAAGTTAGAATAAGTAAAAAATGAATAATAAATCATAAAATGTAAGAACCCATGAAGTAATAAAATAAAAACAAATTAAATAACCAAAACTATATTACTAACTAGGCACCTTATAAAAATCATGGGCAACTAAATAAAGTCTATTAATTGAACTTCTTGAGAATGAAATAGAGAAGAAAAAATAAAATGAAATAGAGGGCATTTGAATAACAAATGCCATTATGGCACAAATCTCCACGTACGATAGGGGACCAACAAATTTAATGGGAATGGGCACAAGTGTGGAGGAGAGGAGGAGGGGTGGCCATGCCATTAACAGGCATGGCACCCTAGTTCAAGGTGCCCAGTCTACAAGACACACAAGGAAAAACACACTTGCCTCTATAATCATCTCTAGACTTGAAAAAAAGGGACGCCAAAATCTTGTGAAGGAGCAGAGAGAGGAGATGAAAGGATAGTAGTGTAGAGGTGGGAAGGCAAAGGCAACTAGGGTTTCTTTCAGTGCTACCTCAAATGACATATACTTGGATGTTTCCATACTAGGTTTTAAACCCCTTTCTCCAGCTGTAGATTTTTATTATAATACAGTATCCATAATAAAATCTTAATTTTGTCTTTGGATCATTTGAGAAAAAACTAGGGATGGTCTTAAGGTTGCAAAAAACTCATAACTCTTTGATCATTTTCCTAAAAACTGTCTCTTTTCTACTGTTAATAATGACACTCTATAAATGAGGGTTATAGTTGAAGTTTGACCTTGTAGCCTAAGCCTTAGATTTTTACTGATATTCTATATTATACTCGATCATTCTTTGTTCATAATGGGGGGTTCAATGTAAGTATATGGAAGCTTGTATTGTTATAGAGATTAGAAGGATAAATCAAAACCCCTAACTTCAAGACTCTTTTTGAAACATATTTTGATCAATATATCAAAACCTACACTTCAACACTGCAAGTGGAAAATCATACTCTTCAAATCCCATGATTCATAACTTGGCTGTAACTGAATGTGATAAATGGTACCTATTCCACCAATCATAGGTTCTTAAACCATAATCACTATGTTGTCTAAATATGGGTGCAATGCATAAATTAGTTGAGAATGGGTAGAAGGGGTGTTTCTACAATCACATTATTTGGAACCTTACTGTTAGAAAAATACTCTTGTTCACTCTTCATACAAGCTTGAGTTCTCTAGAAACTCTCACTAAAACATTTATTGCTTTATTTAATTAACCATAACAACTATCATAATTGTAATCAATAAATTTGTATAAAGTAAAAAGATGTCATTGGTTGTTGCCAAAAGAATTCATACCTTTATTAGCATTAGAAGGAAGAGATAAAATAACATAAATATTTAATGTAGGAACCATGTGTAGACATCTAATTTTGATCACTTCCACATGGTCAAAATCTTCTACTCTATTAGTCTATTTCATTAATAATGATTAAATAATTTATTTAATCATTATTTAATTTTCTACCTAAGGTTCCTAAAGTATATAATTGAATAATTAAATACTTAAACCTTACACCTTTTTCTTCTCTAAATTAAATAAATAAGACAATTTATAATATTTAGTCACTTAACCTTTTAATTAAAAATCAATTTTTAAATTCCTCACCTCCTCTCTCCTTGTCACATCCTCCATAATCTTCATCTAATTTGGATTAAATAAATTAATCCATGATTAAGATGTGCTCCACTAAATCAAGATTAGTGTCACATCCTTCATAATCTCCCACCTGCTTCTAATCTCTCATTAATTATCCTAATCTTGTGTTTGCACAACCTTAATCAAGGTCATTAGCCACATTTAGCATACCTTTTTTTAGTCAATCTTTTCACTTGCCTTTCTTGGCCTTGACCCCCTTTCCCATGTGAATTTTTAATTCACATTTTATCCTTCCAAGGCTTACCCTATCCCCATGCAAGTTCTAAAAAAATTGATTTTTCATTTTACATGTGCCAAAGACTTCTAGAAGTTTAGACTTGTCACATCTCTCACATGTGAAAAATCCCCACCTTTTTGGAAACCCTCTCTTATCCATTAGACTCTCCCAAGCATGTGAATTTTTAATTCACATTTAATTCTCCAACCACCTTTCCATTCCCCATGGAGATTTTTGAGGAATTCTAAAATTTCTCAAATATATTTTTCATCCTCATTTGGGGACAAGAAGTTCCTTTTTGAGGAAATATTCTCATCCTCCAAGGTACCTACATGGTACTTTCCCTTCCTCCACATCAGGTAAATTTCTTCCACCTCACTCTCACATCATCTCATCTTAAGCCATCTCACATTCCACATGTCAATATGTGAGGGCTTTTGAGTCCTCAACTCAACATAGCCCTCCATTTTGGCCTTATTGACTTAATATCAACCGTTGAATTCTCTAGAGAATTCAAATTGTTCTATAAATACCCCCTCCTTCCTCTCATTTTATAAAATTATGCTTTTGTTACCAAACTCTTGCTACTTTTCCATTTCAACATTTCTTGCCTTCACCATAGCATTTGAATCACCATTATCACACCCTCATTCATCCTACATCTCATCTTGCATCTTTGATCTCATTTTTCATCCAAGGAGCATGCAAAGCACATAATATCAAGGGCCAACCAAGGAATTTGTAGAACAAAGGTATAATCACTTATTGTTTTATTTCATCTTGTTTCCTTGCTTATCATTCCTTAGGCTAATCTTAAGGTGCACTCTTTGTGTTCTTCCTTTTATTGATTTATTAGTTTGTTTGACATCTTTATAATAGGGAAAAAATTTAAGGGATCACACCATGAACCATGAACTGAAGTCACAAAAGGAGTGATATAGGTGCTTCTTACCATATCACCACAATTGCTTGCTATACAAATCAATTCCACCTCTAAATATTCCCTTTTTCTATAATATCTTACCCTGAGAGAAGAGAGGATAGGAAAATTGCGAGGTTATGTTTTTGATCAATGATTTAGGAATTAGATACCTATATTATTGTCACTCATGCTCTTAAAGAATGCTAAATTTGCACACCACCATATTACTTTGTTGGCTTCTAGGACTGTCATAAAATATGATATATTTAGTTGGTTGTTAGGACAACCATAGTTAGTCGCATAGTTAATTTCTACCATGTACTGTTAGCTTCCATGGCTGTCACAGTTGATCACCTGGTTAATTATTGATATGCTTGTGGGTTGCTAAGATACTCTTATGTAATCAAGTAGCAAATATTTTTTATGTTATGAGACATAGTCACCCACGAGTCCTTGTTTGAAAATATATCGAGGGATTAAAAAAAAAATGGGTATCAACCACAACTATCAAGGGGTCAGTTAGTTACCTCTATATGCACATAAAAATGGTCTGAGCATAAATTAATTAATACTTGTTATTTAATTAATAAAATATTAAATCCTCTACTTATAAATAAATTGCAAAATTTATTTATATAGTTTATTTCTAAATATTCTTCTTATCCAAAATCATTCCCCTCTTAAATTAATTAAATGCAAAAATTAACTAATTTGTCATTTAGTTAATTTTCCCTCTTTCATTTAAATTTAAATTTTTAATTCAAATTGGCCTCCAAAATCATTTTCCTCTTAAATTAGTTAAATGCACAAATTAACTAATTTGTCATTTAGCTAATTTCCACTCTTTATTTAAATTTGAATTTTTAATTCAAATTGGGACATTTCTACATATTCTTCTAACTTCCTTCTACCTCACCTGCCACCTCACCACATGTGTCACATGAAATTGAATTTTTCTAATTTGTAAAATGTGGATTTTCCATCAACAACCTGTAACAAATTTGAAACCACCTTGACAAATGGCTTCTTCTTTCCTCCGATTCCCTTCGACACATGGAAAAGTGTTCTCTTGCAGGGAACCACCTCCATGATTCTCTCCAGCCTCTTTGTGCTCAACCGTTGATGCCTCAAGATCACAATCTTGACCGTTCATCATTGCCACATCATTCCCAGCTTGGAAAATTCTATAAATAAAACACATTTCTATAACTTTTCATAAGGAGAATTTGACAAGCTTATGCTGCAGAAATCTCATTACAATTCGAGATAATTTTTAGAGAGTATTGTAGTTTGCATTTTAGTGTTTTAGTTCATTTTCAATTTCCATTTTAGTATATTAGTTTCTTGTATCTCTTTTGACAACATCATCATTATATTTGCATCATTATTTTTAGCCTCATTTTAATCACAACAACACTCCATCGTAGATCATTCAACATATATCTTCAAAAACACAAAAATATAATAATGTAGGCATTGTAGTTTGCATTACATAATAGCTTCTCATTTCTTAGGTTGCCATTTCACAAATTCATGTGCAAAAAATAATTCTTAGAGCATGAACCGAGGAATCACCAAGGATAGAGGACAATGGAATGATTTCAAATGCAGGGTTATACTAGTTTATTTTATTATTTCTCTTTAATTAGATGTAATACATTTCATTGATTGTGTGTATTTAATCACTCTCACTAACACAATTTTACTAGCACACATAAATTGGCACCCACCATGGGGCCTAGCCCCTCTTTAATTTTCTTTTCTGTTGAGTTTTTCTTCTCAGGTTCCATCAAAAATTCTGAAATGGCGCATACGAATTTTTCTCTAGCGCATTTGGCCTCTATATCGGTGCATTGAGTTCCTATTTCGGTGCATTTGGCAGTTCTTATAGTGCGTTAGGCTCCTATTTCGGTGCATTGTGTCGCTATTTCGATGCATCAAGGGGTTTCTAATTTCATTGTGTTTTTCTAGTTTAGCACATTCAGTCTATCATTTAGTGCATTCGATTGTTCTTTTAGCGCATTCAATAGTTTAATGCATTCAGTCTGAGTTTTAGCACATTCGGTCACTGTAATGGTGCATTTGGTTTTTGTTGCAAAATTTCCAAATTCCCAAATCTAATCTGTGCTTTTATATTTTGTAGGAACCTTACACACAGTCAAAGACCTTGCTGAAATAAATAAAAGAACGTTGTCAAAGAATAATGGACTAAAACTACTAACAAGTGGCTGTAGGGTTAAATCTAGTTGTTATTTCCTTTGGTTGAGTGAAGAACCTAACATAACTAGGAAAGATAAATTTACACCATGTTTCCTATGTTTGGAATGGTAGGTGAGTATGCTCTCCCCTTAACTGGGTGATCAAAAATCTAGACCCATTAATTTCATTTACATTTTTGAACTTTAGAGGGCCTGCCTCCCTGCTTTGAAAGGAAGGAATGACCCAATCGAGAACATGCTAAAGCCAAGCGACTTCCACACGAGATATAAATGTGGGTACTTGAGGAAATTTTGAGTACCACGAGGATTGTTTTGACAAGAAGGGTAGTAATGGTCTCTTGCTGCATGGATGATCCCCCACAAAAGAAATTCCCCTACTAAAACCCCTTTGTTGTAGTAAGCCAAAAATTACTCTCATCTATTCTTTGGTGTAGCAACAGTTGTTTCCAAGACATCCATATTCTCGCATTTTTTAGTAGGGGTAAAAGAATTTCCATGGGAGATTCATGGGAGTTTGAAGCTTGGTTGGCCCAAGAAGTGAGTGCACTATAAGGGGGAGCCTATGCGGCCAAGCTTCTAAATCACCTGCAAAGAATAAGTGTGGTTGGAGTAAAATCCGCATGGAATCCAAAAGAATATTGTCTTACACAACCTAGGAATCATGCTTGTTTGATGTGTTTTTACCAATGTGTTTTTAAGCCAACATACAAGAAAACATCATACAAACATGGCCAACTATTGATTCAAAAGAAAATCCGAAACCAAACAGTTTGAAAATTCATTGTTGAAACTAGAAAAATCCATCAAACTGCCAAAAACCAGAAAGTATTTTCCAGATTGACACATCCAATAACTATTTTAGCGCATAGCTTGCATCTTCTAGCGCATCCTAACACTATTATGGCATATAACTATCATAAAATAGCGCATCCAGTTGTTGTTTTAGCACATCCATTCTCTGTTATAGTGCATTTGTGCCATCTTGTAGCATATTCATTTGCTATTATAGTGCATCCATTGCCTGTTTCGGCACATCTAGTCCTTCCCATAGTGCATGTGTACCATTTTGTAGAGCATCAAGACAATATTTTAACACATCTGATAAATCTACAAATATAAAGCTAAATTTGACTTACTATTTGCCAATTAACATCCAATTTTAGAGATTCCCTCTCAAACAACATCTTTTCCTTGTCCTAAATTTGAAACCAACGTCATTTTATGTTAAGGGATTAGAAATCAACAACATTTTTTAAGAAATCCCTTACTAAAAGAGTCAAAAAACCAAAGAGGCCACTTAGCTAGAAGAAATTTTTGAGAAAGAGACGCTTCTTGTACAAAATTAGGAAGGTCTTGCTTGACTATCAAACTTTCATCCATTGATATCATGACTTTGATAGAGGATATACTGATGATTTTTCTTTAGAGCCTTTATATTCATAAGCTTATTATCAACGAAGAGCTCTTTCACAAAGGCATAATCATAGTCGACCCATTTGTCACTCTTACATTCCACAACCGACAATACAATAATCCAACTGTCGAAACCAATTGATACAATAAAGAAATCAAAATCACAAACTTTTTGAAACCAAAATTTTCAAGTTAAAATCCCTCATCTAATCATTTATCAAACTTTCAAAACTGCCTCCTCATCACACCCATTTTTGATTTAGCAGCTGCATTTCACCATAAGGATTTATGATCCTTTATCAGGATTCATCATCCTTCATCCTAAAATAAATCTTGCTTAATTAGATTCTAACCAATCCTCTTGGCACTCCCAAAACTTTGGTCAAACGTTTAGAAAAATTTCATCACTTGTATGCCCGTCTTAATGAGATTGAAAAAGTGAAAACTAGAGAAAAAGGAAATCGAAAACCAAGAAACCATGGCAGAAAGAGAAGAAAATCCCTTTTTCATAATTTGCCAAGAGGACGTAGATGAAGTAACAAAGGAAACCATAGAACAAGCCCAAGAAGACCCCAATTTTCTCAAATTCATGGAGAAGATCTTTGAGAAAGAGGGTGAGAAATACCTTGTGATGTTAGAAAACAAAGGAGTCCAAATACCTGATGATTTTGATATCACCAAATTGTTAAAAACTCCTAAGAAGATAGAAACCGAAATACCAACTGAAACGAAAAAGGAAACAAAGATGAATGACCCTATGACTACCTTAACACAACAAATACAAGCCCTCCAACAACAAATGAAAAACATGTAAACTGTGGCCACTAAGAGGCATTCAATACAAGATATATGCCCTTACTCTTTTGATCCAAGTGTCAACATGATACCATTTCCCAAACATTGCGAATTTCCCAAATTTGACAAGTACAACGCAAAATAGATCCCATCAATCATGTAAAGGAATTTATAACTATGAGCCTATAATTTTGCCATGAAGACACTTAATGAGATTATTACCACGCAGTTTGGGAGGGAAATGTATGCAATGGTTCTCAGAATTACCTCCAGGGATCAAATATTTTGAGGAATTAGTTAACAAGTTTATCACCGAGTACTAATATAATATCCAACATGAAATCACAATGAAGGACCTTTGCAATGTCAAATAAAATAAAGGGGAATCATTCCTAGTATTCTTGCAAAGGTGGAGAAGGTTATTTGCAAGGTATCCCTGCCCCATACCCAAAAAAGAAAAGATGGAGGTGTTTATTGACAACTTAAACAATGACATTAATTATAGGCTTGAATTAAAATGTGCTCCCACTTTTGAAAAATTAATTGAAAATGGGATCAAAATTGAGGAAGCCTTGGTCAAGAGGGGAATTTTGAAAATCTATAATGAAAACAACTCAAACAATTCCACCAACAACGACAAACCAAAGTTTTGGAAGAAACACAAGAACAATGGAAATGATAATTCAGTAGAAGTACATAATTCCAAACCGGTTTTTAATCTACCAGTAGTTACACCCAAGGCTAACCAAACTCCCAATTTGAACACAAATCAAAACAACACTGATCAGAACACAAATCAAAACAACGTCGATCAAAAAATGAATCAAAACAATAACTGGAATAATAACAATCCTCCACCTAGGCTACCATACCAAACATCAAAAAATCATCGAAAGTTTACACCTTTGGGTCAATCTTATGAATATGTATTGAAAGAACTTATTGCAAAAAATCTCATTACTGTACCTAAAACTCAAGGGTTTGAACCCAAAGTTAAATCATCATAATGGAGCAAAGCGTATTTTTGTGAATTTCATTGATGCAAAGGTCACTTTACCAATAGTTGCATGCAATTAAAACCCAGGATGCAAGATTTGATTGACAATAAGGTCATACAAATTGAAGAATCCCAAGAAAACACCGATCATGGGGTATTCAAAAACCCTTTGCCCAATTATGATAAAGAAGAATCTTCTTACACGAATGTAAAAGGAAAACGTGTGAACTATGTTTATTATGACACCATCTATCATATCTCAGCCTTTGAAGATCACACAAATGACATTGAAATCGGTAACACACTAGATCCTGTTGCAACCAACCATCCAATCAATAGCACCAACGTCCTCCCTAATCAAATCCATAAGACCCAACAAGACATGATTGCAACAAATAATCAAATTAATGTCATCAAGATCAAAGGAAAACAAGATAGTGTACATGTAAACATGACCACAAGGTCCCAAACCAAATATGTTTTGAAAGGTATCACTTTCAAAACACCTGATGCCCTATCTAATAAATATAACATTGTTGATCAAATCCAAAATATCCCTGCACAAATATCAATATTAGAGCTCCTTAAAATCTCACCCGCCTACAAGGAGATCTTGGAAAAGACCCTAGTTGATATAACAATACTGAACGATTTGGAATTTTTCACTTTCCAAGACATAGTGAGACATCTAGTTGCACCTCATTGTTTATCCTTTTCGGAAATGATGATGTATCTCTCACCCATCCTCATAACACTGTGCTCCATATTGAAGTCCTATTCCAGAAAAGTCATGTCAAGCACGTTCTAATAGACATAGGATCCAGTCTTAATATATGTACCTTAAAGCTTGTCCATGCACTAAGGTTATTTGAAAATGCAATAGATGCAAGGAAAAAGATCACCATCAAAGCATATGATGATGAGGAAAGAGCTTCAAAGGGATTGATAGTGCTACCAATTCAGGTTGGTCTGATTCAGAAAGACGTGGTTTTCCAAGTTCTGGATAAAGATTTGACATATAATATACTCTTGGGTCATCCTTGGATCCATGAAATGTAGGCTGTCCCTTCATCATTCCACCAGTGTCTAAAATTTCCTTGCAATGGGAAAGAAATTACCATTCCTTCTTATTCCAATCGTCCCCAACATTGTAATACCCTTAAGGTTGTCTAGGATATGTTTGTGCCTCATAACCAAGAAGCTCCTAATTCCACCTCTAACACCTCCAATAATCCAAGTCAAGCCAATCCATTGTCAAAATTGGTAGCCACATCCTTCAATGAATAAAGTCATCCAAGTTCCTCGTCCAACTAACTTGAGAAAAAGGAAGAACCTAGCCCCTTTGCATCTATCAATCCCGAAGCCCAACTCAATACTTTGGCCAAACAATTTGAGAAGAAAGTCCAAGTCAAAGATAAAGGTGTAGGTGAATACTCTATTGAACAATCCCTTTGCCTCTCACAGTTAATTTCACTAAAATATCATGGTCAACCATCAACCTCATCACAACTAGCTTCACAACCTATCACACTTTTTGATGGTTGATTCATAAAAGAAAGCACCCAGATAGAGGAATCTGATGAAAAAGACATTCTAAATTGTCTCTACAAGGATGAAACTGATTCCCAAGCAACAATGGCTAATGTCCAAACCACTCAATATGCCAAAGGGTTCTCAGTTTTGGAAAAAATGGGATATGATGGACAAGGACCTATTGGAAAAATGAAAGAAGGTATCATAGAATCCATCCAACCGATTATAAAAAATCCAAAAGACAAGACAGGGTTAGGATATAAAGAAAATCAAAAGGATGATGAAATAAAGGAGGACCTAAAACAAAAGTTTGTTGAATGGATCCTACATCTACAAGCTAGTGATCATTATGAAAATGATTTCAATGAATATGAGTGGGATTCACTATTAGAAGAGACCTGCCATGATAAATAAATTGATTTCATACACAAGTACACTCCCACACTCGAGGAAGGACAAAGCTCAGGGTTAAGACCATTTGAATTAGGATCGCAAGATATCGATGGATCAAGTGAAGATGACCAAATTCCTAGCGAGATGGATCGCTCGGAAGAGAGTTACATCATAGATCTTGAACTTTCCATATTATTATTCAATGACAACATTTCCATTAGGACCCTTACAACATCTGATCTAAACCTTTCTGACAACCCCCTACCTTTACTACATCTTGAACTCATAGATTGGGACCAAATTGACCCTATTGATATACAGACCTTTTCAAACGATGAGGCCATCATCAATTTCCTCTGTGCCGTTACTCTTGAAATGAGTTCTACCATTGAACATCATAATGAAGCTTCCAGACAGGGGAGTGCCAAATTTCCTAGCTGCAAAATGAAGGAAACAAAAGAAAGATCTGATGGTGAAAACCATTATATGGCAGTATCAGATCAAGAAAGAGTAAAAATAAAGAGTGTATCTGATGATGAAAACCTTTTCAAGGCACCAAAGGATGGGAAATTTGACACTCTTCCCAAGCACTTTCAAGAAAGATCCAAAGTCATCATTGAACCAACACAGTCCATCAATGTCGGCAATGTAGAAATAGTGAAAACTCTCCATTTAGCAGAATCATTGAAAAAATTAGAAAATCCTAACTTTATCAAGTTCTTTGAAGAACAACAAGTCAAATTTTCTTGGTCAAATGCAGACATGCTAGGGATAGATCTAGAACTTATCATGCATCATTTATCCCTTCCTTCAGGACTTAAGCTAGTCAAGTAAAAGTTGAGAAAAATGCATCCCCACATTGCCCTATTAGTGAAGGAAAAACTAAATAAGTCATTGGATGTCAGATTCATTAGACCCATTGACTATGTAGAGTGGATATCCAAAATTGTACCTATTTCAAAGCATGACAACAACAAAAGAATCTATACAGATTTCAAAGACCTCAACAAGGCTTGTTCGAAAGATGATTTCCCCTTGCCGAACATTGATATCATTGTAGACTTAACAGAAGGCCAAAAAATGTTGTCACTAATGGATGGATTTTCCAGTTATAATGAAATCAAGATAACACCTGAAGAGTAGGATAAGATAGCTTTCACTTGCCCATGAAGAACCTTATGTTGGAACGTCATGCCTTTCAGATTGAAGAATGCAGGGGCCACATACCAGAGAGCTATGACAACCATATTTCATGACATGATGCATACCTTCATGGAAGATTATGTGGATGACTTGTTAGCCAAATCCTACACTAGAGAAGGACATTTGGAGATACCAAACAAACTCTTCAATCGATCAGAGAAGTTCATTGTCTACTTGAATCTAAAGAAATGTGTGTTTGGGGTAACATCAAAAAAGCTACTCAGATATATAGTGTCAGAAAAGAGTATTAAGATAGACCCTGTAAAAGTGAAATCTATCATGGAGATTCCACCTCTAAAAATTATCAGTCAGTTAAGATCCCTTCAAGGCAGATTCCAGTCAATCAGAAGATTCATATCATAACTGGCTGATAATACTCATCCTTTTACCCATTTTTTGCACAAGAATGTTTCCTTTCGATGGGATGAGAAATGTGAGGAAGCTTTCAATCAACTAAAGAAATACCTGATGAGTCCACCTATCCTAACACCTACAACAAAAGGAAAGCCTCTCTTATTGTACATAGCCATGATTGATCAATCATTGGGAGCTTTGTTGGAACAAGAAGATTCAATAGGAAAGGAGAGAGCAATCTATTACATCAACATAACTCTAAATGGTTATGAAATCAAATATAAACCAATTGAGAAATATTATCTAGTAGTAGTGTTTGATACACAACAATTGTGACACTATATGTTAACTCATACTATTAGACTCATAGCCAAGATAGATCCACTTAAATATCTCCTTAGCAAAGCAAACCTGATAGGAAGGTTGGCCAAGTGGGTGATGATACTCAGTGAATTTGATATCCAATATGTCAAAAAGAAAGCAATCAAAGGCCAAGCCATCATTGATCAACTAACATAAGCACCAATTCATGATGACCACCCTCTTCACATCGAATTTCCAGATGCAAATGTCTTAATAGTCACAACACAACAGTGGGTACTATATTTTGATGGCTCATATACTCAACATAGATCAGGAGTAGGAATTCTATTCATCACTCCTCTAGGACACACCATTCCAAAGTCATATCACCTAATGTTTCCTTACACCAAAAGCATGACATAATATGAGGCCCTCATCATCGACATCAAAATAGCAATAGAATGGAAAATAACAGAGCTGTAGGTCTACGGGGACTCTCAACTAGTCATCAATCAGGTCAATGATGATTACCAAATAAAATATGACAAATTGATGCCCTATAAAAGGATGATTGATGACTTCAAGAAATATTTTGTTGATATCAAATTTTCTCAAATCCCAAGGGTTGACAACAAAGTTGATGATGCTATGGCTACCATTGCTTCTTTACTCAAAATTCCAAAAAAATGAAGCTGTTATGAGTTCATGGTGGAACAACTGTTTACCCCCGCTTATGATGATCCTGAATCTCACCTCATATGCCACCTAATCAATTCCAATACCTCTATTTATGGGAAGATCTATACCTACTTGAAATATAATATTTTACCTCTCGATATCTCCCGAAACCAAAAAAAAAATTTCATCCACCAAGCTGCTCGTCATACCCTTATAGCGGATGCACTATACCGACGAAGTCTTGATGTAACTTTCTTATGATTTCTAGAACGTGACGAGTCTAAAACGGCTTTACAAGAAGTTCATGAGGGTATCTACGACACTCATTCAAGTGGTCTAACCCTCGCTAAGAAACTTATCCGTTTTGGATACTATTGGCCAACCATGGAGAGAGAGTCCTTTCAATTTATCAAGAAGTGTCAAAAATTACAGATCCACGATAATCTCATCCATGCACAAACACAAGAGTTGAAACCCTTTGCATCAATATGGTCGTTTTGTCAGTGGGTATGGATCTTGTAGGAAAAATTTACCCATCTTCCTCCAATGGAAACAAGTTCATTATCACAACTATAGATTACTTTACAAAGTGGGTTGAATCCATTCCTCTATCCACCATCATAGAAAAGAAAATCTCATCCTTCATCTTGAATTAAATCATTTGTAGGTATGGTATCCCTCAATCTATTGTCACCAATAATGGCAGACCTTTCAAGAACTAGGACGTGCAAGAAATCTGTGAAAGATTCCATATCCAACATCAGTTTTCTACACCCTATTATCCTCAAGGGAATGGCCAGGAAGAGGCCTCAAATCAAACTATCCTAAAAATCCTAAATAAAACTGTCAATGATGCTAGACGTGACTAACACATCCAATTGAACCCTGCTTTGTGGGCCTATTGTACAAGCATCCACACTCCCATAGGTGCCACACCATATGATTTGGTCTATGGATCTAAAGTCATCTTGCCCATTGAGGTTGAGATACAATCCTTCTTTGTGTCCTTGAAAGGTTTCATTTCAGATGAAGATTACCATGTGTCTAGACTGCAAGAGCTAGAATTGCTATATGAACGTCGTCAACTTGCAGTGGATCACCTAAAGGCCTATCAACAAAGAATGTCAAGGAGCTACAATAAAAAATTTAAACCTAGGACATTTCAGGTAGGTGATCTAGTACTGAAGGAAAATCCATGAAACCAGCAAGACTCTGAAAAGAAAGGAAAATTTGAGCCAAATTGGTTAGGTCATTTTGTTATTGTTTCAGTCTTTGGATCGGGGGCATATTAGTTGTCTACACCAAAGGGGGATATATTTGAAGAATTGATGAACAATCTTCATCTGAAAAATTTCTACACATAATGCATCTGGTGCATGCCTAAAAAGTCCTGAAAAAATCCTAAAAAAAAACAAAAAAGTCATGAAAAAAATCTTCAAAAAAAGCAGACAAAGTCCTAAAAAATAATAAAATAAAAATAAGAAAAACTCTTAAAAAAAGCAGAAAAAGTCCGGAAAAAATCATAAAAAGCAGAAGAAGTCCTAAAAAAATGGTTGTCTTGACGAAAACCTGGCAAACAGGCATCTTGGTGACAAAAAAACTAAAAAATATAAAGTGAAAAATTAAAAAAAACCGTTACCTTGAGGAAAACCTAGCAAATAGGTGCCTTGGTAACAACAAAAAAACCATAAAATTTTAAAAAGTGCAATAAAAGCAAGTAGTGAAAACTTTGTAAACATGCGCTATTTGTGATAAGTGGGATTCTCCATCTATTTGAGTGTGTGTTGACCATCCACTTTTCGCTATCACTGCGCATTCATGTCTATCATACAATGAGCTTCACGTCCATATCCGACTATTGTGATCGTGTCCCACCTTGGCTTGGTCGTCATTGTACATATCCATAATAATTTGGTTTGTTTCTCACTGGGGGCAAAATCTTGATCTCGTTGGGGGAAAACAACCATTGAACTTAAACCAATAGACAAATAAACAACAAAGAAACATTGACAAAAACAACAATCATGATAACCATAAAAAAATTGAGCATTGAACATTAACCAATCAACCAGTCAACCATCCAAATCAAATCAAGCAACAAGACCAAAACAAATCAATCATCATTGAAGGATAATCTTCTGAATCATGATTGGATCACTTTAACATAAATGTTCAATTGATGTTATCTTGATTATTGTTATCAATTCTTCTGAGTACCTCGATGATGTCACGAACTAGAGGGGCTATGATTGAGAATGATATTTTTATTTGTCTTTTGTTTGTGAGAATCATTAATACTGTGCAAATTGTCGTTGAACATGCTCTACAAAGTATCATTGATGACATTTTGAATTTTCATAGGAACATGATTAACTCTTGTCTATTTACACAAGTGATGCTCGGGTCATCTTGGTCTAATTATACCTAGATGCTTGTGTTATCTTGTATTATCAAATCTCAATGGAAGTTGTATGGAAGTTGTATTTAGGTCATCATGGTCTAATTATACCATCGATGTTTGTATTAACTTTCAACATAATAAAATGATCAATTATGATAATAAGCACAATGAATAAGATGGAAACGTTGTATAGATAGGATTGCATTCATTTTAGTTTTGCATTTGCATTATAGATTTTTCCAAAGCTGGTAACTCTCAACATGATGTTATCTCTCACTACAAGATTGAGTACACTTGACACGACAAAAAAATAATTCATTTAAATTGAAATTTCGATTTCATATCATTATAAAAGAACTATCATACATCCACTATCAGAAATCATTCAGGCATTCATTCATTATAATATTTGCATCATGAAAAATTCAAAAAAATAAAGCATTTTCCAAAATACCATCATCATTCATAATCCATATCATACATCAAGGTCATAATAAATGCATTATTTCATCTATCCATAATCCATCCATATATGTATTCATAATCAATAATAACATCATAATTCATTCATCATCATAATTCATTTCACATTTATGCATTTAGGTCGCATATTTGCATAGAAAATACCAAAAATATAGGATAGTGCATTACGTTTCATTTCCATAATAAGATTCATTACACATAAGAGCATAATAAACATCACATAGGGGCATGAAAAAAAATCATACATACATTTACATTCATCATTTATCCATACATAAGCATCATTCATAACCATAAATCATTTACATAATCATCCATCCATCTAGGTCATTTATTTGCCTCATGAAAAATCTAAAAAAAGAGAATTATCATAAATTCATACATCTACACGTTTCATGTTCAAATAACAATTCATTAATTTATCATACATTAGGGATCCATAAACCATACATGTCCATGCATCAAATCATACATTTGAATTACATAATAAAATCATTTTTGCGTTCATTCATTCATCCATACATCGATATATACATATGAAAAATTACAAAAACATACAATGCATATCATCTCATTCATCATCATAAATGCATCATTCATAAACACATAAAATAATAGAATCATCATCTCATTAATGCATAATCATATAGAATATCATCATCACATAGAACATATAAAGTAAATACATCCATCATAAACATCCATAATAAAAGCATCAACACATAGATTGCTAGAACGCTACTGCATATGTTATAATCTCAAAATAATAACATGTCAAGTGTATTATGATATCAAATGAACTAAGAAATAATACATCAAAAATGTGGCAAAGCCATGCCTCTGAACCAAAGTACAATAAATCAAGTGTGACCACGTGATCTTGTGGTTCTACCCTCGGAGGTTGCAGCCCTCTCCCCATCACGGCCTGCCCTTGACGACCCTAATCCTGGTGGAACTCCACTTGGTGGGCCTCCTGGAAGTGGCTGTGTCACACCTCTACTGGTGGTATGAGATTGGGAGTGACCGGATTTGGAACAAGCATAGTTGACTCTCTGCTTTGTTGGGACTGCCTCATAGTACCTACCCCTGTAATACTCCACCTCCTCGGTGGACTCTCTAAGCTCTTAGACTAGGTCCCTTGTCTCGACACCCTCAGTAGCTGTCTAGATCCTGTCTCCCACTGCCACTTCCTTCTCTCCATGTCTCCAGTCGACATATCTCTCTGTGGTGAGGGTGGCTACTTGGACCTGCAACTGTACCATCTAACCTTGAATCTATAGCTACGCTAGTGCTTTTCCCTGTAGCTAGGCTTAATCCTAAGCTAGTTGTGCCTGTAACGCCTACACTTGCCCCTGAAGAGTCTATACCTAAGCCTGCAACTTGACTATCTGCACCTGTTGCCTCTGGGAAGGCATCCTCAGTATCACTAGCCGCTATCCGATAGGAGATGACCTCCTCCTCTTGGGGATGACCCCAAAATCTAGCATATCTCTCCCTCCACATCCTCTATCTCCACCTCTGTCTCCCCCATCATCCCCTCCATCATCTCCAGCCTCCTCCTCTACCTCCTCCTCCTCACCTCCATCTCCTCCCCACTGTACGACCAACCCTACCCTCCTCCCAACCTCCAAAATCGGTGCAGGCTCGTTTGAACTCGAAATCCATGGAAATGGATGCGTGTAAAAATACTCGATATACTCTATCGTCATCTGTGCATCTACTATCTCTCTATGGTACTACCAAAAAATTGGTTGTAAGCCGTAGTATTCTGCACATGCCACATCATAATCAAGGGCTGGCCCCCATTCTAGAATATCCTACCGTTGTCGTGCATAGTGTGCTACCCCCTGTGGCATACCCTGAATCCTACCATATTGCTTGTACATTCTGCCAAAAAGGAATCTCTCAAGAATGTATGGTGTCCTAGAAATAAGATATCTACTACAAAATACATATGGCATCTCAATATCATCCTCTGGCCATACCTCACAATCAAGATATGGCCGCCATATAATAGTGTCCAAGTCATCAAGGACTATCCTCCAATACTCTAACTTTCCCGACTTATGCTGGACAAGTGGCCCTGTGTACCCAAAAACATACGACCGTCCTGCTAGTCGAGCCCTCCCTCCCATTGGCCATGTAATAGCTATATGCTCCTTGGCCCAGAGCTGCAATAATGTACATCCTACCGCAAGACTGCTAGCCCAAAGATATACAACCTAGTGCAATTCATGATACTGATGTTCAAGCATGCACGAACCCCAAGCATATCTGGTACCATGGGAAATCATGCCCTCTAAAACTCATCCCCAACCAATTGAAAATCCCTCTAACCTACGGTCGGGGCAAAGAAATCCTCCAATGAATCCTACTAGCACACATGACAAGGGCCGATGAGAGGCAATCAACTCTCGCCAAGATATCTCATAACCAATGAACTGGTCATCATGGAAAAGATGTTGAATGGAATCAATCCCTCCCTTCTCCTCGTGATCATATACCACCAGGTCCCCCACAATTGGTATTCTCAAAATACAATATACATCCTTAGGGGTAATGATAATCTCTCTAATCACCAAATGAAAGGTGTTGTGGTCACTGTGCCATCGCTTTGCAAGTGTCGTCAACAACCCTCGGTTAATGTGGTATTGGGGAATATCAATCAATGAAGTAAGTCCATACTAGTCATAATGGATAGGTCTGCTAGGGTAAGCTGTGGGATCATGTCCCATGTCCACAGAAAGTGCTCTCAAACTTGTAAATTACCTAAGCCACCCTCCTAGAATCAAATTAAAGCATCAAGTCAACACATCAATCAAATCAACCTATCAATTAATCAAATCTTGAGGAGCACCTATCCTATCAATCAATCATCATCAATCAACATATCATCGTTCCTCGCCTATCATGAGGATGATTATCAATCAATCAATCAATTTTATCTATCTTATCATCATTCCTCACCTATTATGAGGAAAACCATCAACCTATCAATCAACATCATCCTATCATCGACGGACGTGATCATCAACCATCAAAATCTAGGAGGAATTATTCAAAATCATCAATTTTGGCTCAATGCACTAATCTACCAGATGCGCCTGAATAGGCCTTCTATGCACCAATTTTTGGATGTGTTGGAAAACAACATTGATGCACTGGAACAAAGTCCCGATGCGTCATTTCCTGGATGCACTATTTAACCTACCCTATGCACGACTTTATCAACCCTATGCGCTAAAATCCAAATGCACTAATCTAGAAACCTAATGCGCTGAAGCGGAAACTAGATGCGCTAACCTATTTTTGGACTTAAATCTAACCCTATGTGATATTACAGGTCAACTATGCGCTATATCAGGTTTGGTATGCGCTAAAAGCCTACCCCTATGTGCTAAAACGTATGAAAAACCAATTTTTAAAATAAAATTAAGCAGGAAAAATTGAATTTAATATTTGAAAAGAGGGTTTTCGGGGTGCATACTGGAGATCCATATGCAGCTGGACACTAGGGGCGGAAAACTCGATCAAATCTATGAGTGTGGCGCATAATCCTATCCATCTTGGCTCTCAAGCTCTCAATTTTCACAAATACACAAATTACAAATGAGCCTTCTTTTACCCTTTTTGACCTTTTTAAGGGTTAATTAAGGGGTAATTATGGTGGCATGTTTTTTCTTCAAGAGGGGCCTTTTTATCAACTAATCAATGATGTGGTTGGAATTTCAATCATTATCAAGAAATAAATCAGGTCATCCATACTTAAATCCGAAAATCATCAGCATATCATCGAAAAATCATTTAATCAACAATTTTTTCAAGAATCATTAAAAATATAAAATCCCCGATTTATCTCCCGAGGGGGCATCCATTATCATCACTGAAAAACTAGCATCTGGGGCATGTCATAATTTTCACTGTGGTTGGAAAAATTTATTCTTTCAAGCATGCATCTATGCACACCACTTCAAAGAGGGGAAAAATGTATGCACATTAAAATGGTCTGAGCACAAATTAATTAAATAGTTGTTATTTAATTAATAAAATCTTAAATCCTCTACTTATAAATAAATTGCAAATTTTATTTATATAGTTCATTTCTAAATATTCTTCTTATCCAAAATCATTTCTCTCTTAAATTAATTAAATGCACAAATTATCTAATTTGTCATTTAGTTAATTTTCCCTCTTTCATTTAAATTTGAATTTTTAATTCAAATTGCCCTCCAAAATTATTTTCCTCTTAAATTAGTTAAAATTAACTAATTTGTCATTTAGCTGATTTTCCCTCTTCATTAAATTTGAATTTTTAATTCAAATTGGAAAATTTCTACATATTCGTCTAACTTCCTTCCATCTCACTTGCCACCTCACCATGTGTCACATGAAATTGAATTCTAATTTGTAAAATGTGGATTTTCCATCAACAACCTGTAACAAATTTGAAACCACCTTGACACATGGCTTCTTCTTTCCTCTGATTCCCTTAAACACTTGGCAAAGTGTTCTCTTGTAGGGAACCACCTCCATGATTCTCTCAAACCTCTTCGTGCTCAACCGTTTATGCCTTAGGATTACAATCTCGACTGTTCATCACTGCCACATCATTCCCTGCTTGGAAAATTCTATAAATAGAACACATTTCTACAAATTTTTATAAGGATAATTTGACAAGCTTATGCTACATAAATCTTATTACAATTCAAGAATTTTTTTAGAGAGTATTGTAGTTTGTATTTTAGTGTTTTAGTTGATTTGGCATTTCCATTTTAGCATTTTAGTTTCTTGTATCTCTTTTTACAACATCATCATTAGTTTTAGCCTCATTTTAATCACAACAACACTCCATCGTAGATCATTCAACATATATCTTCAAAAACACAAAAATATAATAATGTAGGCATTGTAGTTTGCATTACATAATAACTTCTCGTTTCTTAGGTTGTCATTTCATCGATTCATGTGCAACGAAAAAACTCTGAGAGCATGAACCGAGGAATTGCCAAGGATAAAGGACAATTGAATGATTTCGAATGTAGGTTTATAATAGTTTGTTTTATTATTTCTCTTTCATTAGATCTAATACATTTCATTGATTGCGTGTATTTAATTACTCTCACTGATGTAATTGTATTAGCACACAACCTCTACCCCCAACCAGAAGGAGTCTATGAGTGTGTAATACTTATGAAATATTTATTAATTCCATACATGGCTGAAACTAAGTTGGGAACCTGCTTAATCATGTTAGGGACCTATCTTCTAGCCAATGTGCTAAGATAATTCAAAGAGACATACTTTTAAGCTCAATATTGATAGGTGTGTAGGGGTTGTACTTGCTCAAGATGGGCAGTAGTCAAGGAGCATTCTATGCTAGTGATGGATAACCTTGGTTGCTTAGTCATCTGATAGACTACAGGGAAGAAATTTCCTAACAATCTCAAGTAGGTAACATACAAATCAC
Organism: Sequoiadendron giganteum; assembly: GCA_007115665.2. Taxonomy (NCBI): domain Eukaryota; kingdom Viridiplantae; phylum Streptophyta; class Pinopsida; order Cupressales; family Cupressaceae; genus Sequoiadendron; species Sequoiadendron giganteum. The sequence continues at coordinate 255,721,163 of CM021109.1, read as the reverse complement.
CTTGTAACCTTATAACTATTGGTAAATAGTATCTTAAGTCTACCACTGATATGTACACCTTGAGATTTGGTCACTAGGGAGATATTCTATACATTGCTTATGGGTTTGAATGAAAAATCTCTCTCACCACGAGCCACATAATCCACTTGGAGGGGTGGATAGGGTTTGAATCCACTTTGGCTGGGATCATTTCTCTCTCACCACGAGCCACATAATCCACTTGGAGGGGTAGGTTTTAATCCACTTTGGTTGGGATAATTTCTCTCTCTCACCATGAGCCACATAATCCGCTTGGAGGGGTGGATAGGGTTTGAATCCACTTTGGTTGGGATCATTTTGAACCCCACCATAATCCAGAGCAAACCATGGACATGAAGCCTTCTTGAATCGTAAAACATTTAAGGTATGTGCACTTCATAATGGAAAAATATCTTCTATTGGTTATTGAAGTAAGATTTTATTTGTAAGATGTATATTGACATGATGATTAAGAATTATATGCTAATTTATCTTGATTTTTTTTAATTGTTAGTTCAATTCCACGTATTACTTCATATAATGATATCAATTTTTTTTTGCAAAAATTCTTCCTTTCATTGGGGTTGATGCCACAAATGTCTTTTGGTTTGAAGAATGTTGGTGAAACTTATTAGAGATCAATGATTGTAATTTTCTATGAAATTTTCCACAAGATAATGGAGGACTATATAGATGATAATGGGGAAATCCATAATAAAAAAAAACATTTGGAAGTTCTTGGATAGATCTTTGAAAGACTAGAGGAATTTTAAGTGAGGTTCAATACTAAGAAATGCATCTTTGGTGTCACTTTAGGAAAAATATTGGGATACATTGTGTCTCATAGAGGTATTGAAGTTGACCCCATAAAAGTGAAAGCAATAATTTAGATGTCTCCGCCAAAAAATATTAAGCTGCTTTGTAGTCTCCAAGGAAAAATATAATCAATCAAGCAATTCATAACTCAACTAGCAGATAAATTTCATCCATTTTCTCATCTTCTTCATAAATATGTCACTAGCGCCAAGAAGATTTCCAACAATAACAACAACATTATGAGCTCACTTAGCACAACATGATGATGCTAGGAAATAGAGAGAAATCTATTACAACAAAAAAAAATAGTAGGATATGAGCTTAATTACACACCTATTGAGTGAGCATGTTTAGGTGTTGTTTTCGCTTCATAAAAGATCCAACACTACATGCTTAATTTCCAAACTAATCTCATTGAAAAAGTTGATCCATTGAAGTATTTTTTGTCAAAATCAATACTCACTGGTCACATGAATAAATGGGTAATGATATTAAGCGAGTTTGATGTATAGTATGTTGACCAACAGAAAATCAAAGGACAAGTAATTGCAAACCATCTAGTAGAGACACCTCTATACGATGATAATATTATCATATAATAATTTTCAAATGAAATAGTTTATGCTATCGCCCCAACAAATAAATGGAAATTATACTTTGATGTGTCCCACACACAAAATTTTTCAAGGGCAAGATCCCTATTCATCACTCCTTAGAGTGATTGTATTCCCAAAGCATATTAGATAGCATTTACATGTGCCAAAAATATTTTTGAATATGAAGCACTCATTATAGGAATTAGAATGGGAATCTGGTGGCACATCAAAGAGATACAAATCTACACAATTAAGGAGCTATTAGAAAATTTAGTGATGAGTACTAAACAAAGCATGATAAGTTGCTACCACATAAGAGAATGGTTGACAATTTCAAGCAATTTTTTTCCAATATCTCCTTTGAACAAATAAAAAGATTGAGCACTAAAGTTGCAAATGCTATAGAAACTATTATATCTCTTCTAGATATGCTTCACATCGATCAAAGATGTGAATTTATAGTGGACCAATTTTTGGTTCCTACTTTTGATGTCCTAAAGTCATAATTCATGTGTGAAATTGTTGGTCCTATTTCCCCATGATATCATGATATTTACCTTACCTTACCTTCATAATAATACAATTCCACCCAATCTAACCAATAATTAAAGGAAACCTCCATCCACCACTCATCCCACTTCATCATCCTTGGTGATACACTATACCAAAATATTCTTGATGGTACACTACTCAGATGTTTAAACTTGGAAGAAGCTAAAGCTGCCTTACATGAGGTACACAAAAGTGTTTGTGGGTTGCATTGTAGTGGTCCTCCCCCTTTCTTAGAAGTTATTGAGAATAATATACTATTGGCCTACTATGGATCGGGAGGCACATCAATTTGCAAAGAAATATCTTTAGTTTCAAAAGCATGGAGAATTTTTTTTTACCAGCTCAAGAGTTACAACCGATTACCACTCCTTGACCATTTTCATAATGAGGACTCAAACTCATTGGAAAAATTGCCCCCACCTCATCTGAAAAACACAAGTTCATCATCACCACCATTGAGCACTTTATGAAGTGGATAAAAGCCATTCCATTGACCTTCATCACTAATAAACATATAGAAAAATTTATCCTTAACTACCTATTTTTTAGTATGGTATTCCCCATGCAATTATCATATATAATGGCACACACTTCAAAAACTAAGATGTTCATAGTCTTTGCACATAATTCCATATGCAACATCACTTTTCCACTCCATATTACCCACAAGGTAATGGTCAAGATGAAACATCTAATAAAACTACTTAAAATACTAAAGAAGACAATCAAGGATGCTAGCTATGGCTGAAACCTTCAACTCAACCTCACCTTATGGGCTTAACGTACTAGCATCTAAATACCTATGGGTGCTACATCATATTCACTAGTATTTGGAACCAAAGTAATTTTCTTATTGAGGTTGAACTCTCCTCTTTAAGAGTATTTTTGCCACATATTATTGACAATGAAGAGTATCGAGTATCTAGATTACACGAGTTAGAGTTGCTAGACAAAATATGTCTCAATGCATTAAATAATTTGCGACATAAAAATTGTCTTCATCGTAGTTACAAAAAAAGGATAAAGACCCAAAATTTTGAAACAAGTGATCTAGTCCTCAAAGAAAATAAAATTAATCAACAAGACCAAGACAAATAAGGAAGTTGTAAGCCTAGATAATTGGGGCCATTTGTCATCTCAATGAGCAAAGGGTCAGGAGCCTACCAACTTGCAAGACCTAAAGGTAAACCTCTACAAGACCCTATCAACAAAAACCACCTCAATAAATTACATGCTTAACCCTCAAGGTATCCCAAGGTAAAAATAAAATAAAGCGAAAATAATCTATCTAATGGCGAAAACCACTTTGGTGGCATCTTGGGAAAGTACCATGGTGAAAACCATTTACAAGTGCCATGTGTAGTAAAATCCAATAATTTTAAAAAAAAAGTAAAGAAAAAAATTCATCCTCTTTTGAAAACCACTTCGATGGTGCTTTGGACAAGTACCATGGTGAAAACTTATTTACAAGCACCATGTGTAGTAAGAATCACCTACCATATATCAAGCTCTTATCCTTTCCATTCACAAGAAAGTCATCATCCCATGAACATATCCATCTACCTATCATATTTTCACTTATCCACCTAGCATGGCTTGGTAATTTACCAGTGTCTAGCATTATCCATACAACCTAATATCATAATAAAATCAATTCACTCAGTCCATAGTAAATGATCCTACACCTAATTGGCAAAATTTTTCTTAGACCTAGTCATCAAATTGGATCCTTGTGATTGCCTTAAACTGAAAAATCCAAAAATATCAAATATTTCAAATAAATCCAAAAATATAAAATATTTCAAATAAATCCAAAATGATCAAATATTAAAAAAATCCAAAAAACATAATTTCTTTTTATAAAATTGACACCTATGTTGTAACGAATTCACCCATCCATAGTAAAATCATCACCCATAATAACACATTTCATCACCACAATTATCTTTGACACAGAAAGAAAAGGAAAATTATGTATTAGTCAAAACATGGAGCATTCATGAAAAATTGCAAGTGAGGATCACTATTGAATCAACCTACTACCTTATACGTGTCAATAATCAAATTCATCATCCCAATCTATGCCTTAACATATACATATTTCCTACAATAGGCATAATTCAGGATAAAAATTACACTCTCTTTGGCAAGAGATATGATGGATATTGATATGTATTGTTATTTGGTCTTTTCTTTTGATTTATATTTTTTCCCCTTCCAATGCTTACTCAAAGCCACCTCAATATTTCAATATCTTGGTGTGTCTAGAGAAGCATAGAATGGGGCATGTTCATTTCTAACATATGTTGTTTTTGTGGGATGTTCTTATAATATGGCCATGGTTAATAATTATGTTGTGCGTGTTGAGCTAGCTTCTTTCATAACAAACATCCTTTGCATATTAGGTCATTCATACCTTTTGTGCACTAAGACTAGCATGCTCTAAGCTTCATTCTCACACACAATTAAACAATGTTTTTGTATGTCTAGTACATTAATAAGGACAATCATATTTGTTTTCAAAGTTAAATTCAATGCAAAGGATACAACATCACCCTAGTTCTTCATACTTTAGTGCATAGTATCCATTTTCTATATCAAAATAAGGATCACTTTTTATATTTTATAAAAAAAAAAAGATGTTCATCACTTTTTCATTCTATTATCCAATACCCATCCCATATCATAACTATAAATTTTACTATGTGATATTTGATTGACATGATTCATTTATCCATCATCATCCTACATCACTTCTTTTATTGTACTAATACTACTAACCATTCTATCTATGTATCATAACACAAAAAAATATCTTGTTACATCCATACAACACCTACACACAAACTATTAGGATAGGTCATAAAATCATACATATCCTACTTCAATAATTATGAGAATATATCATTATCAATCATAGCACCATAGTAAAATCATTGCATAGGTCATCCTAACATCAAAGAAAAAATCATAGCATCATATAATCATCATCAAAATCCATCACATCATAATCTATTGTAAAATCATCATATACATTATGTAGCATCATCAAATGAAATCATCCTCACATACATCATCATTAAGATCATCATTTACATACACATTATATATCAACAAAAAAACCTCATTTGATATATATCAAAACAAGTGCCATGATACATCATGAATAATGTCTATACAATGGGCTCCATGAGCCATGTATGTATATATATAAATTATAAAAAACTATAGGCATAATCATAAATATCTACATCATATGATATAATATACAAAATCCCCTCTAGGTTGATCTCCCATCCTATGAATTCCCAAGTGAGGGTGGACGAAGAGGAAGACATGTTGTTGGTTGTGCTGTTGGGATTTGACTTGATCAAACCTAAGTTGTTGGTGCTTGGGTTGTAGGTGTTAGTGGTGGTATTGATAGTGCCCCATGATTGACCTACCCTAATATCTCACTAATCGGGATGCCCCCAAATAGAATTTGAGATAAAAAGAACTAGGAGCTCAATGATTTGTCCATACCTTTCTCTCATAAAGGGTACTACAATGGAGTATGATGCACAGTGGGCTCCCCAAACCAACTAATTATCACTAGTGCCTCAAAATAAGCAGCCATTATATCAAGGGATATCATGGGACTCCAATCCTTGCTCTTGTTGGGTGTGAGTGAAAATGGCCTTCACTCTGAGTAGACCCTACATATTGCCAAACTATGAATATCCACTTTGGTAAATAATTATCAATAATATGAGTAGTTTGAATTATCAAAAATCATATTTTCCTATAGTATACTAGATGTGTGGCATCATTTTCCCATGCCTCACAAAGTTTCCATGGCTTCTAGTCAACAATGTCTAGCTCATAAAAATACATCTCCAAGAGGCAAGTTCACCTAGCCAATGATGATTCAAAATACCATCATAAAAAAACAAATGGCATGCTGATACTCCTAACTCTCCATCCTACTAGCCACATAACTAGAATATGCTCCCAAGGCCAAATTTGAAGCAATGTCACATCCCATGATATACTATCTCCATATCTATTGCATATCATGGTATAGATGTGCGATGAAACATGGTCCCCAAGTAAAAATGACTCCATCACTGAGTGTTCGCTCCAAAACTCCCCCCAATTGATAGGAAATCCACAAGACCACCGATAAGGAACTAGGGAAGATGTCCAATCAACCCAAAAAATACTAAAGGTAGTCTTTGTAATATCCCCATCACCCTCCTTAGATCCATCTCCTCATCCTCAATCCCTGGTTATCATACTAAAATACCCTCCCCAATGCATCCTCTCTAAAGTTAATTTCATATATGACTCTCTCCTATGAATATGGGTTCGAAGAATCATCTAGACATCCTCCAAAGTGATAGTATCTCGCTAGTAGGTAACAAAAAGGTACATCACTCACTCTGCCATCTCTCAACTAGGGCTGACATCATGGCCCTATGTTCTCTAATCTCAAGCATATAGGTAATATACCATATCCCAAATGTTACTATTAAAACATGATCCAACTCATCCAACTCGGTACTCAAATACAAAGTCATGAGATGATGCTCCCTAGACATAATCAACTCTAATACAACCTGCAAAAATAACACACACAACATCAATTAGATTCCAAAACAAATAATCGTAAGAAACCTAGCCTAAAATCAAATGCGCCAAAATATAAACTCAATTGCATACTAATTTTTTAAATGCACCACATTAACTATAAAATGCCCCATCGTGTTGTCAAATGCGACCTAAAAAATTAGATGCAAAAATTTATTAATGCATAAAACCATTTCAAAAGCTCCATTTCGAGTATCAAATGCATCATTTCAGGTTTCACATGCGCCAGTCTATACATTGGAGAATTGAATTTCCTAACTTAACCTAGAATTTATTTCTACTATACCTAAGGACCTGAAGGTTAGATGCATATCATTATGGGTGCTCCAATTAGCCGCTAGTACTGAAAAAATTACTTTGCACAATGGTTGCTCCTCAGAATGCCTCCCATCTCAACAACTTCTTCATGCTCTGATCACTTTGGATGATTTGATATTCCTTAGTGTGAGGGTAGCCACACTAACTCAAATAAACTCAAATTATTTCCCCCCTCCCACATCTCTCAAACATTGGCATTGTAATTTCTCTCATGTATATATTGGCTAAGCCCACTTGATTGGGGTGGATAGGGTTCCTTATCCACATGTGGTTGATATTGTTTATGCCCTTGCATCAAGAACTAAAACTCAAGTCACCTATTATAGATTTATTCCAGCTTAAGCTCTTATGCATTATTAGACACTCCTTATATTCATGGTCATTATATAACATACTATACTTACTCATTATACTATATGTTTTTCTAACTAAAAGGAAGCCTTTAGATAATCCTTTTATTCAATAGATACATATATAATTGAATAGGGGTTGGTATATTTATGATTCTTGAGATTCTCATAAGTGTTAGAATTATGGAAAACAAAAGCCACAAGATCAAACAATGAACAAAACGCCTTCCACACAAGAGAGATATACAAAAATATATGCAATATCCTCAAAAAGAAAAAGCTACAAAATGAACATCAAGAGTTTTCAAGGAGATCAATAATTCTCAAAGGTTGAGATAATATAGTGAGGGTTGAATGCTATATAAGAGAAACCCTAAATGTTAAAGAGATTAGATAATGATAAGTGTCGATATCACATTCAATGAGATAAAATGATCTAATAATAACTCTAGTTAACATAAAAAATCACTTCTAAGTTTAACTTAAGTGCATGAGAATAAATTAAACTAATAATTAAGTATAATTAATTAATTAATAGCTAATGCAGGATTACTCTAATAACCCCACTTAAGATGAACTTAGGGAGTAGCTAAAAACCCTAAAAAGAGAATTCATGATGGGTCCTGACAAACAAGGCTTGATGATGTATCTGTGTACAAACAATCTATTCTCTCAAACCAAAGTAAAGGAGAAAAAACTAGTGTGAGAAAACTACTCTCCAAAAGAGAAAAATAAAATGGACTGAAAAAGACTTCAAAACAATGTGAAAGACTAAGAAGCCTCCAAAACAATGTGAAGGACTGAGAGGCCTCTAAAAAAATGTGAAGGAATGAGAAGCCTTTGAAATAATGTGAAGGACTGAGAAGCCTTTAAAACAATGTGAAGGACTAAGAAGCCTCCAAAACAGTGTCTCAAAAGAATAGGAATATGAAGAACATCATTGAAGCACGAATAATCTGTAGACAATTTTTGAATGATGATTGCTATAGTGTTGAAATGAAGAAACTCCTCTGAAATAGATGATGGTCAAGGTCAAGAAGACAATAATATGCATGAGTTCCCCCAATGACACTACTCGAATTAGATGGAACAAAAAAAGGCAAACATATATCAGTTGAAGATATTGATGCCACATGAATCTACACGAGTGACCCCAATGACACTACTCAACATGCAAGCTACAAGTCAAAAATACAGGTACCAATAGTTTGAAGAAGACTGATTAAATGAAAATGAAAGATTGCCTCCAAAAACACGAATGCATGAGTGTCCATATGGTAGATGCTCCATCTCACTGAAATGCATGGGTAACAATCCCTTGCATTTTCCTAGCATATAGGAACAAATACTGGATACAATATCACTCCAATGCAAAACCAAGGAAGCATTAGCACCAATAGTAGAAACCCCCATAATGCTGACAAGGGAGAGCCAAGATAGGTACACTAAAATTGTGTGAAACCAAGAAGTGCATGTAGGAGAAATAAGAACATTTGAACTGCACAAAAGAGTACCTACAAATAAAAAGGGTGTGCAAACTAGGTTAGACACACGAGGCTAGAATCGCTAGGTTTCATTGTTGTTGTGCAAGGGAGACTTACTTGACAAAGGCGTGATGGCAAAAAAAAATCCTACACAACCCCCCTATGTCACTTTATATAATAGTGTGAGTACAAAAGGCATATTTGGATGTGAAAAATCCTCAAAAAGATACACTAGAATGGCACTTGATCTTAGTGCGTGTACAAAAGAGAATGTGCTTACAAAACATGTCTAAAACACATAAATAGGATAGAAAGCTGAAAATGCATTTAAAACATCCTAAAACAAGTCATCCCATGTAGAAAAAAGTTTCTAGGAGCCAAAACACCTTAGTAATTCACCAGAGTGTGAAAACTCAAATAATTGAACAAAATGTACCTAGAGAAAAATATGGAAAAATGCATCGATGGCTATAAAGAGCTTTGAAAGACTGTCCCAACATTGCTAGAATAAAAAAAATGAAGAAACTAATCAAAATTTATGAGCTCATGAGTGAAACACCACTAACTTCAACACACTGAAGAATGGACCAACGACAGAAAATGGTGATGAAATCCACACCACTAGAAATTTGACAGAACCAACTTTCTAACGATATCTTGTTTGGAAAATTTTGATATTGTACACCCAAGTTATAGCCAAAAAAAAAAAAAAGATCCTTTAAGACACAATAGGGGCTTGAAGGTGTGCAAGGTAAATGTCGTACTATTGAAATCAACATGTCATCCACATAATGTTTTGGGAATATTCCCTTCGTTGTTGGGAAGAAATCCAACCCATTGAAAAAGTTCAATGTTGGTATTCCAAATTGGAAAAAATATGCTTAATGTGGATGAAATATTTCAGGATGTTGGGCATGATGGGATCTAATTGGAAAATGTGTTTGAATTTGAGAAAATTAAGAAGAGGTCATCAGATTCATGTCGTCGATCATAAGCTGGAGGCTGTTGGAAAATAGAGTGTCCAAAATGGACGCGACGTCGACAAATACAATGGTCATAATAGCCACCATCAATGGCTTATAAGGTTGTCAGTGGTGCACATTATGCCAACCACGTGGGTCATGGGGCTCATAGGGACTTGCATGCGCAAGTACCCTATGGTACCCCAATTAAATTTCCCTTGCACTTTTTTAATTTAATTTAATTTTTTTTTTATATTCTAAAATGAAGAAATTAAAAAAAACTATCGACCTATTTTTGTTGCTTTTTTGAAACCTGCATACGATACATGAGTCGTAGGGCCCCCGTGCAAATAAATTTACCTTAGAAGTTCTCGACAGGGAATATAGGCAAATTTATAGTCAAAATTCATCGAATCAGCCTCTTGAACACAAAAGTGAGGTCCTTTTAACACCAAAATACACTTAAAAATCATCCACGTTCGAAAATTGAAAAAAAGAACAAAGGAGATTTCAGATCTAAAGCTTGTAACCCTTGTTGAAGAAAACCATCATAAATTGAGAAAAGGGGTTCGTTGAATCCATGCTTTGATACCATGTTAGAATTGTGAAAACACAAGCCAAAAGATCAAACAATGAACAAAGACACCTTCCATGCAAGAGAGCTACAAAAAATAATATGTGATATCCTCAACAAGAAAAAGCTACACAATAAACCTCAAGAGTCTTCAAGGAGATCATGAATTCTCAAAAGGTTGAGATAGCACAATGACCTGGTTGAGTGCTATATAGGAGCAACCCTAAATGATAAAGGGATTAGATCACGACAAGTGTCAACATCACATGCGATGATACAAAATGATCTAATAATAGCTTTCTAGTTAACATAAAAAACACTCCCAAGTTTAGCTTAAATGCATGAGAATAAATTAGCTTAATAATTAATTAAAGATTACTCTAACAATAAGGAGCATATTGTTTCAAGTATTGCAACTAAAGTTCATTCTAATATGCCAATTGATAGTTTTGATAATAATATTAACTTTGGGCACATCTCTAACACCACTATAGGTACTTATTTCTTTGCTTGGAAAATATTTATATGCAAAAAGTGAACAAAAAATTTGGTAGCTAAGTGGATTACTAAACTATAGATTGAGTATGTTGTAAGAAATTAGACAAAAAATATGAAGCTACCTTAGAATTAACACAACTCCTCATAACAAGTTCCACATAGTTGAAGCTAATAACTTCCTTAATGGTCTTCATTATTTAGTATGAGGGAGAATTAAAAATGATGGTCAAGTGGCTTCCATAGATGGGTTCATCTATAGAAGCCACCTCTCCATAAAGAGTGTGCAATAAGAAGAGAAACTACATGATCTTAAAAATTGATGAAGGCTAGGATTTGTAGATCTTGAAGAGATTTCTAATTAGCGAAGAGAGAAGAGGAAATGAAATCTTATAATGGTTGGCCAAGCATTCAATGAGTTACCACTTCATAATATCATTAACAACTAATTAAATCCAAATGTTCAAGATGACATAATACAAGCAATTGAAAATTGCTTATAGTGATTTGTATTTTCACTCATAATATCATATAAGTGTTAAACCAAAATTATATTATTATTTTATTAAAGATGGTGTTATTAAAAAAATATTTGTTGTTCAAAGGCCAAATCTCAAAAAAATTCTTTAATACCTATGGTTTTTAATTAATGTCATAGTTGCACAATTTTAATTATTAAGTCCTTATTCAACACGGTGGATGCAATCCTAATAATTATATAAGATTTGTATTTCCCACCTTACTTATAACTCATGAATACATTGATTTTTTTTCACCCTTTTAAATTATAACTTCGTAGAAATTGTAGGTTTTAATTTTTTACTTCATTTACAAATTTGTATTAATTTAGGTCTTAAATTTTCTATCTCAATTATAAATCTATTGGAAACTTAGGCTTAATTTGCCACCTCCTGTAAAAAAAAAGGATAATTTCATCTTAATTTACAACTTCAATGAAAATTTTATGAACAAGGTTACTAGAATTTTTTTCACCCTTCTAATTAATCATTATCAAATAATTATATTTGCATTTGCCACCTTAATTACAACTCAATGGAAATTTTAGATTTTAATTTGCTTTTTCATTTATAAACGTATATTAATTTAAGTTTTAATTTTCTACCTCAATTACATATTTATTCAATATTTAAGGTTAATTTGCAATGGGAAGTCAATGATGGACAAAGTGTAAAATTCTGGTCAGACTCATGGAACTCAAAACCTCTGTTGTTAGAAATTATGGATCTTCATGATGTAAGAACAATTCTCTCTAAAGCTTGGGGTGAAAGATTAACAGATTATGTGTAGTTCTCAAATTCTCTAACTGGGAAAGTTGTGTGGAGAAAACCTTTAGATACCCTCCTTAACCCAAAACAAATTGATTGATTTTGTAATATATTGAAATAAACAATAGTTTACCTATTAGCAAAACCAGATAAAATAATTTGGGCAACCTCAAAGGTAGGGTCATATTCAGTAAAGGAAGGCTATGTTGTTTTAAGCCAATCGAAATATAATTCACCAACTCAAAGAGCTTTTTTGTTTTGCTGGAATAATAAAGTTTTACAAAAGGCAAGTAGTTTTGCTTGGCTTTCCATCCAAAGAAGAATACTCACAAGCAACCACCTAGTGAAATTGCTGATTGCTGATCCATTTAAATGCCCACTCTATGAAGATGAACTAGAAACAACAAATCACCTACTCTTACAGTGTAATTTTTCCTTTCAATGTTGGAACTTCATACAAAATAAGTTAGATTTATTTCATCCCCTTCAAAATACTCTCTGGGATCTTTTTCAAAGCTGGCCATTGTTATACCAATCCTCATTTTTGCTTGTATTTGGTTCATAATTCCAATGATTATTATATGGAACATTTGGTGGGAGTGAAATCTGAGAATCTTTAGGAAAGTTAAATCTCCATTTGAGTTGACAATAATAAAAATTGAAAAGGCAATTTCAAAAGGGGTCAATTCATGTGTTCAAAAAGAGAAACTGACTAACTCTTTGTTTACAAATTGGGATAATTCGATTTTGAAAAACTAGAAGGGTATCAAGTTACCTTTTAATGGCAGCCTATTCCAAAGTAGTATTTTGAAAGTTGATAGATCATTAGTTAAATGGTCTCCACCTACAGAGAATTATGTAATATTGAATTTCAATGGTGCATCGAAAAGTAACCCAGGTGTTTTAGGAGCAGGCATTTGTATCATAAATTCGTCAGGGAAAGTAGTGGTTGCCTCCTCAATACATTTACAACAAGAAACAAATAATAGTGCAAAAGCACAAGCATTATTATTGGGGTTGGAATTGGCAGTTCAATTGGGGTTCTCAAACCTCCACATAGAAGGGGACTCAATGATAATAACTAATGCATGTAGAGAAAGAAAAATTCACAACTGGAAGTTAAGTTATATCTTACATAAAGCATGGTCATTAATAGATAGATTCAAGGCTTTCATCATCTCTCATACATACAAAGAAGGTAATAAGGTAGAAGATTTTCTGGTAGGCTTGGGTAGTGATGCTATAGAGGCGAGGGTTATTCATGACACACACAAGTTAATTGACTTCCCTCATTTGGTTGATCTCATAAATCAAGATGCTAAGAGTATATAATTCTATATTTAAATGCTAGAAAATTTGATTTAAAAATGAGAAAATCTGCCAAGTTATACTAAGGGTGGATAATCAAATATTCGACCCTTACAAATTGAATGTACTAAAACACATGTAAATTGGGTACAGTCGACCAAAGTACAATTAGAATCCAAATGTTTAATAAGGGTTGACATCCAATGGGCATGCGAGTGCAAATGATTTGTCACATGTTCTTTTGGCAAGCCTTCAAACAAGTTTAAAGCTAGATCATTATGATCTCATTCAAGCAAGCTTATGACAACCTTAAACCTCCATCATTACTTGATAAGGCCTAGCACTTTGGCATGCATAAAAATATGGAATGAGGTCTCCAACTCACCGCCATATTTTAATCTCTAATTCTATTTTTTGTGTTTGTAGGGTTTAGTACTTTAAGCATGTTTAACTTTCTTACATTCGCATGTGATTAAGGTGAGGTGGCGCCATCTCATGAAATCCAAATACATATCATTAAATCGATTTGACATTTAAATCCTCTCTAATATCACATTGTAGGTTTGAATGTGTGCCATATCTCATCGATATCATTTGCATTGAAGGCGTCGATTTGGCATCATGCCTTTAAATCTGGTTTCCAAGTTAAATTTTCCTAACTTGCTTGTGATGAGATTGGAGTTAATTTTCATCTTCTTGCATTGTTTGTGGTGTTCTTGTCTTGTTGTGGGTTTCTTTTGTCTATGTAGCTTGCATGGTTGGTTTGAAAAGTTCAAGATGGCACAATATGGTCGACATGAGAAGGTAGCCAGCAACTTGGAGTTTCATCCGAGAAACTGCAAAATGGTGGTATTTGTTCGTCCATGGGAGCTCCTGATTTTAGACTGTATAGAGGATGATCACTTTTACTAGGTATTTAAGGAAAAGTGCTCAACAGTCCTGAATTGCATCAAAACGTTATAGGTGAAGAGATATTGCACACAATTTTGCAATGCATTATTTTTCCTGCCAACCTTCTTTCCATTTTTCTATCTAATGCAATGGACATGTTTCAGAATTTTAATTCCCTTCAAGATGTTGCTAACAAGTTTGTGAAGCCCAAATACTTGCAAGAAAATTCCTTTTTGTAGAGTGTTCAAGGTTACGACTTAACCCATGGCGAAGGCTTCATAGGCGGGCTCTTTCCCAGGCACTATTTATACCACAAGTAATGTTACCTCGACATCTACGAGGCCTTCAAGCTTTCTTTGCTCAGGGGTTCATCTGCATACCTATATCAAGCGTTGAGAAAATATCATTTTGACTTGGATAGAGAGAAAATTAGCAATTTCAAAAGAAAATATCATGCTCTTTCTTTTCTTTTGTCACATGAATGTTTGCAAGGGCGACTGCAGAATGTTGGATTGCAAAATGTTGAATTGCCAAACCACCCAACAAATAGGGTCAATGTAATCATTCCTGATATAAATTTTTTAGTGCATTCACAAGCACAAGAAGCCAATCAAGTTCAAGCTTTTCCAGTGGAAGGCCAAGGAGAGAATTCAGTTAATATGGGTGCTAGGGGAATTTAAATATTTTGATATTTTTTGTTTGGGGTTTTTTGGCAATCCTCTCAAAAGATACAGTTGGGGTAATAGGTTTTAGCATGAAATGATCTTAATAGATCAATTTCGTTTAGGATAATCTTGGGTAATTGGTTGGCTATAACTTGTAGGATTACTGTTCTAAAAATCAATATCAAAACTATGCTATATGTTCCCCATAAATGGGATGATTTTGTAAGAATATTCATTTGTAATCAAGCTACAACTAGAGGTTTTCTTCTTGGTTCTTTCCTATCGGTATGCTCTTTGAACCAAGTTTTGTAATTTTAAACTATATCTATATAATATATTATAGTGGCTTGCCACTTTTGCTTAAAAAAAAATATTTTTTTGAGTTCATTTTAACTCACCACTTCAATTAAAAATTTATGAATAATTCAAGGTTAATTTTCCATCTTAATTAAAATTTTATGGACAATTTATATTTAAGTGTTTGTAAGATGGCACTAGGAAAGGTAAGGTTGTTAATAATTAGCAATAAAAATAATAATGTCAATATACAGATAAGCGAGATACCATATAAAAAAAAAAAAATTTATAAATCAATAAAAACTTGATGTGGTTGTCAATAATTAGAAATTATCACACATAATACAATATAATTACTTGAGATCATAAAACCTTACTAAAGACCTTCAACTATTCTTATTTAACTACTCATTATTAAAATTGTAGATACTTAAAATTGGTCTAGGCCTGCGAACACCACATTTGACATAATTTTATATTCATCCATGGTCATCATTAAATAATGTTTATTAAATAATTAACCTTTCTAACACATATTTCCTCTATGAATTAAATATCCCTTTTTAATTAATTCATTAATTCATCATTAATGTTTATTCAACTTGATTAATTAAATAAATCATATTTGTTTAATTATGTGCCTAACCAATTAATTCTTCCTTCTTAATTAAATATGTATTATTTAATTAAACCCTCTTTTTATCATATGTCAACTATAATTAAATATCTTTATTTAATTATTCATTTAACTCCCTTTTCAACTATAATTAAATATTTCTTATTTAATTATTCTATTCCACCCTTTTCGAAAGTCAAATTAAATAAATTATCTTTATTTATTTAATTAAATCTTCTATTTTCGAATGTTGAATTAAATTAACATTTAATTCACATTTATTTCATTTATGTCACATTCCTCTATCAATCAGTTATCTAATCATCCACTTACCTTCTGACTTGAGATCTATTTTTAGTTCTCCAGTTGTCTCTGAATTCAACACCAGTTTCTCTCTACGAGAAGACTCTCCGTCACAACTAGTCGATTAACTAGTTCTAACTTATATGCATGTATGCATTTATTAATTAAATATCTTTTATTTAATTAATTAATTTAATTATGCATTCGAATTCCTCATCTTCAAGTTCTGACTTTGTCTTTGACATTCAAAGTCTATTTATTCTATTTTCGAAGATTCTTAACTGGAGATTAAGATCTTGTTCTATTTTTAGTCTTTCCTAACTCATGTTCTAACTCATGTTCTATTTGAGACAGAACTCACATCGCATGGCATTCATCAATCTCATCCGTTGATCTCTCTTTCAATTTGAGCCAATCATTTGAAAACACAAAATCTATAAAATGGTTGGTCATTATCATTATTCCTCTCCCGAAATCATACATTTTTGAGAAGAAACAATCTTCGATATTTTGCTTAGACACTCGACAAAGCTATACTTGCATTCAAACAAAGAAATCTGAGGGCAAGAATACTAAAAAGGCAAAATGGATAAGAGCAATGGAGATAATTCGAAGGGATGAATGCATATTCAGTGAGATCAATTCAGTTTGTTTAGTTTTTATCATGTTTTCATATTCTTTCTTTATTGTTAGATTTTTAGATTAGTTTTGATTTAGATTAGGATTGACAATTGTTGTTCTAGTTGCATATCTTATCACAAGATTTATTCTAATGTTACAAAAATGATTATTGAAATATGGATACAATTTATAAAAAATAAATTAAGCTAAACAATAAAAAAAAATCACTAAAAATTTAACTGAGTATTAATTTATCAATGTGGCTCCTCTTACTCATGATAGCTACAAGATACCATAGGTTCCTCTTGATGCGTCTTTACTCTATTTATCATAGTCACTAGGAATTTTTTATTTCACTCAAGATGTTTAATTATATAAAAAATACTTAAAGATGCACATGTATTGAAATACATAAAAGTTACTATAGTTCAAAATGAATATGGGTCCAATAGAATAATGCTATTTAAATATTCTAACTTCAAATAAGAAGCATGCGTATAAATAGTGTATTAAATATGAACAATAATCTACTTATGAAATCTTTGGTGAACATTATTATAGAATGAAGAAAAAATTCTCCATTGAATCTTAGGAAATGTTGAAGATGGTTTAGGAAACATAGGTGAAAGATGAACCAAAGCATCCATTGCAATAGGTTTCCAAGTCAAACTAGTTTTTGTGTTCCACAAAGAGGCATTGTGTGAGATCTCGATACCTTCTTGTTGTAGGAAGAAGATAATTTTTATTTAGAAAATGCAAAGGAGTTGACATTTGTTTGGAAGGAATAAGAGAGATAGGACATTAAGTAATTTTTAGCTACAATTGAGGAGGATAGCCACTAGCGGAATAGGATTGCAATTCTGGAATAATCTTTGTTGTAATTATGTAAGGTGTGAATTGGGATGGTCATTTGAGTGTGGAAAGCAATTTCACAATGGGTACTCAAGAGGCCAAGGAAAAAAAAGTTAGTAGGGGGTATGGAGAGAGGTGGTGAGTTTTGCCTCATTTTGTTGATGGAGGTAGATTGAATGCATTTTTGGTTTCCTTATAGTTTAGGATTTAGTAGTCCTTTTCTTTGGTAGTTCCCAACTAAGGGGGGTGGATGTAATTAGACTAAACTTGATCATTTATCTCTCTCTCTCTCTCTCTCTCTCTCTCTCTCTCTCTCTCTCTCTCTCTCTCTCTCTCTCTCTCTCTCTCTCTCTCTCTCTCTCTCTCTCTCCCCATATCCCTCTCTATCCTCTCTCCCACCCCTCTCCCTCTCTCAAGTCCATTCTCTCTCTCACTCCCTCTATCTCTCTCCCACTCCCACTCTCTCTCTATTGAGAGTTTCAATATAACTCTTTTTTGGTTGATAAAAGAATTGAAGGTGGATGTAATTAGATTGTATTTGATCATTTTTATTTGATTTTTCAAAAGAAGAACCAACATGTTTAAAAAAGTCTAATTAAATATTCAAATTCATATTTACTTTTAATGAAGAATATATCAATCTCTCAAATTAGAGAAGAATATATAAAGATCTCCCAACAAAAATATAAAACTAGTGCTTGCACCTAAAGGAGGTTCAAGGATTATGTCGATAGAAAAGTATATGTATGCTAATATGTTAGAGAGTATATGTTTGTGCATGGGTGTGTATGGATGCAATGTTCTGGAAGTTTATTTGTATGTGGTTGAATTAAATAATTAATAATAAGTACTAAATAATGGAATGAAATAAAATTAGACAAATCTAGATTTTTTCCTTAAAGGAATTAAGTATTATTTGATTTTGAAATATTTGCACGTAAATTTAAAATGAAAAACAATGCAATTGAAAAAGGAAAGTTGTCATCAAATTGAAAAAATACACTCCAAATGGAAATATAAATTATAGCCAATTGGAAAATCAATATTTATCTGGCTTTTACATGACAAGTGATATTTTGGAGTCTTTTATTTGATATTTTGGAGGTTTTTATCATTAAATGATATATGATTTACCATTTAACGATAGTTGAAACTTGTTTTCTGACGACTCAACAATTTTTTGTAGGCATGAGACTTGTTTCAGGCTCAAATCTCACACTATATCTAGCCTATTGGCTAAATATATAAAATTGATAAAAATAAATGTAATTAGTTGATAGGCTTCCCTTGTGGACTTGCAAGTCCAAAATTGATCGATAAACTTGTCTCACACATGAAAACAAGATTTACTCAAAGTTAAACCACTATTGAGTTTCTAGAAAACAAATTACAATTTCTCTTTTGTAACGCTCCGCCACGTAACCCTAGAGGACGACACAAATACAACAAAAGCGTAACATTTTTTTTTTGAAAGTGCAATCAACAATAAGTAAAGTGAACTACACTTAATGCATACATCCTCTAAGGTATGCGACAATGCTAACATTTGAAACCCATAACATACAAAAGTAAACTAATCCATAGCATATAAATTATACTCATGAAATAAAGAACATAGATCTAATAACATTAAACTCATTTCATAAGATTACAAAGTACATAATAAAAACATTCATAGATTGTGTTCATTCTATATAGCAGTTACAAGGCTCATTTCCAAAATGAGGTAGATCATACAAACAATATTACAATTAAAATGATACAAGGATTCTCCTTGAATACAAATGAGGAGTAGTATATATACATTAACATCCAACAAATCCAATAGAACACAAGATATGGTACAAAGCAACTGGAACAAGCGAGCTCTCCAATCTGGAAGATCCCACCATCATGAACATGAAGTGGAAACCCAACGATGTAAGGTGCACATTCCACCCAACCACATGGAACTTGAAGGCCCACCCCGCATACTAGGAGATAGTAAAAGGGCTTCCTAGGTATACCCAACAACCTCAAGACACATGCAACCACAAGACTAAACTATACAAGTACAATACATAACATGAAGGTTACATTGCTTCCAGAGTAAAAGAATCAAGAGCATCAATTGAACAATAAAAAATGTTTTTATAGGAGGAGTGTCATCACAAAGTTGCATGGGTTATCCTGGAAAATCTTCCTAGGCCCCGACCCGCATCTTGGGTTATTCTGGTAGCCTCTCATGATCCTCGGCCTCACATGCAAACCAATGCAGAGTCAAATATTTTTCAAAGGGACAAGATAATGACATTTCCATTCCAGGCGTTCTCATCTCATCTCAAGTCTAAACGATCCCTTGAGCCAATGAGTGAGGCACAATTAACAAGTTATGTGTTTTAAGGCTACCCTTCCCCTAATAATTTTATTTAATTTCCACTGAATTATCTAACTATCACATGAGTTATCCTGACACCTCTTTGTGCATTGGCCCCCATTGAGAGCCACTCCCCTACTAACAACACAATAATCTAATCCACAAACCAAGGATAAACAAAGTGCACAAACACTGATTTTAAATCCCAACCATAATGCAAGAGGCAACACATCATGTTCGTAGAAATCGAGTGTTTAAACTGGATCACAACCAAGTGCACTACCCAAGGAAAACAAAGGGCTGAAAAAACTATCAGAACAACCCCCACATATTATTACAACATTTGGAAGGATTATACATTCACAACTAACATATTTCCCAACTTACATGGACAAAAGACATCATAATTAAATAAGCAATTCAGGCAGGTATTAAGATTTCCTTAATCTAATTTCCATTCCAAGAAAAACATAAATACATTGCTCAAAATAATCTAGCTTAATACAATTTCATTTATAGTCAATAAAGGAATTAAATCTAGTTATTTAATTCAATTTCCCAGTTTACATCTATATAAAAATAAAATTCCCTTTTTAAAACATTTCATTTTAAAAGACATCTAATTCGTGCATTTACACGCACCTGTTATAAAATTTATTTAAATATATATATTTGAATATATACATAATTATATATGTATTTATATATAATTATATATATACAAATATATATTATTTAAATATTTAAAAATTAATTACAATTTTCCAAAGCAATCATTAAATATATATATTTATATATATATATATATATATATATATATATATATTTGTGCATATAAATATATATTATATTTTATACCATATAATAAGATCGAAATGAAAGGTGAATGAAAAGTTTAAAGCTACGCCATAATGCCCAGGTTGTACATAGCCGACTTCTCCTATGGTTGACGTGGCCTGTGAAGGTAGTGTTGGGCACTACCTCCACAGTGTCACCTCCCCTATGGGGGCGGCTGTGGGGGCAGCCCCAACCCCCCCAAACATAAATTTAAATCTATAATTTTTTAAAACCTGCGCTTAAACATGCCCGGAAGCGTACGAATTTCGATCCGGGTTTTTTTTTCCAAATAATTTTTTACATGAACTTTCTTCAAATAATGATTGCTTTAGATGAGCAATTTTTACAAAAAAATTCTACAGGAAAAGATTTACAAATTTACCAGAGATTCTTTTTAATTTCCCATGCCAAATAAATCTAATTGAAAGAAAACAAGAATCTTCTACAGGAAGATCTTTTCCAATACAATAAGAGGTTTTCTATAAATTCTAACAGGACGATTGAAATCAATTCCTATAGAGGTTTTCCAAATTTTCTATATAATCATTCTGGAAATTCTATTGTTTTCAAACAATTCATCTTTTCAAAAGAATATAAAAAATTAATCTGAGGCTCTCAAGCTTTCACGACAATCTTTCCAATTTTCAAAACATATTAAAGCTTTAAAACAAATAAAATTTTCTTCATTGTACATGCAATCTTTTCCAATTCAAATTTAAATGAAAACAATAAAGAACCTATTTTAGATGCTTGAAAAATTGAAGTTTGAAGTAGAACCTCGCCTTCAAATTCCAAAACTTTCAAAGCCTCTTCCAAAATAATCCTCTGTTCCATAAAGTTGAAAATAAAACCAGAGCTAATATCCCGAGAGCTTCTTCCAATTTTCAACAACCCCAAAATACCATTTTCATTCTTGTGAAATAGCCTCTTTCCCCTCTTTTAGTTAACACAATGATTCACTCCATGAATTATTTCCCAACACCAATTTTCAATTTTCTAACTCATGTCACAATCCCAAAATATCTTTCCAACTCAAATCACAAGATATTTCCTCTTAGATATTTTATAAGATATTTGTTTATTTAATAATTTAAAATCAAATATTGTGGGAGGAAGGGAGGGCACCACCCCATCCCATGATTTCTGATATGGTTTGGTCGGGCAGGTCGCATGAGATGGCAGGGGGACTTGTAGGCCTCACGTTCGTAGAACTCTCTAGGAAAAGTAAAACTCATCATGCTCTGCCGACTCATCAAGAATGGCTTGTTCTTTCAAGGATGCTCACTCGGTTGCAATGAATGGTGGCCAAGCACGTTTGTCAAGGCCTTTATTACCATCAGGTGGAATCATTTCATTCCTATAGATTTTGGTTGTTTGGTTTCTAGTGCCTTGTGTGTACGATGAACAATTTATTCTTCTAGTCTCTGCAAAGGAATTGGAAATGGGAGGGATGGTGACACCAGTACAGCTAAAAAGCTCCAAAATGAAAATTTCCTTTGAAGGTTCGATATCCTCTCTTCGACTGCACCATATTATCCGTCAACCGAATTATTTGATCTTCGCAACTATCAAATGTCTGGTTGGGAAAGATTTCATGGAGGATGCTAAAGGATATCATTTGGATTCAGATATCTCCTCTCGAGTGTTGGTCGACTTGTTAGATGTTTGGGTTTCAAAAATGGATGCACGGGCGATCATGCGGGGCCTCTTTTGCAAGGATATGCTGGTTGGCATGGATAGAGCATTGGATGCAACTCGACTTGGTAAAGGCATCCCATGCCTAGGAGACTTGCATATCCTGGATGACCCAGATGCCTTGGTTAGCTACTTTCCTTTCATTCTGGATGTGAACGGCTTGGCACTCATTGGAAAAAGACGCTTGGCTGTAGAAGGAGCAGAGTTTTTGAAAAGGAATTTTCGTTTGGTGCCTGTGGAGGACTCAACCTGGAAGAGGGAATTCTGAGTTTTTTCCCAACAAAATGTATGGTGAGATGGGTTAGTTGGGGTTTGACATTGCTCTATGGGTATTTTTTTGTTTATGGGATTTGGTGTTATGAATGGTGCTCTTTGTCTTTTGGTTCTATAAATGTCGGGTGTAATAGCGGCCCTTTTGTCAATGCTAGTCAAATGGTGGCTACACCCACCTAGTTAGCAAATTTAGGTTGGAGTCCAAGTCTGGTTAGCTTCTAGTGTAGTCATGGTGGATGTCCAGTCTAGGCCTAAACGATGTATCTCCTTTTATGAATATCAATATAATTATCTTGCTTACCGATAAAAAAAATAAAAATCAATAATTAATTTTAATTATCCATTCATTTAAATTCACAACTTTATTTAATTAATTAAATATATTTTTTATAATCTAACAATTTTAATATCAAATTTAATCTAATTAAATTTAATCAGTATATAAAATAAATTTAATCTAAATAATTAAATTACTTTACAAAATAAATTAAATCAATCAACTAAATCAAATTTAAATCTTCTAGCAACATTAATCAAGATTAAATAAATAGTCAATTTGTAACATTATAAACATTAATTAACATTAATATCCCACATAGCATACCTTGCAAAATAATTAAACGACAAGGCATGTACGGGGATAACATGACAACAAAGCATGACCAAAATAAGGACTGATGACACACTGTGACTAGGGTTGTGGTTTGACAAGGAAATCTTGTTACTACCTCTCAATCAACTATTCCGTTGGGCAATGGACACACTCAAACCCGTGAATCTAGGTGGAGTCGATGTCCTGTACCTGCAATACTACAATCAAAACATGTGTCCTACATGTATATAGATCATGAACAATCACACTGTGAAGAGAAAATCATTGAATCGCAAGGCGCTCACAAGCAAGTGATGCAATCTCATCCTCTTCACCAATACAGTGTCACATCAAAATTGATGAAACTAAACCATAAAATAACTACAGATGAACATATATCAATATCGACTCACATAATCAACTATACTAACCAAAGAGCATATCATAATCAATAATCATCAATATAGTGTACCATCACATCTCAATATAAAAACCATCATCGCTATAATGTCAATGATCAAATAACATCATAGTATCACAGTCTATCAAAATAAAAGAACTATTTGAAAACATAAGAAAATTGGAAGGGTGCTACATCCCCCCCCCCCAGGATTAGGCTTACTCTTGGAAGCTTGCGAAAAAATAGGACTAGAGCTCTCTCATCCTGGTTGCATCCTCCCAGGTAGCTGATGTATAATCTCTCAGATCTCATTGGACCCTAACCTGCTCAATATCTCGACCTCTGAGGGTGAGTCTCTTGTGTTGCATGACTACCACGAGCTCCAAAGCCAACTGCTCATCCTCTAACTGTAAGGCATTCTAATCAAGGATGTGAGATATATCAAGGTTGTAAAGCTTGAGTACTGAAACATGGAATATGTTGTGTATGCACGAGAGATTGGGCAAAAAAGCAAGACGATAAGCTACAGGTCCAATCTTCTCAAGAATATCGAATGGCCCGATGAAGTGAGGTGCGAGCTTAGAGCCCTTTCCATATCGGATTGGAATCTTTCATGGACACACTCACAAAAATACTCAGTCACCTACTGCAAACTGATGGTCCACTCGATACACATCTGCATACTTTTTCTACCTGTCCTGTGCAACAAAAAAATGTTCCCTGATTTGAATCACCTGCTGCTCCATGTCCTGAAGCATCTCATGAACCAATATAGCTCTATCCTCTAACCCATTCCAACTCAAAGGATTCTGACATGGTCATCCATACAATGCTTGGAAAGGAGGCATACCAATCGAACTCTAATAGTTGTTATTATATGCAAACTCCACTAAATGGAGATAGTCCTCCCATTGTGTCTTCTGGTCCATCAAATACATGCGTAACATATCCTTGAGGATCTGGTTGACCATCTCGATCTATCCATCTGTCTCAAGGTGATATGTTGAACTAAAGTTCAACTGCATCCCCATGGCATGCTACAATGACGTCCAAAGAGCTGAGGTGAACACAAGATCCCTTTAAGAAATGATCCAACGAGGAATACCATGAAACCTAACAATATCACCCATGAACACTCTAGCAATGGACAACACATTATAGGATGAACGAACAAGCGATAAGTGTGATACTTTCGTCAACCTATCCATCATCACCATAATGGCATCGTGTCGTCATGAAGAGTTGGGTAACCCAACAATGAAATCCAATGAGATTATATCCCATTTCCACTTTGAAACCAAATGTGGTTGCAGAAGTCCTACCAAATGCTGGTGTTTAGCCTTCACTCACTGATACTTCAAACACCTCGCCACAAAGTCAACAATGTATCACTTCATACCTACCCAAAAGTATAGCTGTCGCAAATTGGTATGCATCTTCTTCACTCCAGGATGAGTTGATTATGGTGCTCAATGTGCCTCTATCATAACCAAGGTATGAAGATCTCCATAATATGGAACATAAATGCATCCCATGTGTCTCAATAAACCATATGACTCTAGAAAATAACCTGAGAATCTACCCTCAAGAGTCTTGCCTGTCCCTATCTTTGATCTCACCTCCTGATACCGGTTGTCTGCAGGAAGTGTAGAAAGGATTTGACTCCTCAAATCCACACCAAGAGTCACCACTAAAAACTTGTCTCTCTGTCTGCTAAGAGCATTGGAATCTACGTTCTCCTTCCCTTGGATGAACTTCACCTTGAAGTCATACTCGCAAAGGAACTTTATCCATCGCCATCGCCAAATTCTTCTCCACCAGTCTGGCCTTCTCTACTACAATCTCCATGGTCTTGGGTTTGAAAACCCGAACACCACCACTGATATGGGCATTTAAGCCCCTAATGAAGTGTTGAACAGGCATGCCCTCATTGTCACCAATACCAACGTACTATTTGAGCTCATAGAATCTATGCTCATACAGTTCTACTAACATGGCCATCTTTCATAGAGCTTGAAACTTGTCTCCACGACGTTGTCACCAATGGTCAGATAGGAATCTGGCTCTAAATCTCTTGATGAACATATACCAAGAAAGTGAGTCAATGTCAATACAAAGCTTCTGCTCCTCCAATCTCCACCAGGTAGATGCAAAGTTTTGAAAATTCATGATAAGACATCTGGCCTTAGTGTTGCTACCATAAGGGTGCATAGCAAAACATTGGTTCAAGTCTATCAACTGTGTCTCAACATCTAGTTCGCTACCAGAAACATCGAAAGTGGGTGGACGAGCTCTAAGTAGGTCTCTCATATGAGCAGTTGTGACCACCTCTTGTTGTACTGGAACCTCTCTTTATCTAGGGGATCTCTCTCCCTCGCTAATATCTATCTAATATCTATGCTACCTTGGCCCAAGGTGAGCAAGAGTCTCATCTAACAATCAACGCAATTGAGCACCCTCGATCCCTGGTGGATCCTGATTCTGGTCACCGTGTCCCTAAGCATTCTAGGAAGCCTATTGTTCATCATGATCTGAGTCATGGGGAACATGGGGAGGTGATTCCTACTGACTACCTCTATGGCCACCTCCTTGGCCTCGACCACGATCTCTACTACGACCTGGCCTAGGTGGAATGATCCTACACAGACATACTTAAGGTATAAGACAAGGTAACACAAACTTAAATCCTATGCAACTAACAACTTAATGGGCTCAACAGTATCCCAAAGCACCCAGTGTTTAAACTTGGGCTCTAATACCATATATAACACCCCGCCACGTAACCCTAGAGGATGACACAAATACAACATAAGCATAACAATTTTTTTTTTAAAGTGCAATCAACAATATAAGTAAAGTGAACTACACTTAACACATAAATCCTCTAAGGTACACGAAAATGCTAACATTTGAAACCCATAACATACAAAAGTAAACTAATCCATAGCATATAAATTATACTCATGAAATAAAGAACATAGATCCAATAACATTAAACTCATTTCATAAGATTACAAAGTATATAATAAAACCATTCATAGATTGTGTTCATTCTATATAGCAGTTACAGGGGTCATTTCCAAAATGAGGTAGATCATACAAACAATATTACAATTAAAATGATACAAGGATTCTCCTTGAATACAAATTAGGAGTAGTACATATACATTAACATTCAACAGATCCAATAGAACACAAGAGATGGTACAAAGCAATTGGAACATGCGAGCTCTCCAATTTGGAAGATCTCGCCATCACAAACATGAAGTGGAAACCCAATGGTGTAGGGTGCATGTTCCACCCAGCTATGTGCTACCTGAAGGCACACCCCCCATGCTAGGAGATAGTAAAAGGGCTTCCTAGGTATACCCAACAACCTCAAGACATAGGCAACCATAAGACTAAACTATACAAGTACAATACATCACATGAAGGTTACATTGCTTCCAGAGTACAAGAATCAAGAACATCAACTGAATAATATAAATTTTTGTCATAGGAGTTTCATCACAAAATTGCATGGGTTATCCTAGAAAATATTCCTACACCTCGACCCCCATCTTGGGTTATCCTGGTAGCCTCTCACGATCCCTGACCCCACATGAAAACCGATGTAGATTCAAATATCTTTCAAAGGGACAAGATAATGACCTTGCCATTCTAGGCATTCTCATCTCATCTCAAGTCTAAATGAGCCCTTGAGCCAATGAGTGAGGCACAATTAACAAGTTATGTGTTTTAAGGCTACCCTTCCCCTAATACTTTTATTTAATTTTCACTGAATTATCTAACTCTCACATGAGTTATCCTGGCACCTCTTTGTGCGTCAGCCCCCATTGAGAGTCACTCCCCTACTGAAAAAACAAGAATCTAATCCACAAACCAAGGATAAACAAAGTGCACAAAAATAGATTTGAAATCCCAACCATAATGCAAGAGGCAACACATCCTGTTCGTAGAAACCAGGTGTTTAAACTGGATCACAATCAGGTGCACTACCCAAGGAAAACAAAGGGCTGAACAAACTATCACAACCCCCCACATAATATTACAACATCTGTAAGGGTTACACATTCACAACTAATAGATTTCCCAACTTACGTGGACAAAATACATCATAATTAAATAAGCAATTCAGGCAGGTAATAAAACTCTCATTAAGATTTCCTTAATCTAATTTCCATTCCAAGAAAAAGAAAAATACATTGCTCAAAATAATCTAGCTTAACACAATTTCATTTATAGTCAATAAGGAAATTAAATCTAATTATTTAATTCAATTTCCCAATTTACATCTATATAAAAATTAATTTTCCTTTTTAAAACATTTCATTTTAAAAGTCATCTAATTCGTGCATTTACATGCACCTGTTATAAAATTCATTTAAACATATATATACATACATATTTGAATATATACATAATTATATATGTATTTATATATAATTATTTAAATATATAAAAATTAATTAAAATTTTCCAAAACAATCAATAAATATATATATCCATATATATGTATATATATATTTGTGCATATAAATATATATTTATATATTATATTTTATACCATATAATAAAATTGAAATCAAAGGCAAATGAAAAGTTTAAAGCTACGGCATAATACCTAGGTTGTACACAACCGACTCCCCCTATGGGGGATGCGGCCTATGAAGGCACCGTTGGGCACTGCCTCCACAGTGCCACCTCCCCTATGGGGGTGGTTGTGGGGGCATCCCCAACCCCGCCAAATATAAATTTAAATCTATAACTTTTTTTTAAACCTACGCTTAAACATGCCTGAAAGCGTCGTATGGATTTCAATTCGGGTTTTTTTTTTAAATAATTTTTTACAAGAACTTTCTTCAAATAAATTATGCATATATTTATATATGTATATGTATATATATTAATATTCATATATATATATATATATATATATAAATATATCAAAATGATTGCTCCAGATGAGCAATTTTTACAAAAAAAAATCTATAGGAAAAGATTTACAAATTTACCAGAGATTTCTTTTATTTTCCCATGCCAAATAAATCTAATTGAAAAAAAAAACAATAATCTTCTACAGGAAGATATTTTCCAATACAATAAGAGGTTTTCTACAAATTTTAACATGAATATTGAAATCAATTCTTACAGAGGTTTTCCAAATTTTCTATATAATCATTTTGGAAATTCTATTTCAAATAATTCATCTTTTTAAAAGAATATAAAATTCAATCTGAGGCTCTAAAGCTTTCACGACAATCTTTCCAATTTTCAAAACATATTAAAGCTTTAAAACAAATATAATTTTCTTCTTTGTACATGCAATCTTTTCCAATTCGAATTTAAATAAAAACAATAAAGAACTTGTTTTAGATGCTTGAAGAATTGAAGTTTGAAGTAGAGTCTCGCCTTCATATTCCAAAATAATCCTCTTTTCAGAAAGTTGAAAATAAAACCAAAGCCAATATCCCAAGAGCTTCTTCCAATTTTCAACAACCCCAAAATACCATTTTCATTCTCGTGAAATAGCCTCTTTCCCCTCTTTCAATTAACACAATGATTCACTCTATGAATTATTTCCCAACACCAGTTTTCAATTTTCTAACTCATGTCACAATCCCAAAATATCTTTCCAACTCAAATCACAAGATATTTCCTCTTAGATATTTTATAAGATATTTGTTTATTTAATAATTTAAAATCAAATATTATTTTTAATTATCCATTCATTTAAATTCACAACTTTATTTAATTAATTTAAACCATTAATTAAATAAAAAATTTATAATCTAAAAATTTTAATATCAAATTTAATCTAATTATTTTTAATCACTATATAAAATAAATTTAATCTAAATAATGAAATTACTTTACAAAATAAATGAAATCAATTAACTAAATCAAATTTAAATCTTCTAGAACGAGAGAAACGACAAATGAGATTGCCATGGGAAAGCAGAGGACATTGGATGTGTCCTAAAAAAAAAGTCAGAAATGAGAATTATGTCATGGAGCGTTCGTGGGATTAATAGCTCACACAAACAATGTGTTCTGAAGGACTATATAGTGGAACATAAGATTGATGTTTGCCTTCTTCAAGAAACCAAAATGTTGATGGTTAATTTTGATAAAATTGCTAAATTTTTCTGGCCTAATGCTTCCTATGTCTATAGTGATGCCGAGGGAGCTTCGGGGGGTTTGGCAGTGCTTTGGAACCCATCTTGTTTGCGGGGTTCTGAAATATTTCACTATAAAAATAGTGTAGGGGTTTCATTCTCTTACCTTGGTGAAGCATGGTCTATAGTTTTTTATATGCTCCTAATCAGAGGAATGCGAGAAGTATTTTGTGGAGTAACATGGTGGCTAAAATTAATCTGAATAAGGGAAGTCATTGGCTTGTTGCTAGAGATTTTAACTCTCCCTTTTTTCCGTCTGAAAAAAGTGGCGGCCTTCTGGATTACTCTGACAGCATGTCTAATTTGGCTAATTTTTTGAATTCTTCAGGTTTAGTTGATATTGAGCTCCTGGGCCAAAATTACACTTGGTCTAATAGATGGGCTAGTGGTAACCTGATTCAGGTCCTTCTTGATTGCTTCCTCTACTCTCCTCATTGGACTAATGTCTTAGATGCCAATCTAATAACCTTGCCCAGGACGGTCTCTGACCATAATCCTCTTCTGTTGACCACTAATATTCGACCTGCTGTTGGTCCCTTTCCTTTCCGCTTTGAAATAATGTGGAACGCTCATCCCGATTTCAAAAATAAAACTGTTGAATGGTGGAATATTCCTATCCAAGGATCCCCCATGTATAGGATCTTTTTTAAACTTAAACATATTAAAAATATGGTAAAAGGATGGAACAAGAATGTGTTCGGGGATGTTTTTCAAAAGAAAAAACTGCTTGAAGGAAAGTTGAGGACCTTATAGAAAAATATGGAGGAGGGTGATGAGAGTTAGCGGACTCACATCCAGGAACGGGAAGCAAGAATGGAATGGGAACATGTTCTAAAAAATGAGATCTTCTAGAAGAAAAAATCTAGGGTCCAATGGCTGAAGGAAGGAGATAGGAATACCTCTTTTTTTCATGTTTCTGCCATCAAGCACAGGAAAAGGAACCAAATTTATAAACTGACCAATGCCATTGGGGAGCTGATTTCAAATCAAGCTCAAATTGGACTCTGTGTGGTTAACTATTTCCAGGAGGCTTATTAGGCCCCTACTGAGGCGCCCAACCTGGCCTTGGACTGTGCGATTCTTAATAATCTTCCTGCCTCCATCTCGCAGGAAGATAATTTGGGGATCCTTAGAACTGTTTCTATGGAAGAAGTTCGTTTGGATACCTTTAGCATGGGGGCTTTCAAAGCCCAGGGGCTTGATGGTTTTCCTCCTACTTTTTTTCAGATTTTATGGGATACTGTGGGTGGGGACCTTGTGCTTGCGGCCAGGGACTTCTTCAAATCGGGTAGGATCCTCAAAAAATTGAACCACACATTCATTGCTCTTATCCCCAAGATTAGTGAGCCTCTTTCTATGATTGAATTCCGACCAATTAGCCTTTGTAACACCTTTTATAAGATCATTTCTAAGATTCTTGTTAACCGTATCAAACCTCTTCTGAAAAAAATAATTAGTCACACTCAAAAGGGGTTTGTCCCTGGGCGACATATTCTTGATGCCACTTTTACAACCCATGAACTACTCCACTCAATGGATAGATGTAACAATGTGGGGATGGATCTCAAGCTTGACATTTCTAAAGCTTATGATAAAGTGTTATGGGACTTCATTCCGAAGGTCTTGGCTAAGTTTGGCTTTAAGAGTTTAGTCATCAAACTCATTATGGAATGTGTTAACACTGTCAAGTACTCGGTAATGGTTAATGGTTCCTCTTGTGGGTTTTTCTTTACTGGTAGAGGGCTCAGACAAGGAGACCCTCTGTCCCCCTATCTTTTCATAATGATTGTTGAAGTGCTTAGTAGGAATTTTATGGGTCTGTTGTCAGAGGGCTCCATTACGGGCGTTAGAGCGGTTTCCTCTCTAGATCCGATTGTTGTGCAACAATTTGTGGATGACACTTTTCTATTTGGGAAGGCCTCTATGGTGGAAGCCAGGAAATGGAAAGATTGTCTTAATAAATATGCCTCTTGTTCTGGTCAAAGCATCAATTACAATAAAAGCAAGATTTATTTCTTTAACTGCATGCCTAATTTGAAAAACAGGGTGACTGCGGTTCTGGGATGTGTTAGTGATTCTCTCCCGTCGGTGTATCTTGGGCTCCCCCTCACAGTTAAGGAGGCCCCCATGGAGTTCTGGAACTCGGTTCTGGAAAGGATTCAAAGGAAATTGGCTGGGTGGAAGGGCTCTATGCTAAGCCATGCTGGAAAACTCCAACTTCTCACTGCAACTCTCTAAGGTATCCCCACTTACTTCTTATCCATTTTTAAGATGCCTAAGTACATTGTTGATAAATTTGAAAGAATTCAAAGGAATTTCCTATGGTTTGATACTGAGGAAAAGAAGAAACTTGCTTTGGTGAAATGGGAAAGGGTCTGCTAGGCTAAACATTGTGGTGGGCTTGGAATTAGGACGATTGTCAACTCTAACAGGGCTCTGATGGCCAAGGTTGGTTGGGACTAGTTAAGGAACACTAAGGATTGGTGTAAAATTATGAATTTCAAATATCTCCAGGATAGGCCCTTGATTGATTTTCTTTCAGAGCCTCACCCCCAGGGCTCTGTTGTCTAGAGGAGCATTTGCAACGCACATGACCTGTTAAAGAAAGGGATTAAGTGGAAAACGGGTAATGGGATTAGAATCAGGTTCTGGGAAGATACTTGGTTAATTGACTCCTCTCTGGCTTGCTTTGAATTTGGGGCAGTGATGGGTGCAGCCCAAAGATTCTTTGGCATCCATATCAGTGACTATGTTTTTGCCCCCCAGGAGCTAGGATTTGGAAGGATCTTACCCTTTTCTGCCCCCATTCTCATGACCTTTGTTGTCTGGCTCGGTCCCTTCAAGTGATTCTTTCCAGCACCAAGTTTCCATCCTATGACAGGGAGGATGATTTTTTTGGACTTTAGATAAACAGGGGGATCTCTCTGTGCGGTCGACTTACAGACTGCTGACAAATGAAAATTCTGCTGAGGAACCCTAGAAGAAGGTCTGGAATCGCCACATGATCCCTAAAATTAATTTTTTCTGGTGGATGG